>OY720442.1:29017442-29617442 GCA_963082915.1 Dolichopus griseipennis | reverse complement strand
GTTCGTGGAATGTGAAGCGAAACCGTTAAACTTTCATACCTTAAAAGAAGCACTATTAAATGAATTTCAACCAAAAATGAATAGTGCTGAAGTTCATAGTAAGCTACAAGCGCGAAAGAAAAACGCTAACGAGTCGTATCGCGAATTTTTATACAAAATGATCGATATAGCTTCGCAAGCTGAAGTCGATGAAATATCGGTTATTAGCTACACCATAAACGGTATAAACGATACGCCCGCTAATAAGTCAACTCTGTACGGCGCGAAAAATTATGCGGAGTTTAAAGAAAAATTAGCCGTGTATGAAAAAATTAAAACTGATACAAATCGAAATAATAATTTAAAACATGTTGACGCGAAAATTATCGAAGTGCCGAAAAGAAATAATTTTAATAATAAAACGTCGCGCGCGAATAAATATTGCTTTAACTGTGGATCATCAGCACATGAATTTCACAGTTGTCCAGAAAAAGAACGAGGACCAAAATGTTTCGAGTGTAACCAGTTTGGACACAAAAAACCGGATTGTCCAAACAAGAAGCGTCCAATAGTCAGAACAAATGCAGCTAATACAAATAATAATTGTGTTTTACTAAAGGTGAACAACGTTGTGATGGAAGGTTTAATAGATACTGGAAGCGATATTTGTTTGATTAAAGAATCATATATTAATTTAATTAAACCGTTATCTATTCTCAGAAATAATCAGATAGCAATATCAGGGGTAGGTTCTAATATTTTCAGCAAAGGTTGTTGCAACATGGAAATTCAAATAAATGAAGATACTTACCAAAATGTTGAGGTACACATAATTGATAACAACAGCATGAAGTTTCCTGTTATCATAGGTATGAGTTTGCTAAAACACTCTGTAGTCAAAATAAGTGGTGGTGTCATTTCCGTAAAGAAAAATAGCACTTCAACAGTCAACACTAAAAAAGAAGAAAACGATTGTTATTTAGCTGAAATAAAATTAGAAGATGAGTTTACTTACCAAGATCTGCCAGGATTAGCCAATTTAGAAAAAGGTAAATATAACGAAATTGTAAATTTAATTGAAAATTACTCGCCGGTAACAATGATAAAATCACCCATTCAAATGAAAATTCTGCCGTTGGACAATAAGCCCGTGTTTCAGAGTCCAAGAAGATTCCCACCTGTAGAACAAAAAATTATTAATGACCAAGTGGAAGAATGGCTCAGGAATGGTATAGTTACCGAAAGCTCGTCGGATTATGCTAGCCCTGTAGTTCTTGTCAAAAAGAAGGATGGTTCCAACAGACTTTGTGTGGATTTTAGAGGAGTCAATAAGAAAATACACAAGGATCATTTTCCATTGCCAGTCATCGATGACCAAATAGACAAGCTACAAGGAGCAAGAATTTTCACCACGCTGGATTTAGAAAATGGATTTTTCCATGTCAGCATAGAGGAGAATAGTCGGAAATTCACAGCATTTGTTACACAGAGAGGACAATTTGAATTTTTGAGAGTTCCGTTTGGATTATGTAACTCTCCTAGTGTCTTCCAAAGATTTATCAATTTTACATTTAAGGACTTGATAAATAAAGAGTATGTAATAACTTATATAGACGACTTAATAATTCCAGCTAAAACTGAGAAAGAGGCGATAATAAAATTAAAAGAAGTGTTACGAGTTGCCGCTCAAAGTGGATTAAAAATAAAGTGGACAAAATGCCAATTTCTACAAAGAGAAGTGGAGTACCTAGGCTATATAATAAAAGATGGAACAGTATCACCGTCCAGCTCCAAAACTAAGGCAGTCAAAAATTTCCCGGAACCCAAGACAGCAAAGCAGGTTCAAAGCTTTTTAGGCTTAACGAGCTATTTTAGGAAATTTATCCCAGAACACTCAATCATTGCAAAACCGCTAAGTGACATGCTCAAGAAGGATGTTAAATTTAAATTTGACAATACCGAGAGGAGTTCTTTCGAAAAATTAAAAAATATTTTAAGCACATCACCGGTTTTAAAAATTTTTAGCTATGAAGATTATACTGAGTTACATACGGATGCTTGCAAATTTGGAATAGCAGCTGTCTTATTACAAAGAGATCCAGAAGATGGAGCGTTACATCCGGTGCACTACTCAAGCAAAAAAACAACAGATGCACAACAAAAGTGGAGTAGCTATGAACTAGAAGTACTAGCTGTGGTGGAAGCGGTGAAAAAATTTAGAACATATTTACTAGGGAAAAAATTTAAGTTGATAACGGATTGCAAGGCATTTACAATGACACTAAATAAAAAGGATTTAGTAACACGAGTGGCACGTTGGTCGTTGCTGTTAGAAGACTTTGACTATGAAGTGGAACACCGAGAAGGCACAAGAATTCGCCATGTTGATGCATTAAGCAGAAATCCGGTAACGTACTGTGTTGAAATAAAAAAGAATTTTATATGTCAATTACAGGAATTACAATTGAAAGATGAAAAGTTAGCCGCGATAATAGAAGTATTGAAACATGGTCAATACAAAGATTTTGTTATTCACCATAATATTTTGGCCAAAGATGTAAATGGAAAAATTTTATATGTTGTTCCAGAGGGGATGAAAAATTCGTTGGTAAGATCAATACATGAAAATGGTCATTTTCATTTTGCGAAAATGAAAAAAAAGATTGAAGAAGAATTCTATATGCCTGATCTGAAAAGAAGAATAGATGTTTGCATTGGAAACTGTGTCGAATGTATTTTGGCAGAAAGAAAAAGCGGAAAACAAGAAGGTCTACTCAACCCAATACCCAAAGGGGATACACCGTTGGACACGTTTCATATTGATCATGTAGGGCCCATGAGTACAACTAAGAAGGGTTACCGATATGTGTTGGCAATAGTTGATGGATTTTCCAAGTTTTGTTGGCTGTTCCCTACAAAAAGTTTAAATGCAGAGGAAGTAATAAAGAAATGCGAAATAATTGCAAGTACGTTTGGTTATCCATCGCGGATAATTTCTGATAGAGGAGGAGCGTACATATCAAATCAATTCCGTGAGTATTGTAAATCACATGACACTAAACTTTATTTCATAGCCACAGGAGTTCCAAGAGGTAATGGTCAGGTGGAACGTTTACACAAAACTACAGTTGCAGTTCTAACGAAATTATCGTTAAACCAACCTGAAAAATGGTACACGCATATTACAGATGTACAAAGAATTTTAAATAGCACTTTTCATCGCTCTATTCAAACAACACCATTTGAACTCATGTTAGGAACTAAAATGAAAACAAAGAATGATAAAAATATAATACAGCTAATAGAAGAAGAATGGATTCAACAATTTCAAAATGAACGCAGTGAAGCAAGAGAACAAGCCAAGTTGGACATTGTCAAAATTCAGGCCGAAAATAAAAGAAATTTTGATCGCAAAAGAAAAGCAGCAATAAAATATAATTTAGGAGATTTAGTTGCAATCGAACGTACACAATTTGGAGTTGGTCTTAAAATTAAACAAAAATTTTTTGGTCCATATCGAGTGACAGCTATCAAAGGATTTGATAGGTACACAGTGCAAAAGGAAGGCGAACACGAAGGTCCAACCAATACTGAATGCAGTGCTGACAAAATGAAATTATGGGTGCAATACGAAACTGATAGCGATCTGGATCAATCCGAGGCGGATTAAAATACAGGATGGCCGAATGTGGGATTTATATTTTTAATAACATAAATCTCTTACCTATATCCAGTCTCAGCAATATTTAATTTCGTTGTCTCAGCATAAATTTCATTTCGTTTAATTTTGTCGTCTCAGCACCTAAAAAGAATATCATTTAATTTTAATGAAACAATATATTATTATAATACTTAGCTTTTGAAACTCCATATCTCTAGTAGCTCAGAGATATTTAATCCAAACAGCAACCAGCATCCTTTTAATTTTATTATAATATTTTTATAATAAAATTAAAATCTTCTATTTGTAAACATGTTTGTTTACAAATAGTAAATAAATGTTTTAGACATTTGTCATTACTGACGGATAGAATGAAACGTCGATAGAATGAAATATGGAACGAAACAAAAGGCAAGATGTTGACGAATGACACTAGTGGAGCTAGCTTCTAAAAAGATTTTTCAAGATCAAAAGTTTATTCACCTTTTCTTTTTTTTTTCACATATTTTATTAAACGGTTTACTTTTTCTTTTTTATATTTAAAAGCAGTTACTTCCAAAAATATAAAAGGAGGAAAAGAAAGTAGAAGAAAGCAGAGTATATACGTGGACGTGGATAGTTACACAAGCGGGGAAAAAGTGAAACATTTAAAGGAGTTAAATTTATAGTTAAATTTATTTTAAAGTATAAAGAATTTATTTTAACATGTAAAGAAAGTTTTATTTAGAACATATAACATATAAAGAAGTTAAATTTATTTTAAAGTATAAAGAATTTATTTTAACATATAAAGAAAGTTTTATTTAAATTTATATGAATATTATATGAAATTTATATTTTTTTGAAGTTATTGTTAATATTAAAATTTATATAAGAAAAAACTTATTTAGTGAAATGAACTCTATTTTTATTAAAAAACATTTTTAAAACTAATTATTTTGCAATTTATAAAATAATATAAATAAAAGAACTAACTTTTAATTTTTATAATAAGAAAGTGTTTTTATTTTATCCAATCCTACATACATACCTAAATCCTTTAAATTTTACTCTTTATCTTACAGGATCCATAGTCTCAAATTCACTAGAAGACCTTAGAATTCCATAATTCCTAGTTCTCATACCCCAGGAATCATTTTCTAATCCCTATCCACAAAACCGAATTGTACATTTGTATCAAAATTCGGATCCGAAAGTTTTGTTTTAAAAGGGATACAGTTTTTTTGGCATAAGTTCAACATTACCCTCCAAGAGGAACCTTCTGTAATTACATTAGCTGACTGCCAATGTTTTCCTGCTGGGACTACTTAGTTATGAACAGCAGGTCATTAAATAAAAAAAGAACTCCAGTAAGAATATAACAGCTTCAATCAAGACAGGGTCATCTTATAAATGCATCCAACAGTTGTTTAAAAAAGTAAAAAACAGTGTAACTAACCTCTTTCATTTCAAATTTAGATTTAATATTCCTGCAACTAAGTTGTTGCTTCAAACATTCAAAATTTCAACAAATTGACTTTGGCATTAAAGTTGCAACCCCATCCCAAACCTAATAAAAATAAAATAGTAAAATAATGCTATTTGCGATTTTAAAACACATAAGTCATAAACCATCAAAAAGGTTCAACTGACCTTCAATATTAAATTCTAAAAGTTCTCCTACACATTTTCTCATAACTGAATGTAGTCAAAGCCCTACACACACATTTTTATTTGAATAGAACTTGAATTATTAACTTTTTTAAGTAAAATTTCTAGAAGGTGATCAGATACTATTGAAATACTAGTTTTTTTTAAAATTGACTTACACCTGGTCATCAAAATACACATAAAAAATATTTACCTTAGAAAATAAATAGAAAAAGAAAAAAAAAAAACATGTTAAAGTTTTTTTTTTCTCTCTTCAACTAATAAAAGTATAAAAGAAGTCAGTTTTTTCTTTTACAAATCAATTTTCTAAAGGATATTTAAAGGACGTTTTGAAAGGATATTTTTCTTTTTTTTTTTTTCTTTACATAGAATCGTAGAATCAGATACAAATGGTGGGGTTAATAAAGACTAAAAAAGGATTGTAAGGAATTTGCTAAGAAAATTAAATGGGTTGAATAATGGTGGGTGGAATAACTGTTATTCATTTAGAAAATAAAAGGTAAAATTATTCTATAAAAAATGAAAAACTATTCATTTTCTTTTAAAATAATTTTTTTTTTTAAGTTTAAAATTTTTTATTAAAAATAAAAAATATAATTTTAGAATATGAAAATAAAAAAATTGAAAGAAATTTCCAAGAATAGTTTTCTTTCGTACATGAATTGAGAGCTGAGAAAATTTTCGTACAAAATTGAATGAAGAATATACTGGAATTATGTATTCATTTATAGGAATTATTGATTTATTAATAGTAACCCCTCTGTAAGATTTTGAAGATCCATTTTTTTTTTTGGAAATATTATGTTCTTTGCAATTGTTAGACTTACCGTGGGCACTGGTGAGAAGCACAAATAAAGCTCAAAAAAGAAATTCCAAAGGGGATTTCGAAACATCTTCAGAAATAGATACGAATTTTCAAAAGTTCTTCCGAATAACAGGGTTTTTCAAACAGGGTTTTTCCTTGCCATTTTTTAATTTTAGTTCCGTACCTTCACTAGATTCGCAGAAATTGGATTGAGAACTTGGACAGAATGACAGCTTGCAAAAAATGTGATGCAATAGGATTATATTATATAAGGAATTCTAATTTTCCACCGTCTTGCCTTGTTATAGTTGGAAATATATGAAATCTTCAAGTTCCAACAATATCTGTCGCAGCGACAATTTGTTTTGATCCGAAAAAATTCAAAATTATGCAAAACGGCTTGCCATATTGACTAAATTGCCTAATTTAAATTTCAACTTCGGAGTGTACTCTAAGCTCTAAAGATATGTAAGCAAATTTCAATTGAAATTTTGAAGGAAAATTAAACTCATGCAAGTTTTAAAATCAAAGAAGTGGTTGTCATATTTTGGTTTAATTTCAAAGCTAGTTTCCAATATTATAAGTTTTCAAGATATTGTTCTAAAAATTTGTATGGTAGGTATCCGAATCCTTGATATGACTTTAATTAGAAATGATAAGGAACCTAGAAACTGTTAAAAAAACTAAAGCTCTTTTTGTTTTAATTTCAAAACTCTAGCTATTTCAGTTTTTGAATTGGTGTGTTTCCAGACATTACACTTAATATTTGAGCCTATGGATCTAGTTTTTTAAGTTCTGGGTTTTTTAATATTTTAATTAGATCCATAAAGTAAAATGCCGGATAGCATCTGGAATGTTATTTTTGTTTCTTCAAATATTTGAAAAACTTACATAAATTAACAACTTTCTTAGATTATAGATTATACTTCCTTAGATTTATAGATTAAATTCCAATTGGATTTCTCCGATTTGAGAATTTACTTGCAATTTAGATTTTAATAGAATTTTTTAAGGAATTAAATTTTCTTTAAGTTGAAGCTTTTTTTTAAACCAAGTTCATGGAAAGCATCGACTACGAGTAATTTATATCAGGTGCAGTTCCTTTGAGTAGTGTGTGACTTTAAGGCACTAAAACCACACGCTTTTTAAATCACCCTTTAAGTTTGGATGAAGTTTTTGAAAAAAAAATTTGATATTTAGTTTGGTTTTGATCAAAGAAATTGGGACAACAGATGCTGCGCTTTTAATTTGATTTGTACAAATAACTGCATAACTAGATTGTGTTATAATTTAAACTTCTTCTTTCCGAATTTAAATTATACTCTTACTCACACTTAGATGGGTTTTAATCCACAGAATTCCTAATAAGAGTTGCAAACTTTTTATTAAGTACTGCACATTGATTATTTATTTATTAGTAATACCAGACAATAGTTAATATTGCCTGATTTGACATTTGGACTTCTTATTAAATATTACGATATGGACCATATTTTTTTTATTAGATATGATCTGACTAGGGATTGAACCCGAGACTTTTGAATTGAAAAGACGCCACTTTAACCCCCGAGCTATCGGTCAGATACATTTATTATGTAACCTACCAAAAATCAAGGAAAAGTCCTCCATGAAAACAGTCTTGTATTAAAGTTGAATTTCGCCACAAACTTTTGTAGTGCAGAAGTTCGTGTCATTTCTGCCGGTTTGACGGCGATATTTTGGCTATTTAAGGAACAAAGGTCTAGCAATTCGTTTTATATAAAAATGAAATTAATCATTATCTGCTTTAATATACAGCCTTTTTGCAATGATTTTTCCAATGAAAATTTATGGAAAACCTTTAAAAATATATAAAAAATTTTTAAAAATGGAATGTTCATATCATTTTTGATTTTCATCATCCCTAACCCCATTTTTGCAATATCGAAAGTAATTTTTAAATATGACATTGATTATAAAAAAACATAATTAATATCAAAATAAAAGTCATCAAAAATATAAAAACCATATTGTCATCCCTTTAGTAAAAAGGTCTTGAAGCTGGTTTTTCCCCAGTTTTATCGATTTATTTATTATAAATGAATTTTTGAAGTATTGTTGAATTTTTTGTCAAAAATAAACATAAAAAAATAAAAATTAATTGAATTTCTTTTGTCTGGTTGATCTCAATGTTTTTGTTTTTAAAAAATTCTTCAATTTCTCCAATGGAAAAAGAAAAATTGATTAAAATTTTCATAATTCAGAATATATTTTTATTTTTCCGAACATCATAAATCAAAACAATACAAGAACAAAAAACGACCGGAAAATTTTGAAGGTCAAAAGCGATTAAATGACTTTAGTATTAAAATCAATGAAGTCTTTACCATAGTAAATATAATTTTTTGTTTTGGGTCCTTGAAATTTTTATTTTATAGAAGCTGTTGACCTTGCTTTAAAGAATAAGTTTTTGAATGAATCATTTTAACCCTTTAAATTTATTTGAAAAACTGTTTAACCCTTTAATAAGTAGATTTTAATAAGTAGCTTTTTGAATAAGGAAACAACTGCTATTCTTTCATGCCTACAAGGCCTGTACAATCTTGAGGCAATGGCAAAAGTACTACAAATTATTGTATGAATAATTAATTCTGAAAATTATGTACAATGGTTAAAGAATGTCATGTGTAAGCTGAAACTGGCTAACGAAGGTCCAATTGTATTATGTAAAAAAGGAACGAGCTAAGGAAAAGAATATTTTACAAAACAAACAACATAAAAAGTTAATAGCAAAATTTAACTGGCGCAGCAATTTTGATTGACATAATTTCTTTATAGCGTTTTAAATTTACTTTATTTTTATAACTCACAGATATACAAGTATAAATCAAATATTTTCTTTTAATTATAACTTATATGTGAATTATAAAGCTAGTATAAAATTTGTAGAGGAATCATATTAACAAACCCGGTTTTTTATAAGGAGGGACAATGAGCAATAGAAATGGGTATTGTATGACTTGAACACACTAGACATGGTCTAAAACAAAACTTTAGAACAGGGCCAAGTTTACAGTTTGGATGGAATGAGCAAGGGAAAATTAAGAAATTTGGATTGAAGATAATGGACCATACAGGATATATGAAAAATTTGGAGGGTCATTAGGAAAGGAGATATTAATGTTCTTATTAAATTAATATTACTGGTATTGAAGACATTGAAGACTTAGGTATCATTGATAAGGTCTAGTAATGTCCCGTGTGTACGACGTGATATCAATTTATTAACATTCTGAGTGCATTCTGCTTCTCCCCCCTACTTTTTAATGATTTTCAAGTTAATATAAAAATGTAACAAACTATAAATTATTATAATTTTCGGCTGACACGTATACAAAACATACATTACATCATAATATTATTTTAGTTTGGAGTGCATTAGATAACTTCTCGCCCCCTTCAATTACATACCTACAATAAAAAAACTCCAATTAAATAACATATCTTTCAGTTGATCTACGCAATTAATAATTAAATAACTTCATATCCTTCAGTTGTTTTACGCAATAAATTTTTATAAAAACATACTAACATAAGATTCCTTTAATCCTTTACATTTTTGGATATACCATTTTTTTTAAAATAAAATATGAATCCTTTCAAAAATTCGGACATAATAATCTACCTTTTTTTTTTTTGTTAACTTAAGAACAGCCTTAATTTTAATAAGCTTATAAAGTCAACAAATTATTTCTCTTGTTGTGCTTCATATACTTGTTATTTGTTTCGTTCCTTTTGTTGAACTTGGGATTCTTTTTATTTTACAAAGATATTTTAACCTTCAACAAAAAAAATATCTACAGATTTTTATTTTTCAATGACTTTATTCCATTCTTAGTGTAATTTTTTAAACATTTTAATATAAATACTAAGAATTATATAAAATGAATATGTGTGTGTGTGTGTATGTGAATCTTGACCGATACAAAACCTTTCATTTTTTAATAAAAATACGGTCATTTATAATTTAAGGAGACAATAAAGGACAGACATATTACATATAATATATATATTTAGTAGGTATATATACTTTTATATATATTATTTATAAATATTAAGTTCAAAAGTGTTTTTGATCATATAAAGCCTCTGCCTTTATTTGTATGAAAAGTTTTTAGTCCCTTTTTTTACTCTTACTGTTCTTTTAATCTAAAATATCTTAAGAATCCTATTAAATAGAATTGTATATGTATTTTGTATCTATAGATAAAAAATAATTTTATTATTAATTTTTTTATTTTTTTTCGAAAAATGACTTTTAATAAAATAACATCAAATTAAGTTATTTAGTTTGCTTTATATCAAAAAATGGGAGAGAAAATAAAAAAAAATATTAAAGTCGCCTAACGTTATGCAACAAAAAAGAAATGGTATGAGAACGGACGACTTTAGATATTTTCAGTCTGTAATTGTTCGAGAACTAAAGGGTTGTATATTAACTTAAAAACTTATTTGTAAAGTACACTTTGTAATGTTAATTAAATATTTTTCTAAATAAGTTTTATATTTAATGGAGCCATGAAATAAGACCCTTGCAAAATGAGATCCTTCCTGAGGTGTAATTATAGAAATTGAAATTTAAATTGGGAAAAGCCACGGGATGTTATTCTTCTTTCAATTTAACCTCAGATCTTTTGACATATTTTGAAGAGATCTTCTTGATTTAAAAGGTAGATATTTATCTTTCCCAGAATTTTGATAGTAACTTTAAAATGTCTCCTAATCTGAATCAGAAAACCTACACATATATAAATAATCTGGAAAAGGGTAATACCCTAATTTCGAATAAAATTCTAAGATTCATTCTAATTTAAAACCTTTCATATTTACAAGCTATAAGAAGTACAGTCCGGGGTTCTATTACTCTTCCAATTCAATCTTCGAATTCTCGAAAAACAATACCCCGGAACTGGGAATTTTTTTTTTTCAAAAGTCAAAAGTTAAATTGAAAGACAAAAAACTCACCTGGACTTTGTTTCTCAAACTTTGCGGTGTTATTATATATAAGAAATAAGACCTGGTATTGAATAAGGGCCTTTTTTCACGGATCCTTCTACTAAGCTTTTGAAAATGCTTTATTTAAATTTAAAGTTTAGATTAGTGAATTTTAAATTAGTGATAAAATACCTTGTACGGTATGATAAAATACCTTTTACGGTAGGTGCTTAAATTTCAAAGTATATGTTAATCCCTTAAGGAATTTTTTCGGGACGTTTATCCCATGTTTTTCCCTCCTACCAGATTTTTGAATAGTTGATTGTCCGTTATTTGTATACAATCAAAAATACTCGTGTTTAAAAGAAAATAATTAATGCGAGGAAAACATTTTCTTATCACACGAATTAATTAGTTAGTAATTTTTAAACAAAATTTTTTAAATTTTTTGAAAAGTACGATAAGTTAAAATTTTTTAATGTCCAACTTTGGTATGAAAAAATGCTATAAATTGTGGAATAAAATTATGGTAAGAATAATTAAATTAATTAAAGCTAAACTTAATATAATAAAAAAACCAAAATGTAAAAAACAAAACCACTTAATACTTGCATAAGATTTGGTTAGTTTAAGTTTACTTATAAATGAAAATTATAAAACTCAAATGGAGAGAGAAAATTTAAAGTGGTATGGTTGAATTTTTCATATAACATCAATATTAATCTTAAAGTTATTACACAGTTTAAAGTTCTTAAAATATGTACGGTAGTTATGTTAGAATGTTATTAGTTCTTAATTGTAATAAGGTATATTGAATTTAATAATATATTTAGCGAGTCATGTTAAAACTTAAACGTTGACTAAATTTTAAAAATCAATGGTAGCAATTCGATTACCTTATTCATTAGATAGAGCACACTATAAAACTTTTTTGATAAAAATCACTGATTTACTATTGCTAAGTGGAAACTGATATGGGCTTTAGGTTTAGGTAGGGTTTTTCTTAAATGCATTGAAGATTATCTTTCGAATCGTACGATTCGTGCTCTTGTCGATGGATATTCATCCAAAGATTTTATAATAAATGCACTCTCTTCCTAATATTTATAAACTACTTACCTACTTTTAATATCTTTACCACAGTACCCTTGTTGCTTCCTATGAATTCCATAGCCACTGTAACATTAGTCATCAGATTAATACAACAGCAAAAAATTTCACTATAAGTGAACTAAATAAAGATTTAGTTAAAATCTAAAAAAGGGATGAAATCAATAGAGTAAAATTGCAAAAAATAGCAACAGCTATTTCGAACCTTTCTTTTCAAGGAGAAACTTTGAACATTTTGGGGATTGAGCTAAACCTAAAATTCACTTTGTCAAATCGTCTTTTTGGAGAAGCAAAAGACGCTGCTAAGTGTTTGGGTTTCTTGTAGTCCGTAAATGCAGTATAATGCACACATTTGGACTGGTGCTTCCATTACGGCGCTAGGATATCTTGATAAAGTGAAAAATGAGCTATTCGTCTTATAAATGATCCCAATTTTATTTTAACGCTCACTCCAGTCAGCCATCACCGTACAGTTGGGTCATAGATATAATCGTACGGCAACAGATGCTCATCCATACACAGTCGAGATAAACAGGTGGCGTAACACTGATTATGGAAACTCGTTTGTCATGCGCTCATAACGTTTATGGAACCATATCCCACCAAATGTGCTCCCCAAAGTTAATAATGTATATATGTACATTTTAGTTAATTTTTACACACAAATTTAAGAAGAACATTAACAACTTTCTCCTAAATATCCCATCCAATTTTCTTGATTCCCCATAATCCAGAAATCCCAAATAACTTCCACCATAATCCCCTTTCCATATCTGCAACCCTGTTACCAAACTGTACATTTATATCACAGGCTCCCTCCTAAAGTTTGGATGAAAAAGGATGTAGTTTAGGTGTTTAAAGTCGCACACTCCCCAAAGAAACATCGCACAGTTTCAATGGGTGGCTTTCGAGCTTTCCATTTCCTCGAAAAAAAAGAAAAAACATTTTTTTTTTATACATTCATTATAAAGTGATATAATAGACAGAAGAAGACATAGCCAAATGATAGAAAGTCTTTCTTTCACTTTTTTGAAATATTTATAAATATCCTTTAAATAGAAATATAATTTCAAAATCCATGGAATTTTTACAAATTTTCCTATAAGAATTTTCAAAAATCTAGAATATTGTCTAGTCAAGACTATTGTTCTTAAACTATTTAATAACCAATTTGGACTTATGTTCCTTTCAAAACCTGCTGCGACTCCACACATAGCCTTATTATTTCCTTATTACAAAATGAAAATATGTTCTAAATTTCGTATTCATTGTTTATTTTATTTTATTTGTGTTCAAATTTTTGATAAAAATTTTTGTTTGTATCGATGACGTCAATTGATTTGTTTGTATATTTTCATTCAAGATACCCCCTTCCCCCTTTCTTTTCCAAATCGAATCAGACTTTTATTTTATATTCTGAAAAATTTATCAATATTTTCCACACAAAATAAAATATTTATGAAAAATTTGGCACAATAAAATCAAATAAAATATTTTAAGGAACTTAAATTTGAAAAATAACTATTTATCGACTCCTTCCACATGATCTTGGTCCTTTTTTAGTAAGTTGCGATTACACGATTCCAGTAGTTGGGTCAATTAAATTGAAAAAAAAGTATTTATCAATTTTATATTAGAACCTAAATTCAACTTGAAATTAAAAGAAGTTCGACAATGGAGCGCGGGTGTAAAAAATAGCCCCCCAAAATGTACATAATTGGGAATTAGGTGTTTTAAATCATTTCAGTTAGACTTTTGTGTTTCATGATACAAAGGCTTTCAATTGAATTTTTTTTTTTTAAGCCCTAACTGTTTAACTGTTAGGTTAATAAGCCTGTCAACCATAGGTACATGTTGGAATAGGGGGTCATATTATATTCGTGTTATTAGAACTGATCTTAATGAATTCCACATACAATTTAAACATGCGATAGAACTAGGCTTTATAACATGTAGAAACGTCTTAGATTTTCAATGGATACAATTCTATTTTTGTTTATATTGTAATATTTTGTATTAGAGTTATATGTTATTCTTTATCTGTGAGTTATATTATTAAATTAAATTATTTGCTTACATTGTTATATTAATGTATTTTTTTATTAAGGAAGTTATTAATTATTGATTAAGCCGTTAATTTGAAGCCAATGACGGATGGTAGCTGAGTCAAGTCGGAAACCAGAAAAGTTTTTCCACTTTCACTGGGATTCGAACATGGGCCTTTCACATGAAAGGTCACATGAAACTTTACCACAGCGCCACCCAAATTATGAATTATAAAAGTTACGAAGGATTCAAATTGATTTGGAAAAAATCAAATTATATTGAAAAAAGACAAATTTCATGTGAAAAGGACCAAGTTTACGTAAAAAGAGTATATATATATTTTCCATAAATTCTTATATTAAACAAAGCTTTCGAAAATTCCTTATAAAAAATTTTTATATTTTATTAAAGGTAAATTCGTAAGTTGCATATCTTTGGAACGTCTCAGCATAATATGGATTCCATTTGGAATTAATGTTAAACTGAGATGTGATTAAAGATATTTTGATTCTCAAGGACATTATAAAATGATAAACCTATAATAAGGAATTATATATATCATGTGTATACACGTTTAATGTAAGAATTCTTATGGTTTTATACCATCTAAAAGGAAAATGCCATAAAATTTGGTAACAAATTATACATATCATTCTATATATATATAAAAAAAAAACAAAAAAAAAAGTGATAAAGCAATCTTTTATCCGTTATAATGTTTTTATTATATTATATACACATATAAATATATATACATATATATATATATATAATTTATGTATTGGCTGTTGATTGTGCGGTTGATTTTATTTTATTTATCATCTTTGTAATTCAAAAGTATATAAATTTTATGTAAA
Organism: Dolichopus griseipennis; assembly: GCA_963082915.1. Taxonomy (NCBI): domain Eukaryota; kingdom Metazoa; phylum Arthropoda; class Insecta; order Diptera; family Dolichopodidae; genus Dolichopus; species Dolichopus griseipennis. The sequence goes on along the minus strand of OY720442.1, from coordinate 29,602,360 downwards.
TATATTAATTTTGATATTATATTTATTGCATTTCCATTTTCGTTCCCATTTTGTCGGTCTGCCCAATTTATCTTTTAGCATGTGACAAGACTTTTTTTTCTTAAGAAATTTAAATATTGAAAATAACGCCATATTCAAAATAGCGAATCAATACATTATGTATCAAGTTCTACAAGCTAGGGAATAAATCGTAAAACACTCTCGTGGAAGAAGTATATATCTTCAGTCGTAGAAGAGGGCTTCACGTGAGGTTAATGTTACTTAAATTATATTACCTTAGTTAAAACTTAAGTATTATTTACCTCGGTTGGTGGCTGGACTGGAATAAGACATAGAATAATATTGGGATAATTATTAATATCAAAAAGTTTTTCTCAAATTATTATAAACTTTAATATGTCCTTTATGATTAAAAACTTTTAATAAATTGTATTTTGTTTTAAAAATTAAGTCTGGAACTAATTAATCAAAAATTTGATAATTGGAGTTGTATAAATTATAAATTTTGTACATGATATTCTTATCTAAAGAGTATTAAGTTCTGCGATGAAATCTGATAATGATGACATTAGTTCAGTTTTGTAGATATTCAAAATTTTGTTTCAGTATTTTTTTTTTATTCAAATCTTACAACTTGTAAACTGATTATTTAAAATAAATTTACGTATTAAACACCGCATGTACATTGTTAAAACTTAATAACATATCATTTCTAATTAAGAATTATTGAAAACTTAGTTTAAAACTATAAAATATTTGATTATTTCTATTCTTGGAAAATTGCATACTTTTACGAAATTTGAGATCCCCACAACTTATATATAACACAAATTATATAATAGGTTACCACATATACATAGTTAAAAAGTTTATAATAAATCATTTTTAATTTAGAATTATGAAAACTTAGTTTAAAATTCGAAAATAACTGACTATTCATACTTTTAGAAAATTGCATACTTTTAGGAAATTTGAGGCCTACATAACTTATAAACTGATTATATAACACACTTTAACCTTCTTCTTCTTGTGTTGCATATTCTTTACAGAATGTTAGCGTCATATGATAGTTTGTGTGATTTGTTTAAACCGCTCCCTGTCCCTTGGTGATTCTACCAGTGCACCAATTTCCGACATGCCAGTCCAATTTCTAATATTTCGGAGCCAAGACAGTTGTTTTCTACCAACTCCCCTTCGTCCTTCGATCTTCCCCTGCACGATGAGCTGCAACATCTCGTATTTCGCACTCCTCATTACATGGCCAAAGTATGCTGTTTTTCGACGTTTGACAGTTGTGATTAGTTCTCTTGTCACGTTCATTCTTCTGAGAGCCTCCTCGTTCGAGCCACGATCTACCCATGAAATCTTGAGCATTCTTCTGTATGTCCACATTTCGAATGCTTCAAGCTTGTTCATATCTTTTACTTTTACTATCCATGCTTCTACACCATATAATAAAACAGATCAGACATAACATTTAACGAAACGTATCCGCAGTTTCATGCTGAGGCTCCTGCTGCAGAAAAGCTCCTTATATTTAAGAAATGCCTTCCTGGCCATTTCAATTCGGCACTTTATTTCCCCATTACAACTCCAGTCTTCGTTTAGCCAGCATCCAAGGTACTACACATTAACCTATTAAACATTAAATATACAGTGTTAAAACTTAATAACGTAGAATTTTTAATTAAGAATTATTGAAAACTTAGTTAAAAAAAAATATTATAAAATAACTGATTATTCATACTTTTGAAAAATTGCATACTTTTAGGGATAATTGTCAAAAATGATTATTATTCCTATGACAAATTAAATGTAACAGTAACTGTTATAATAATAACCGTGAATATTTTTACTTAATAAATTTATTAAATTTCTTCTTTTTTTTTTGATTTTATTTATTTTCTTAATACTACGATAGTAAATTCATGCATCATATTACGATCAATATTAATTTGATGTAAGATAAGACACTAAAGAAATGATATATACATTTAATATCGTAATTTTTTATTTTAACTTTTTACAGTTACTAAACATATGTATATATATACATAATTGTAAATTATTATGATGAGATAATGTTAAAATGACTTCAAAATAAATAATTCAATAACTTTTCAGTGACATATAAATTTACTTTTAAATAATTGACAAACTTTAGTATTTTATTTCTATACAGCTACATTTCATAATTAATTAATTTCTTGTATATAATGTAAGTATGTAATTATGTGTGTGTTAAGAAAAATTTTAAAGCAAACTAAATTATGTAATATATTCTTACTTTACATATTATGAGAATGCATATAGCGTAATGAATATACATGATTATAATATATATGTAAGATGACAGTATTAAATTTTATTCTGGAATAAATTATTCACCACATTATGGTTTTGGAATATTAATTAGGAACTATTTCTTAGACATATTTGGTTTTAGTTACTACTAAATTAAATGAAAAATGAACAATATAATCACATTAAAATATTAACTTAGTTTTATTACATGTATACTCTTAATTACAGTCATTTTTAATTAGAAAATTTGATAAGTAAATTAGATGCATTTAATTTTAATTCAACTAATTTTGCTAATTAAATTCAATACCTAAAATTTGAATAAGAAGTTTAATTTATTACATTATAAAAGTTTAACGTTACAGCTTCCTCCATTGCTTCTAAAATGATTTAAAAAATATGACGGTCCAAACAAGAGGGTTGTTTTTAATAAAATGAAAAATATGTACTTATAAGATAAGTTTTAATGCTTTAAAAACTTAAAGTGAAAACCTAGTTTAAAATTTGAAAAAAAAAACTGATTATTAATACTTTTGGAAAATTGCATACTTTTAGGAATTTGAATTCCCCACATTTTATAAATTGACTATATAATATAATATATGTTTGCCTATTAAACACCACATACACCTAATAACAAATCTTTTTTTAAATTAAGAATTATGAAAACTTAGTTTAAAATTTGAAAAATAACTGATTATTCATATTTTTGTAAAATTGCATACTTTTAGAGACTTTTTTATTTTATCAATTTAGCGAAGTATAACTACAACCAACGATTATTTCCGAATAATTTTGAATACTTAATATTAAAAAAATAAGAAAACTCTCGTGTAACGACCATATTTTTTTAAGTTACTAAAGGGTTCGCGAAATACCTGATATTATTCAACAGAAGTAAAAAATTCTTTATACCTCACCAGATCTTTTCCGAATTAGTCATAATTATATTGAAACGAGCCTTTAATATTACAATTTAATAATACTTATTACAAGACAATGTGTTTGTGGTGTATATTTCAAAAATAAAACAATTATTTAAATGATTTATTTTATTAAAATTATTAATCAAACCGTTTTAAACCAAACTTTAGGAACGGACGTGTAATACAACTGCACATTACGATTGTCATACTATTTGAGATGGAGAAAATTCAATGGGATGTTAAGGAAGATGTTAATGCTCTTCTTAAATTTAACTATGTATATCGTACACATAAACTTTATCCGCTTTGAGGCATATTGTACCACTAGCATGATCATGACATATGCGAAGCCATGATTCACCATCTGGATAATAATAATGTTTACTATAGATATAAATATTAAAGAATTGTATAAGTAAAAGCTTCATAAAATTAAATCAATAACTCTCATACCATTCTAAGAAGATTTACCACAACAATTTTACAAAATTCCCTATTTTTACAAGAACACTTTACAGAGCGACCTTTACCCCAAAATTTTTCCCTTCTAAATTAAATGCTTCCAACACTTTTTTTTAATTCATTTTAGACGGACGTCATTAACAGTTTATTAAATAAATATTTTATTATTATTCTTTGTTTTTTAAACTGTGTAACTGTAAATATATACATATATATATATATGTATATGTAATAATGATGGGTTAGTAAAACATGCAACAATTATAAAACTTTAATTACCTGTCACAAAAATTTCAAAGTAAAAAAAAAAATGTAAAAAAATGATAAAAATTCATTTTAAAAATAGTTATTAAAACTGTGAATTTAATAATTTTTGACAACTTGGAGGTAACAACCCGTGAAGTATGAAATTATGATTTTATATTATTTTTTGTTTTTTTTTTTTTTTTTTTTCAATAAAAAAGTGAAAATGGTCTTTAATTTAAAAAAACTATTAAAATATTTAAGAATAAAAACAAATTAATAAAAAAATAAATAAATAAAACAAGGGTGTGTCACATTTATTCAACAAATAAATGGGAGACAGTGTTGTTCAAACTTTATTTTAAAAAATTTAAAAAAAAAATTGATTTATGAATTACATAGCCTTACACAAGCTTCAGGATTAAAAATTTCATTGAATTCGTAACCAATTTCATAAATTCGTTATCGCAGGTCCTAGTAAAGTTTAAGAAAGTTATAATCAACTGTTTGCGCTAACATAATCATAGTTGTGCTTAAGAACTGTTATTCAAGTTCATAACTAGATTCCTTTACATTTCTTTTTTCTTGCTCCTCTTGGAAGCATATGCCTTCCACTAGACATTTCTATTGGACTCCATCTCTATTGATTTAAGCTTCAAAATTATTGCTCTACACCAGATGTTTGCATTGCGGACAAAGGCCATTAGCACTTTGCATCATTAGTGCTCTGTCAACCTTCATTTCCTTTCAACCTTTTGATTGGCTATTGGTTGCTCTCCAGTTCAGTTTTATTAATCGATTGTTTTAAGTGACTTAGAATCGATTTTTCAAAGTCAGAATATTCTACATATAAATCTAAGGAATTTATTTATGAATGCCTGTATAAGGTTGCCAATCTATTAATTATTTAAGTGAAATAAAGCTATTAAAAAGCTCTTCGTAGATATAATAACTGTTGTCAATTTTCTTACATTTGATAATTTGATAACATGAATATTGGAAAATATTGCGGATGATATTGCAATTGTTTCGAAAAGAGCTAAAGATATGATAGATGCCTTCTCTATGGTCGAAAAAGAGTCTAACAAGGTAGGTCTTCAAATAAACGAAACAAAAACGAAGTACATGAAGATGTCAAGAGATGAAAGAAGAAGGCAACCGCAAGATATAACGATTGATAGATTTACTTTTCAGGGAGTAATAAGCTTTGAATACCTTGGAGTAATGGTAAAAAATGACAATAGTATAAAATATTGTATTCAAGAACGTATTAAAGCAGGAAATAAATGCCTATTTGCATACAAAAAATTAATGCAATCACGTCTCTTGACAAGGGAAACGAAATTATTAATTTATTAAACAATAATACGCCCCGTGGTAACATACGTTGTGAGGTATGGACACTGAATATGGCTGACGAAAACGATCTCCGAATTTTGAACGGAAAATACTAAGGAAAATTTATGGCCCTATAAGGGTAGAAAATGGAGATTACAGGAGAAGAAATAATTCTGAACTAAATGAACTTATAAAAAATTAAGACATTATTCGTTTCAGTAAATCACAACGCCTAAGGTGGGCAGGGCACACAGTGAATGCAGGAAAATCGAATGCCATATAAGATATTACATCTAAGACCCATATTAAGTCGAGGTAGAGAAAGACCCAGAACAAGATGGGAAGACAACATTGAAAACGATGCTTCAAAATTACAAGTGAGAAATTGGAAAACAACGGCGAAAGACCGGGAGATATGGAGGCAAATAGTTATGAAGACCAAAGCTCACACCGAGCTGTAGAGTCATAGAAGAAGAAGAAAAATATTGGAAAACTCGCTTAAAATTCTATTCTGTTTATAAAATTGGCTTTTTAAGTCTACATTTAGGATCGATTTACCTTGTATGTAGTTTGTGTCATCGTGGCTTTGGCAGATTAAAAGTAATAAACTTCAATAAACTGTAACTGTACTTATGTTATAGTATAAAAGTTTAATTTTATACATGTTACTTGGGCAACTATTAGAAGACATTTCTACAATAGCCAGATAAGTTTTGACAGTTCTAACCCCTAGCCTGGGAAATATGGTGCTTTTGGCTTATACAAAATGACAAAGGTCTGGCAGTCACAGACTCTTGCTAATTTTGTTTTTTTATAGTAAAATTTTTAAAAAATTTTAACGTTGTGTTTTTTCTACAGTTTGAAAGTCACTGAATATTAGTTAAATTTTTTGTTTTAATGGGATAGTTTAATACTTTCAGTTTAATGGATGGGGGCTAATTACAGTAATTTTTCAAGGTATTAAAGAAAATATCTCACTTTTTTTTATTTATATAAAATAACATTGTTTTTTTTTTAATTTGACATTTTGTTTGACATAATCCATAAAAATTAGAGGACTAATATTTGATAGATATGTACTTAAAATTTTTTTTGTAAGGTAGGTGTTTAATCCTAGAAACATTATATTTTTATGTTTTTTTTTATTTTTTATGATTTTATTTTCACCAAAATTTTTATTTTTGAACAAAAGTAATGGAAATATTATTATCATAATAATTTTCACTTGGATTTAAGAGTAACAGTAGTGATCTGGGATAAGTAGGGATGGGACAAGAACTTGCGCCGTAGTCAAATAAAATTTAGACAGACGACTTATGCCTAAAGGGGTTTTAAAAAAGTTTTTTTTTTCACTTAAACGCTTAAATATTGGCAAAAGAATTAAGGTCTTAATGGAACACTGTTCTATCAGCAGATTTACGTAAGGTTATTACTTCTTTCAAATAATTTTTGTAGTTGTAGTCAAGAATATTCTCCGTGAATATTCTACTACAATGATTAGATGCCCAAGGTATATTAGATATACAAGTCTTGTAAAAACTTAACAATGGTTCCTACAAACAGAATCAGATAAAAAAATAGTTTTTTAACCTCATTATACATAAATAGGACTCACAATTCAGCCGACTTTAATTTCATTCCATTACTTACATATGTTTGGTCATACTTTTGTTATAAGATTAAAAAACTATATTTTGCTTTTTTTCTGGGGTGTGGCATATCATATACTATTCGAAAACCTAGGCCTTGCGACTCGTTCTGCTAAAGTTCTGTATACTTCTCCAAGAATAGAGCTTTATGTACGATTGATATAATTTTTTCGAAATTTAAATTTTAACATTATAAAGAAAGGTCAAGCACTTCAGCTCCCAAATATATATTTCCCCAACTCCCTTACAACTAGTATTCAACTTTACATTGGGTGTTAAAACAGACATACTTTTGCACCTACAAATATTTAAAGCTATTTTAATAACCACCTATTGATTATACAGCCTACAAATCTACAAAGGAAAGCCTTCAACTCAAAAACTCAAATACAAAATAAGTTCCCTGAAATATTTCAGAAATAAGTCCTATTTATAGGACATCAATTTCAAAAATAACAGAAAAATCCCCAAAGTATTAGTCATATATTTTATTATGTATTTTATTTTAAAACCCTGATCTGGTAATTTATTAAATTTTTCAAATTCGACAGTAAAAAGTGATGGATTATTATTAATTTTTTTAGGACAATATTTATTTATAATTATTTAGAAATGGCTGGAAATGGTGGTCTTTCTATTTAAGCATTTATTTTAATAGATGCCTAACAGATGTTTATATTTTTCCTGTGAAAATTTATTTGGAAAATATAAAGTATTTTTTTAAGTAGCCATTCCATTAAAAAAATCACTTTGCTATTTAATATTTTTTTTATTTTTTCCTATTAAAAGTCCATTCATCATCAAAACGAAAATCTCTTTTAAATTTCAACATAAAAATTAATACAAACTATAAATAAATCAATAGATAAAAAAAAATATTATAAAAAGAATATCTAAAAGATATAAAAAAAAAATATTATTCTATATCTGTCTTTTGTTAATTCCAGATCCTTTTATGTCCTTGATAAAAGGAAGTTTTACAACAAAAAAAGAAAAACAAGTAAAAAATAAAAATAAAAGAAATCGTTAACTAAGGCGTCACAAACATTATTTGTCATTACCTGCTTTTCAACTTTTATTATTATGACGAGTATTTTCATTCATTTTAACTGTAAATGAAAGGAATAATAAAAGAAAAAAGATAAACAATATTTTGTAAACAATATATATACATACACATATAAAAAATATATATATATATATACATACATTGGAATATAAACAAATGAACGACAAATGTATAAAGATGGTAGTCCTGTCAAATGTCCTTGAATACTCAACATAACAGTAATAATTTATTTTGATGGTTTGTTTATGATTACTTTCTATTTTTCTATCCCTGTCTCTTCCCCTTTAATTTTGTTTCTTATTCAATTTCCTTTCATTTGTTACAACAATTTTTATAATCACTTTAAATTTTATAATAAGGTTTGTCTAACTGTCAATAGAAGAAAACTTTTAAGAATTCTTTGAAATGTAACGCTGAGTACAAAACTTAGTGTTATGACTTTTCAATTTAAAACAAGCCATGCAAATACTCTGCAAGCTGAAAGGTTTGGTATTAAGATCTATTAGGAAACATACTGACCCTCAATGACAGAAAAGGGACAGAGCCTTAACCTTCAGTTGTAATGCCTCACCTGGAATAAAAGATTTTAAAAGATAAAGAAAAAATGTAAGTAAGAAACCCACTCACAAAGGAAAACTAAGATCTTACAACAGGGTCTTTAATAGCAAGAGATTAAATTTTTTTTTTTTTCTTTATTATTACTTTAGGGAACAAAGGGCTTGCACATAGTCTTTTCAACTGTCCCTATTTAGTGCTAGTCTTTTTATTCTGACTTTTATTTCTGATCACATTCTCTCTGAACTGTTCTCCTCCAGGTTGTTCTTGGTTTTTTCACTTTTCTACTACCCTGTGGGTTCCAATCTAGTGTTTGGCATGCCACTGATGTTTTTGGCCGCTGTAGAATGTTACCAATCCACTTCCGTTTCTTTTATCTGATTTGAACCCATATCGGTTCTAGTTTTGTCATCACCCGAAGCTCTTTATTCATTATTCGCCTAGGCCAAAATATGCGACGTATTATTCGTAAACATTTATTCACAAAGAAATGTATTTTCTGTATGTTGTTTTTTTTATACAAGCCGTGAGATTATATATTGGCTGCATAAAATTGAAACCACGAGTTTCTAAAATTCTGTAGACCATTTTCTTCCAATTAAACTTAGTTGACAATACCTGAAAGCCTTAAAATTTAGCTTGAATAGTTTTGTGCGCCTTGAAGTGTGCAATATATTTTGAATGGAAATACAATTTAAAACATGAGTCGTTTCCCAAGGTCTGGGTTTCACATTATTTCAGCACATGACTTACCGATCGAGAATCTTAGTGTCGGAATACAAACAGTTTTTAATTGTCAGGAAAATCCTTTAGTAAGTCATTTACAAAGTCGATAAAAGGTTTAAAAAGTTAGTTAATCCCATGATTCCTTTAAATCAATTAAACCAAAAATAGACCTAACACATTTTATTTCAAATTATAATTTATCAATCGAAGAAATTATAATATCAAATTTTCAGATCATTGATTTTTAAAATTTGATTAAATGCTTTTACACAATTTCTGTCTTGAACTGTTTATCGTATTGTTATTGTGTATGTGATTTTGGAAAAAAATAACTTAGGTTCATTAATTTTTCAAGGATTTCTGATACATAAGTTTATCGAACTCATGAATACTCAGAAGAATCATTTAATTTTAATTTTTGTTTATGTTTTTGTATTGTTCAGTTGCAAAAACAGAAAATTCTTTTAAGATTTACGTTTGGATTTGTTTTCTTTAAAAGGAAAATTAAAAAGATGAGGAAAATGAAAATGATTTAAAATCACTATGGTATTACCATGGCAATAATTCCAGTGTTAAATAGAAGATAGGCTTAAATTAGATATGCTTTGGTTAATGTAAACTTTTAGTTACATGGATCTATTGAAAAACGTTCCTTTTCCTTAATTTTTTCCAGTTGTTATTAATAAGTTCTTCAATTAATTCTTAATACCTTTAACTTGGATATAATGATTTCAGAATGAAATGCTAAAAAACTGGTAGGCAGTTAATGGGTTAATTTAATATTCAAACTACCAATCTTTGAGATTGGTAAAATAATTGAACTTTCTCCAGTTGTAATTTATAAATTCATTACCACACGATTTGGCATGACTTAGATTATTGAAGGCCTTGGGTTGTTGAATGAGCAGCTAATTATCAGGTGGGTAGTTAATGGGTTAATTTAATATTTAAAATATCAATCTTTAAGATTAGTAAAATTTCTGAATTTCCTCACGTTACTATTTATAAATTCTTTAACACACGATTTGGCATGACTTAGATTATTGAAGGCCTTGGACTGTTGAAAAAATAACTAAATAAATGGTAGTTAGTTAATGGGTTAATTTAATATTAAGATTTTCTATCCTTAAGATCGGTAAAATTTATACAAAGCTACTCAAGAGAAATTGAGGCTTATGCGAGTAAATTGTTTTAAGTCCCTAACGTCTTAGATCCAATTCTAAGCAAAAGGAAGCGCATCAAATTATATGAACCAACAAAATTTCCAATTTTGTCATTGTTTTCTATGCCCACTTAGATTAAATAATTTGTGGTCAATCCGATGTACAAAATAATCTCAACATAAAAATCACATTTCTTAGCAAACCAATTATTTTAAAACAATTTTATATTCATGTCAAATTTTATTGCAACAAACACAAATTCTAAAAGAATGTTTACTGTCAGTATAATATTCGTCATTTTTATCCTATTTCTATATGTCCTTAGAATTCCTTTTTATTTTTTTATTTAATAACTAGCTAATACCCGGTGCGCGTTGCTGCGCCTCTCAATGGAGGTTTAATTGAATTTGATGTTACTGCAAAAAGTTAACACAAAACTTCACACGGTTTACACATGTAAATTTTAAAATGTGTGAAAGCAATCTTTTTAAAACGATTTTTCTAGGATTATTCTAGTAATTTTTGAAACTTTCTGTAATTCAAAGCAGTACGAACTACTTTCCAAATTTTGACGTAATTTACTTCCAAAAAAATTTTTTGAAAAATCGCAAGACCGACTGTTAACAGACTCAACTCCATTTTCAAGTTGCTTCACACATATAAAATTTGAGTCAAATCCGGTAACATTAAACCGGTCAAATCGTTTCTACTTTAGAGTTAAGTAACGCAAAAATCTATTAAAAGCCACTGTGCCCCACTGGGTTAACGGAACTACACTTTCTCTTTGGGCAAAGCAGTATTGCGCAAAATTGGACGTAATTTGCTTCCAAATCACTCAACAAAATTTTTTTGGGGCTATCTTTTTAGCCAAAGCAGTACTTCGCAAATTTTGACAATATTAGCTTCCAAAATTATTTTGACCAACCGTCGGGCCGACATGGGTTAACAAATTCCATATCTGTTAATAGTGTCAACTCAATTCTCACAGGGGAGCACGTATACAAAATTTAAAGAAAATCGGTCAAATCGTTTTTAATTTAGAGTTAAGTATTGAAAAAACCTATAAAAAGCTGTTGGCCCCAATGGGTTAATGCAAGTCAATAAAATTTTTTTCTGGGTTTTCTTTTTAGCCAAAGCAGAATTTCATAAAATCGGACAAAATTCGGACCCAACATTTTTTTTGACACCCCGTCGGCGCAACATGGGTTAATAAATTCCAAAACTGTTAATAGTGTCAACTCAATTCTCAAGGAGCATCACGTATACAAAATTTGAAGTAAATTGGTCGAACCGTTTCGAATTTAGAGTAAAGTATTGAAAAAACCTATAAAAAGCTGTTGGGCCGCAATGGGTTAATGGAACTCAATAAAATTTTTTTTGGGGATTTCTTTAAAGGTAAAGCAGAATTTCGTAAAATCGGACAAAATTTGGGCCCAAAATTTTTTAGTAAAGTAAAGTTAGAGTAAAGTATTGAAAAAACCTATAAAAAGCTTTTGGGCCGCAATGGGTTAATGGAACTCAATAAAATTTTTTTTGGGGATTTCTTTAAAAGTAAAGCAGAATTTCGTAAAATCGGACAAAGTTTGGACCCAAAATTTTTTTTGACCACCCGTCGGCCCGACATGGGTTAATAAATTCCAAAACTGTTAATAGTGTCTACTCAATTCTCAAAGAGCATCACGTATACAAAATTTGAAGTCAATCGGTCAAACCGTTTTCATTTTAGAACAAAGAAGTTTAAATACTTGCACCACAGCCCCAACTTGGCGGTCCGTTAGAGCAAAATTTTTGGGCCACGATTTCTTTCCGTACCCAAAAACCCCTATATACAAATTTTCATGAAAATCGGCTGGACAGTTTAGGAGTCTATTCGCTACATACAAACAAACAAACAAACAAACAAACAAACAAACAAACAAACATACACACAAACATTCCCTTTTATATATATAGATAATAGTAAATAATATTGTAATAATGTTAAAGGACATAACTTTATAATATGACTGTCAATTAAATTTATAAATATATATATGTATATATATATATACAATATACAATATCAAATGACACACTATGTTAAGTTTTCCATTGTTATAAAGTTATATTCCTGTCTGTATCCTTTTTACGTTATGGTTGATCGTAATAAAATCCAAAAAAAAAAAACAACAACAACAACAACAACAACTAATAAAAAGAATATCAAGTTTTTAATAATCAAGTCACACAGTTAGTGCTTTTTTTATGATGTTGCCATCATAATTTTTTTTTTTTGGTTTGTATCCTGGAAAACACAAATTCTTTAGATACAAAATAACAAAAACAAATTTTATAAGACATCCCTTAGGAAGCAATAAAATGTCATAAAGAAAAAGAGAGACAAAGAGAAAAAAAAATGAAAAGTTCAAAGAGTCAACCACTTGCATACTTTAAGGCGTATAATAAAACTGCGATAAACACAATGATACAAATTTAAAATTAACTTTAGAAGATAGGACGCCTTTTTCCTGATATTTAAACAAGACTCTTAAGTCCTTGAATTTTTATATTAGTGATTCCGTTATTCAAAAGAACTTGAAATTTTTTTTAATATAGATAAAGAGTGCAGGGGAGAGGGTAATAATAAAATACAAAAGAGCAAGAAGATCATAATATAAAAATAAATATAAACTTTAAATTTTTTAAATCAGTTTTTCAGTATAGATAAGAATTTTGAATTGACTTTAAAATTACATGTTTCTCATGAATCTATAAGATATTTTAAAACTTTTATTTTAAAGTAAAAAACTTTGCAAAATGTAATGCAAAACAAAAAAATTTAAATGTCCTTAAGATATTTATTTTATTTATTTGTATTTATCTGTACAAAAGTATCTTTTTGTATCTTAATAAGAAATATCTTGAGTATCTAAATAATATGCAGTCAAATGAGTTGAGAAAATTTATATTTTATCTTATCATATAATGATATTATGAAATAAAACAAGATATTTGGGAATTTTTTAAAATTTCTCTTCCTTCTTGGCTTCCTTGTACATTCATAGAGACAAGTACGAAATGAAGTTGGGGAATCTTGGTCTCAATAGAAAATATATTTATAATATTCATGTGAACATTTTATGGTGTTGGAGACAGGGCGTCCGAAGAAAAACAACTCCTAGAAGCTTAAAGTTTATTTTAGACTTAGATTCAAAAGCAGGATTTTAGGAAGCATTCTATTGGCGGGGGGTTTTGGGGATAATACATTATTTTAAATACACTATTTCTGACATCTGTATGAACAAAATAGGATTTATTTTTAGAATTATTTAAAACCCGGCTAACCGCATATTTATAAAAAATTAAATATTTTTAAATAAGGGTCTCTGCGGAGTCTCTGCTCGATGTTGATGGGTACATAAAAATAAAATTCGAGTTAAATTAAATTAAGATTTTGAATTCTTGGATTATTCAGTAGGTTTAATAATTTTTTGAAAATAAATTAAACCCCTCAGTCTAATGAATATCATTTAATTTAAACTTTGATTAAGTCAAGGTGTCAAGCTGTTCTGAAGGTGAAATAATTAAGCCAAATCAAAATTTTAAATGCGCTCTAGTATTCAGAATTTTTATTTTCAATTTTTATTCTTATTCTTATTACACATATGATCTACATTAATAAATTAATTGTACAGGTTTAAGTTTATGAGAAACTTCTAAAGTATCTTTAATTAAATTTAATACAAAATGACAATAATTAAATACAACTTTTTGAAAATTAAACGTATCCCAATGTAAAGCTTTCAAATTACTCTACTAATTAAAAACTTTGAATTATTCGATCTATATTTAAATTTATAATAAATCTTTCATTTATAAAATCTCTGATTACTTTTTCTTCATCTCAATAAAACCTCACTACTTCACACCCCTTCTGATAAGTACGAAATATACCAATAATAATTGTATTGCAAAATTCAATTTCGAAAAGCTCCATATTTTTCATTACATACATAACAAAATTTCTAAAAGGACCTTTTCTCTAATAATTCAACTAAATAATTAATATCAAAAAATATATCAAAACTAACTGTACATTTATTCTATCCATTAATCCACTCTACGAATAACTTCACAAATGGGTCAAACAAATTAAAATCTAATTTCGAAATATTCATACACCTACCTACCTGAATCTAAAAATTTTCCACTTTAAAAATGAATATGCAAAAAAAAAAAACTTAAATACTTCAGACGAAATTAAAAGATTTCCACACAGCACAGTATTTAAATACCGAAAAAAAAAATATCACCTTTAGGAAATAAAATAATAATAAAACAATGGCTAAATTATAAAAAGCACTTGTATCAAAATGCTATACTTGAATCACGGGGAATGTGGGGAAAAAATAAAAACTTTTTCATTACTTCAAAAAAAAAAAAAAAAAAAAAAAAAACCATTTAAGACAACTGTCATTATTTTTAACCTTCTATTTCCTTTATTAACCTCCAGGCCTCTAAGTATTTCGAAAATTATTTCGAAAACTTGACATAAAATTACTTTTCAAAAAAAAAAAAACAATTGTCAAGGTCAAGGTGAAATATTACAATTTTACTCTATTAGAATTTGCCTTTAAGAATGTGAAAGACTTTCAAGGTTTACTCTGGTTAATTTTCTATTTCACTTTCTTACTTTTTGTGTTCTTTTTTCTGTGTAGACCTTAATTACTTCGAAAGAAGTGAAGGAATTTTTTTTTTCCTTAAAACAAAAATTAAAAAAAAAAAGAAATATAAAACTTTTTAACTGAAATATACCTATTAAACACCTCTGGCAACACGAAATTACTAAAAACGAGGAAGAGTGTAATAGAGACTATGTCAACTCTGGGATACCCGTATCACCGTAATATCGAAGTTATATCATCCGGTTAGAAATGCATATATCATCCAAAAAAAATATAAAGTTTAAAGGCAGCCCTTCGAACCTCTTTCAATACACCTACTTTTTTTTATTCAAACGTTGGCCGTTAAAGTTTACTACTATTGAAAAAATTTCAGATATCCACCTTCCAGCACTACTCTATACCCTAGCGCTTATAAAAGATGAAGTTGTATGGTAAACACCAACCGAACGAACTGCACCACCCCAACCAAATTTTGCACAAACTTTGGCCCCAAAACTAAATTACTTTTGGCAAAATTTCAGACACCCAGCTTTAATAGGTACAGAGTAATGCTCATATAAAAAAAGAAGTTGTATGGCAGGTACTTCAACCCGTGGAGCAAACTAGTTGCGTTTTAATATCGATGACCGCTATTGAATAAATACGAATTTGTGAAAATTTCAAAATTTTAGCTCCTATTTTTTTTTAAGTTATCGTGGGGATCGTGAGACCCTCCTTCTCTGCGTCACAAATGTAATGGCAAATTTAGTATACCCTTTTAAACTATAGTCATACAAAAAATTAACAAATTCTAAATTTAAAAACTGAATAGAAAGGATTTTTACTAAAAATAAAAAAAATAAAATAAAAATTGAATTAGAAAACTTTTACAGTTATTTTTTAATAGTTTCCACTTTTCTTAAAATAGACATAATAGACAAAATACTCTATACAAAAATAGAATTGAAATGGAAATATTTAATAGTCGAAGTTAAATATTGACATTTTAAAAGTTTTCTAACGGTGAATATTTAAATTGGTGGGTATACCACACAGCAGATAGTTAATGTATCCATCACTCACTCTATCAATTAAAAATTAATGCATTTAATTTATTTGAATTTAGTTGCTAAGTAAAAATAACAACAGTTATTTAATATATGAGCACTTGCAACATATGCATGTGAATAAAATATCCAAAATTATTAATGTGAGATAGTATAAGGTATGAATTAAAAATTTTTATAAAACAAATTTTCTTATTTTTTTTAAAACATTTATTTTTAAAATCACAATTAAAACAAAATTCAGTTGACGTTTATAAAAAGTTCAAAACTGGAAGATATAGTAGGTAGATTATGTAGAATAAGTTTTGAGTCACCTCCTATTTAAGAAATACAGATCAAATCTGTGATGAGGATTAATCACAGGTTCGATCTATAGGAACCTTTGATCTGAGGATCTGTGAACTTAATTTGAAGTTGATAAACTCGAGGTTGACAAACGAACGTGATCTTTTTAATTTTAATTAAAGAATGTATTAACATACATAAATACACGAAATTATTTGTAAAAATTTTTAATTCAGAATTATAACTCACAGATATACAAAAATTAATCAAAGATTTTGCTTTCTAGCTGCGGCAATCCTGATTTTGAAGCAAACTTTAAAATCAATACCATTTCGAATTTTGACAATTATTAATGACAAATAGTAAATTTTTTTAAAATTTTTAAATTTTTAAAGAAAATAAATTTTGTAAATTAATATTGAAAGTTTTTTATTTTGGGATTTTGTAACTTTGGGATTTTGTAATTTTGGGATTTTGTTACTTTGGGATTTTGTGATTTGGGATTTAGAGACGTTCCCTTTGAGATTTTGAAATTTTGGATTACCTATGTTTTTTGGAATTAAGTTCATTGTTGGATTTTATAACTTTTAGATTTTGAAACTTTAGGACTTTAAAAATTTAGGATTTTTTGATTTGCGAATTTGATACGTCCCCATATATCAGCATTATACATATATATTCTATCTTTCTTCACTCGTGGAAAAAACTATAAAAAAAAATGTTAATAAAACTAAAAAGACGTTTCAACACAAACTTATTTTAATTGCTTCAACTTTCTTTTACATTTTATTCCGAACTTTCATCCAAGGAACAATTATTATGTATATAAATTCTTTCAAAAGGGCAAAAGTTTACATAGACATTGTTTATTTTATAATGTTTTGTTAATGGTTCACATACTTTTTACAAGACATTCTTCTGTAAAATATCTATAAAAATAAAATTAAAGTTTCCAAAGAACTTCTTAGAACCCAGTTTTATTATGCATGCATCCCAAATAAACAATTGACAAATTAAAACAAAGTAAAAATAGACATGTCCCTAAAAAAATAAACGACTTTCCTACATAAAATTCCATTCAGAAAATAACTTTAAATGTCAAGAATGTCTTTTTATATGTTCTCCATCTATACTTAAAACTTAAGGTCCCGAAGGATGCAAACCCAAAAAAAAATTTATCAAACAAAAGTAAACAAAATTAAAAACAAACCAATAAGGTCCAATTTTTGGATGGAATTTGGTTTTTTTTTTTTTTAATTTCTTTATAGACACAAAAAAATGCTATTAAACTTTTGAAAAATTATAAAAATTTCTAAAAAATTAATTTAAGTTTTGAAGACTTTTGAAACTTAAAGACTTTTCCTTTTCTTTCCTTCTTTTTGGCCTAAAATCATCCAGCATTGTATTCTGCTTCCATTTAAACCCTGTTGAATAAAAGAAATTAGCAATGAGTTTTGTTGAAATATTGCAAAATTTTATACAAAATCGGTCATGGAACTTTAATTATTACTGAACTTCCTATTTCCACTTGTGGTTTTGTATTTTGTGTTCTAAGACTTTGAACACCACAACTCAGAGCTTCATAACAACGAAATAAAAATTAATGTGTGTAAAACATTAAAAACAAAGCCAAGGGATTAAAAAAGAAAAACTTTCCAATATTTTTCCGAGTATTTTATAATATTTAGTGAAAATTAAAGTTCTTATGAAATTTAAAATCACATACACAGAAATGTTCTTTTGAAAATAGAGTGTCGGGGAAAATTGAAGTCGATATTATCATATATCTTTTTAGGAGGGTGAAAAGTTTCAAAAGACAACTGCGCGTAGTTTCTATAGGTAATATAAGAACTTAACCCACCAAAAGCACCACTCTTTTTAAAGCCAACTTTAGGGTAGGTGCAGCTTGGTTTCGAGGATAAGGATGTGAAAGGATTTTTGGGAATTTAACAAATTTAGAATCAAAGGATTATGGAGGATGGTAAAAATTGAATGGGATATTTTGACGTCGAATGCTCTTCTAAAATATGTAATCGTACACACACACATTACCTATACACTGACTCGAACATGATTCCAAGTTCTCAATGAAACGACGACAAACCTATTTCCATAAGCTGTCTTACGATACCTTTTAAGTTCAACTAACCATGTACTAAATATCGTCAAAATAAAACAATCAAATATATAATACTTAAATATCTCTGCAGGTACCTATTGATTTAAGACGTTAGATATACTTAGCTAATAATAGTTATTAATAGTTAGGACAGAAGAGCACTATCCTGAGAATACAAATATTGTATGAGACAGCACCAAAGGTTATCACTTTAGCACATATAAAACCGATATCAATATATAATATCTTAATTAATAATTGCTTCATGAATTTGAATAATAGAACCTTTCTATATATAAACAGTAACCGATGAGAAAACTCATAATTCATAAAATAGCTGGTCTGTCTTCAGCCATTCTGAACTGTCTTCAGACCGTTCGCTGCTTCGGCACCGTATCATAATTTTAAATATGGTTTTCGACTAGATTTTTATTTGTCTGGCAAAAACGTGGTTCAGCTACTCTTAAAAAACACAATGCCATGACGTCCGACATTTGTCTGCTACCGTAACAGCTTAGCGTAATTTACCAATGAACAGCTGGAAGACACTTCACAATAAAAAGACAACGAAGAGCTTCGAGTCATTTAACAAGTTCCGACTTAAGTTTCAAACAAAACTATTGCGTCTTCATATTATTTCCTTAAACTTTAATTCTTTTATTTTATTTTTGAGCCACTTGGGAACAACATAAAGATTTCACAAAAATTATTTTTTCTTAAAGCATTAAATAAAAATATTTTATTTTTAAGAAAACCAAAGTTTGTATGTATATAAATTGATGCCCACATTTTCATCTCCAGTCGATCGTTTTGCGTAATAAATCCTTTGTTGTAACTTTTGTTAGTATAGGCCGATTCCTGACATTTTTAATGCTGTGACGTTCTGATAAATTATTCATCCAATTTGTATGTGATTCTTGGAATTGTTAAAATGG
Source organism: Dolichopus griseipennis (assembly GCA_963082915.1). Classification (NCBI taxonomy): domain Eukaryota; kingdom Metazoa; phylum Arthropoda; class Insecta; order Diptera; family Dolichopodidae; genus Dolichopus; species Dolichopus griseipennis. The sequence continues at coordinate 29,582,876 of OY720442.1, read as the reverse complement.
TCATGCACAAAAATTTTTAATGAAATTTTCATTATATAGAGAAGAAGCATTAAATATTTTTAATGGAATTTGGGTTAAAAGAAAAACCCACTTTTATTACTCAAATTTTATGGATGATGTACGGTTATAAAAATAGTTTTAATTGTAAATTTATATATGAATGTTTTTAAAATTTTAAGAATAGTTTTTAGTTTATTAAATTTTAGAACGTTTTTGAGGATTTTCTATGTTAAAAATTTAATGGGACTATCTTCGAAAAACTTAATTTAATTATATAGGAGTTTGGTTTTATTTTTAATTAAAAACTTAAGTTTATACTGGGTGGTGAACATGGTTAAGAAATTTATTTCTTTAATAGGTTTTGCTGGGAATCAGACTGTGTCAACTGTAGGATATCCGCATGACCGCAATATAAACATTTTATCATCTTATATTAAATACTTATAGAAAAATTTCAGCTTCTCCGATCTATTAAATATATAGAGTTATGTTATTTTAACAAAGGAAGTTCTATCGCAGCTACTCAAACCCGCTAAGCAAACCGGCTGAATTTCAAAAGACGGCTTTCCTACGAATTTATGAAAATTTCAGAACTGTAGCTCCTTTAGATTCTAAGTTATCGGGCGGACAAACAGATGGACACATAGATAATTCGATTTAGTTTTCGATTCTTATCAAAAATAAAAAAAAAGGCTTCATACCTTTGAGTTTGTGTCTACCTGACCCCCTTCTTAAAAGTATCACATAAAATTAAATATACTCATACATCAACGTTCATACCATTATAAATAGCGTTATAAGAGTATAGGGAGAAAATTCTTAATTATGTTACTACAGTTTTCAAGAATCAGAGTTAAGCTTAATATAAAATGTTCTCTAAAAAATTAATTAAACTTAAAGGTTTAGATGTTATGACATGATTTCATCTAAAAACTTCAACTATAACAAGTTTTAGGAGTATTAAGAAAAGAGGAAATTTGTTAAAAATCCGAAAAAAGGGGTGAACCCCTGTATATAGATATACCATTGTCATCAAACATAATAAAGTTCATAAAATTACCATTGATACAAACGCGGGCCCCCATACCCACCCACTTACGCAACGCCAGCATCAATGTAGGCACGGCAGCAGAAGCAGCAGCTCCTATTCTTACAAGAAAAGAGAGTTGAGGCGAAGAGTGGAACAAAAGGAAGGACGAAGACTACTTTTGGTATTCATTTTAAGAGAATATCGCGAATTAAGCTTTATTTCTCAATCCAATTGTAAAATAAGACCAATTTGGCCTCGGCTTTACTTCCCTCTGCTAACTTGATACTCAATCATATAATTAACATTTTTTAACAACTTTTGAACTCTTTTACTTGCAAAAGGTATTAGTAAGATATATTTACATTCCATTTCTTGAACATCCCTCCATAATTTTTTTATATTTTTTATCCCCTTAGGATTCTCTACTTCCTGAAACTTAACATGTGGTGTTCCCGCATAAAGTTTTATAAAAATTATACCTAATACCTAATTATAAAGAAAATTTGCGAGCGTACTTAAAGATCACATTTATTCAATTCAATTAAGGTCCAATAAAAATTTAATTAGGGTCTAATTTTAACTACTTTAATTTGTTTAATTTAATTAATATGTAACAATTACATTAAAATTTTGTTTTATTAATTTTAACAATTTTAACACTTATTTTAATGTCTATAATATTCATTATATAATCTCTTAAAAACTTTAGAGTGTCTTATTTTTCTACTATTATTTATTTGAAAAATTAATTTTAACCCTTACAGCTGAATTTAACACCACAAAGGGTACTTTATCTAAACAAAACTGTCTTAAAGTTCTTTAGATAACAATAAAAAGTATGTGTAATTGCAATCCTGTTGAAAATGTAAGTATTTCTCTTTTTACACAATTTAGAACATAAAACATTTTTTTTTTTTTTATATATTGTGTATTTTTATTTATTTACTTTATAAATTTATATACCAGTTGAACTTTTATTAGACCAAAAAACTTTAAACTTATATACAGTATTTATACCATAAAACATATTATTTAAATAAAAAACCAAATATATATAAACAATATTTAGAATTTTATTAGTCAGGATAATTTATTACAACACTTATGAATAAGCAAATAAATACAATATACATATGTATTTAATATTAGTATATATAATTTGTTATATGCAACAGGGTGTTTAATTAATCAGTGCCGCCTTCACATATGACAACTTTTAGGCAATAATAAGAGAGCGAAACTTTAGCATTATATACATGGTGGTTCACATTCACATACACAAACTTACACGCAGGAAAGAAAAGGTAAGACTTTAGGATTATATACAGAGTGATTCATATTCAAAGACAAAAAAACTACAGGCAATAATGAGAAGGTGAAACTTTAGTATTATATACATGGTGGTTCACATTCATATACACAAACTTATAGGCAGTCATGAGAAGGTGAAACTTTAGCCTTACCTACAGGGTGATTCATTAACTAATGCATTCACATTGTTTTCCAACTTTGAGGCAATAATGAAACAAAATTTCAATATTACATACAGGGTTATTCTTATTCTCAAACGAACACTAATAGGCAGTAATGAGAAGGTGAACTTTTACATATTATATACATGGTGATTCATTATCTAATGCCTTCACATGCACTAAGTTTAAAGCAGTATATGGGAAGGTATAAAAGGTAAAACTTTATTATTATATACAGGGTGATTCATTAGTCAGTGTCTTCACATACATCAAATTATAGGCGAAAACGAAAAGGCGAAACTTTAGTATGTGGAATAGATTTTAATACTTCAAAATATATTCATATTTAGTCACTTGCAAAATAGTTCAAAAGTTATAGGTATTTTAAGGAAGATCAATTAACTTAATAAACTTCGTAACTTCGTAATGAGCTTCATATAAACCCCGCTACTTCAAAACTCTTACGCCCACAATCTAGCTTTGAAACAAGAGGATTGCTCCCACATTATTATCTATAAATTGGTAAATGAGAAAGAAAGAGGATCCTATTTTCAGAAAACATTTATGTATTAAAAATAATTTACAATATTTCTTTTAAAATTAATCAGACATTAATAAATCACCCTGTATATATTAATTATATTAATATATAATATAAAGTTTGCATAAAGACTAAATTATAATAAAAAAAAAAAAATAAAAATAATATTATATTATATAACATAAATAACATAATTAATTATCCTTGTTGCTTGTTAACCTATCTTTTTCTTACATTTACTTAATAATTATACCTATCTCTTTCTTTCTAAATTATTATTTATTTTTTCTTTTTTTTTATTAATTTTGTTTATGGATTTTTTTTTTGTTTTTATTTTTTAATAATTTCTTATATCTGCTCCGTAATATAAAATTAAAAAAAATATATATATATATAAAAATCCTTAAGGACACCAATTTATATACACCCCATTTTAGTGAACTTATGAATGTATGGGTATGTGTATTTGGGTAAATAAATTGATATGAAAATTTATATATTAAAAAAACAAAATATTATAAAAATATATACTTTATACATATTTTGGTGACATATTTTTTTTATATTCTATATATACATATATATATATATATATTTATTTAATATATATGTATATGATATATTTATATAAATATGTTTTACCTGTGTTTATTTAAATAAAGAATGCCACTTTATTTAATAATCGAATGGAAAAAAACAACTTTCATTAAAAAGTAAGAGAAAGAGGAGCGAAGGAAACAAATATATATATATATATATTAATTTTTATATATATATACATACAAACAGATGTGTTTTCCTTGAACTTAAACCAAATACTGTATAGGATTTTATGAATTTAATGAATTAAATCCTATATAGTATAGGATGTATACAGAATAATAAAATGAATTTAAATCCTACATTTTATCAGAATATTGATAATATGTAAGATATAAACTTATTTCAATTCAAGGTTAAGGATCAATAAGACTCTTTTACAATATTATATATAACTCATACCGGAAACTAATAAAATAATGGCTTATAAGACAATATTAGTGACATTTAAATGCTAAAATTATACTTTTTTTAAATTTTGACAGTGGGGATAAAGGTTAAAGTACTACGACCACAGTGGCATCTCAACATGCTACTCAATTTTTTAAAGAAGGCTCCTCGTGTTGGAGTTATAAAAAATTAAGCTAGCCCTAAAAGAGAGAGAGAAATAGAGAGATTTCATTTCCTGTTGCTCACATCACATCTTTATAACTAATTCAAATTTCAAAATGGGAAAATACATATTTTTGGAATTTCGATTGTTATATGAATATTCCCAATGAGGCCATCTCAAAAAGTTCCTTAAAATGGATAATAATGTTTGATAATATGCTATTAAGATTTATAAAGATTTAAAGAGGCTTTAAATCCAAATATCAGTTTAAAAAATTTTCAAAGTTTTAAAATTTTTATAAAAGTATTGATCATTTCAGGGATCTTCAAAATAAACTTTCTGATTCATTCAGTATAACGTATCACTGATTCAATTAAGATAATAGCCCATAGTATATCAAAAATAAGTCCCCGGTTAACTCATAAATGCTATTTTCATCAAAAATGCATTAATATCCTATTTGAATATAAAAAAAAACTCTAAATCTTATCCTCTATTATATAGCTACAATCTTTTTTTAATACTTTCGTTTAACTCTTATTTAAAACTTTTAACTCTAAAGCTTCAAAATTTTGAATCCTTGAAAATCCCAGGCATTGAAATCAATAAAAAACTCTCTTTGTACAATCATATATTTTCGATCGCAAATAAAGCAATTAAATAACTTGGCTTTAAATATATAAAATCTATATTCGGCCAGGACTTAAATTTAGTCATCGCTCTTCAATATTTGGATAAAATACAAAAAACAGCTGTTCCTATCATTAAAGAAAATGGCGTCACAAAAGACATAACGTCGCACTAAAAATCCCCGTCAAAATATAGGATATGTTTGTCTGTTCTACTAGAACAAGATAATATTTTTGAAGAATTTAAAATTTACATGCCAAAATTCAAACCCTCCTACGTAATAAACACTTAGCAACTCAATGACATACGTATAATGTTGAGATTTTTCGAACTAGAACTTTGAAATATTGAAACTATTTCATAAATTGCACCTTAAAATTCTGAAGCGGATTACCCACCTTATTTGTTTCCTTATATTTATGGTTTAGGAAAATTTATGAGAGAAGTCAACTAATTCCTTCTTAATTTTACATTCAATCTTTAATATGCATTATTATGTCTCAACATTTCAGCCGCCTTAATACCGCAAAAACATTTTGCATGCTTATCCCATTATTCTGGAATACGGGGGCAGAATCTTACACTACCAAAGGGTTTAGTTTTTCCGGTGCTTTTTGAAGCTTTTTTCTTTCCTTAGAGCCTATCTTTACTGTATATCTTCTATCCAGTTCTCTTGTAAATTAAAAATTGGTTTTTGAGTTATAATGAATCAAAATTATTTACTTAATAATTAGAAAATTATTTACTTTAATTTAGATGTTAATTGTCATTATCTAATATACGTTTTATTTATGATTTATGCAAGGACGCACTGACAAGGCAACATGAGAGAAGTTACTTGAGGATTTCAGAAGACTTTCGATACATTATCCTAGGTCCTTGAAAATTTCAGAATTTTTATATAGTTAAGTTGTACTCTAACGGATTGCAGTATTAATTCATTGATTATATTTTAGATATTCCTTTCAATTAAATATCAGAAAAAGTAGAGCAGAGCACACATAAATACCCAAAATAAACAATTCAATAAATTTAAGGTATTTTGAAGGGGTTGAATATTTAAAATATTAATTTTTATAATTTTTTTTTTTTTTTACTTCGAACATAACCTAATTAAGTAATTTTATTCAAATATTTAAACATATGATAATACAAATATTCAATGTAAACATCTAATAAATATTTTTACAAACAAATATACATACACTTACACATACATTTACATATATAAATTTTACAAAATTTTTTTAATCTACATAAAAAAAACTAAGCCAAAGAGAAATAAAGTGAATCGCAAGGCGATTTAAAATTTTCCTAATATTTTCACTTTATTTTGTTATTGTATTTTTGTTTTTTTTTTTTTTGTAGCTGTCATTTTAATGTCAACTTCAAAATATAAAAAAAACAAACCCTCCAACAACAACAACAAGAAATTCATAAGAACAACAAACAAAAATAATAACCGTAATATTGTTTTATTTTATATACATATATATTTATTTATATATATATATACATAACATACCACAATACAATTACCTACATATATAAGTATACATATTTGAACACTTTGTTTATATTTGCGTGGATAAAATTACATTCGTGTAACATAATATGCATATATATATATATTTTTTTACTGTTATTATTTATAAACAAAAACAAAAAATATAACGGTTTTTTTATGTATATTTTTCTTTTTTTATTTGATAAAACGTCTTGTTGCTAACATAACCTATAATAACGGTGAATGTACTAGGTAAGGTATTTCGTATTTTATTTTATATTATAACGGTATTTTTTTTTTTTATAATTTTTTACATTAAACAAACAAAATATGAAAAATTGTTGTTGTAGTTGTTGTTTTTATTTTTTTATTATATAAAACAAATAAGTTATTTTGTTGGAAAAAAAGAAACAGTGACACTATCTCTTTCGATCTTATTAAATGTCACATAACTGTTTTTAAGTATATTTTGAGTGGTGGGAGGTGTTGGATCAATTGGAATTCTTAAAAAAACCGTTATAAAAACAAAACATAAAAAAAAATGAAACAAACAATATTGTATTTAAATGAGTAAATAAAATTATAGAACGAAAAAAAGAAAGAGACAGAAAATGTTCAACCAAAAAGGTATGGTAGAAAAAGCAAAAAAAAAAAAAAAAATTAATATGTCTCTAGAGTATAGAAACAGAATATTATATTAGGAAAAATGCAGACATTTTTTTCCCCCCTCCAAAATGCCAATTTTGTGTTTTGTTGCTAATGAAAACACATAGAATGAAATTTAATATACGATTAGATCAACTCCTTATGGAATTGAAAGTTTTAAAAACTATGAGTAGAAAAAACAAAATAAATAAAACAAAAAAAATTAAATTAGAAACAAGGAATTTAGATAACGATTAAGAAATTAAAGAAATTAATTTCGAAAGTTGACAACAAACAACATGATATTTTTGAGGTGATAAAAGTCCCGGATTCAAAAGTCCGTGAAATATGATTGACTTATGACTCAAAATATAGCGTAAAATTCCCAGCGAATTATGACTTAAGAGGAGTAGCCAAAGCGATCTAAAACGCTTTTGGCCATTATAACTAAATTCTTTCCAACCGACTTCGTGACACCCTACACCTGATAAATTCAATTAATAATTACACAAACTCCCATTTCAACTAATCGCAGGTTTAAGGAGCATTCAGCAAACCGGACAGAATTACCTGGTACTAAATTTAAATTTTCTAACTTTATTAATTCCGAAGACATGCTAGTTAGGTATAAGGAGTGTGGTAGCAGTCCGAACCAGTACTTTCATTACTTTAAAATTTCAGAAACATTAAGAAAACAGCGCAATCTACTCTTGTACTAACTATCAAGTTTATATATTTATTAATTTCGAATATACGCTTTTAAATCTTGAAAGGTATGTGGGTTGTGACAGATCTTTGCTACAAATTCTCTAAACTTAGGCATACCAGGAAAACAAAATAAAACATCAATGTACCAAACTTGAAGATTCTATATTTATTGGTCTTGGAATAATGCTCGTTTGCTTTTGATTCGATCGAAAGCTTCCAAAATCCGAACCAATTGCGCCTCGTTGCAATTAGAGCCGTACTCTTGTTCATTGTGTTTACGGACGGACATCGCTAAATAGACTGAGGAGATGACCTTAAGCAAAAATATATATACTTTTCTATATCGAGGTTGCTTCTTTTTGGTGGGGTGATTTTTTACTCACTCGTTGTGAGTCACAATTACCCGAGGACTTTTTACATTTTTTTAGAGGTATACGTCCTTCGGAGACTTTTAACTCCGGGACTTTTGTCACTTGGCCAACATTTTTATTTGGTTTAAAAATAAAGAAAAAATTAATGATATTCAACAATTTATACATTGAGTTGAGTTGTGGTGAAATTTGTATATCGTATGGTGAATTAGATTAGGGTTTTTAGTAAATTAGAGGAGTAATAGTTTTATATTTGTTTTATTTTTAAATTTTTAATGATAAATGACAAAGTTAATAAGATAAAGTTTTATATATATATACATATATAAATATATATTTTCGTAATTATAACGGTTATTTTAAAGACATTCAACATAAACACTTAAGTACTTAATTAGTTTTACTATCCTTTACTGTATGTAAATTATGAAGAAGTAGTCTCGTAATGCACATTGATATGTAGTTGAATCTACATAAAAGAGATGGTGAAGTTTTATAGAATCTGTGCCACAATTATACTCCTCTGACGGTAGAAGAGGAGTATTATTGTGGAGTATCCATTGCCGAAAGTTTACTAAAATCTTAAAAAAAATAAATTTCCAAAGGTTGCTAAAAATGATATTTTGTTTGGAACATTGGCAGGTTGAATATCTTTAATATTCAAAATAATTCCGTAAGTTCCAAATTACCAGTTTAACTCGATAAATGGGTATTCGTATTTTATTGATGAAGACTAAAGTCAATGTTTTCGGAAATTTGTCCTTAGATCATTTTTAGGGCTTCTTTACAGCACTCTATCTTAAAAATTTATAGAAAACCTTTTCGATTTAGTTCATATTCTATATAAAATTAAAAGCGGTTAATATATCTGGGCTCTCTGTTGCATTATTCAATTATCAAGTGATCAAAAAACTATTCCAAGGTAAATATTTTACTAATCGGAAACCAAATTCTATTGAAATATTTTAAAATATGAGTTTGATGCAATAAAGACTATTTGATTATTTGATTAGTGATAAGTGGTAGGTGCAATAGCACCTTGTTCATAATAAAGTACACAACTTGTATAAATACTAAGCTACCCACTGACTATTCCTACAACACACTTCATTCATATTAAATTCAACTCCAAAATTTTATACTAAAAAGAATAATATTAACGAACAAAGTTTTCATGATTATAATTAAACAAGTAGACTCTCTTCCATATGTGATTAAGCACACTTAAATATTCTATATTTCATTTACTAGACCCCCAACTTAAAATAATTAATGATTTTATTAAATACATACTAACAAGTTAATTTGTTTGCTTCCTTTCAGGTTCCAAAACGAAGAAAAACGAATCATTTAAAAAATATACCTCTGACATTTGATACAACATATCTTTGATGAATTTTCAATTAAAGCGGAAACAATAGCAGCAAAAAAAAAAGAAAACATCAAAAATATATTACATAAGTAAAATTAGAAAATATTAGTAGAGCACACTAATTTTTTTAGTACCATGGCTGAGGAATACCAAGAGAAACTTTATGTTAATTAATTTTTTTTTTGTATCTCGTGTTTTTTTTACCGTTGTTGAAAGCAAAAAAAAAAAAAGGTTCATTTTCTTTTTGAAGGTTATTTGATTCAAGTTGATTTACCTGAATCTACAGATACAAAAAAAACAATAAAATAAGTTTTACTCATTTGATTTTTCTCATCCACAAAAATTTTTATTTTTATTCGTATGCACGAAAGTTGAGGGATATTTTAAAATTGTTTTTCAGTTTGTAACGCTTGGACATAATAGTGCGTATATAACTCATACTTCGTAGTTGGTGGTTTTTCGTGTGGAGCAAATCAATATTCAGATGGCGACTTATATACTCAAGAATATAGTTCGGAGCAGCTTCAGAGACTAAATAGATAGAGTCATGTGTGTTTGTCCATCAATAAGGCAATTATTAACTTCCATCGAAATCTTACCATATCCTCACGTTGGTACCATATTAATTGTATGTCAGTTTTTAATTTAGTTAAAATATTTACACAAACTGATTTACAAACAATTATCTATATCATACTACATCCTCGGATTGACACCATATAAGTTCTTGAACCCAGTTCGAAAACCATTTGCGCCCAGATATTCGATAAAAACCTAACAGACTTAATAATTAAATAAGAGAATATATGAAAGTTCAATTTTAGTCAAAGACTAATTTTAAGCCAGGAGTCACGTACGAAGCGAAATAAAAATGAAAAGTTCGAGAACGATATTTATTTCGGAACAAAAAAAAAATATTGCTCCGGTTTATATCGTTTCGGAACTTTATCCCAATAATTTTTTTGGAACTTTAATCACAAAAACCATAAAGCAAAGTTTGGGAGAAAATAAAGTAAGTCCTCGTTTTTCGGGACCTAGTAGGACCAGACTGACATATTTCAAAAAAGGTAATCACCAATTCCTTAGTAAAGAATTTAAAACCTTAATACAGCAAGAAAAATTGAAATATTCCAAATAAAAGGGGATTTTACTACATTTTTTTCACCTTTTTAATGTGTGCTACAGAATTTGGGACTAGGCTTTTCAAATCAAGTCGGCTCAACTTCTGGGTGCCAAGATGCAAGTGAACAAAACCTTATAGGTGATTGAATTTTGTTCCAATATTGTTTCATTACACACCCCTGTTTCAAACTTTGAAGAATTCTCACAGGTATCTGATAGTTGACAAAAGTCGCTTTTATACGACTTTATAGGTATTTATAATTTAGTTAATTTTTTTTTTGGCACGTTTTAGGTGTTATTTTTACTAGAACTTTTTTTTTATTTATTGTACCCTTTATCACTTTTTTTTTGAATACATCAAAAATTAAAACACTTCGATATTCTTTTTTTTTTTTGTTTATCAGAAAACTTCCAAGTTTTTACTTTGTTTTATGATCTTTTACCATAACTTATTTATTGGTCATAAAAAAAACAAAACATTTCTTTGAAATCAAATTTCAATAGATGAAAAGATTTTTTTTAAAAAAAAAATGTAATAAAAACAACTTTTGGCCGAATGTTTCCTCTTAAGAAAAGGTCAAATCTTTAATTTTTTACCAAAATTTAATGGTGTGGTTTTTTATAAGTTGTGAAAAAAAAACTCTTAAAGTTTGACACAATTAAATAAAATACTAAAATTATCCTTTTTCTAAAAATACTTACTAATACAAACAAAACAAAAAAAAAAAACATAAAAAATTGCGAAACATTGAAAAGGGTTCAATAAAAGAATGAAAAAATAAATATTCAGGATAATAAATTATATTATTAAAACAGTGCTAAAATTATTGCATACTTACAGGAGATAATAATTTTCTCAAAGAATATTAATAAGTCTTTGATAATATTTGAAGTCTTAGATAATAAGTTTTTTTTGTAAACTTATTTGAAATATTAAATATTTATGAATGGATTCTGTTTAAAAAAATTAGTAATAATAATTTATTTTATTTTTATAATGAATAAAATATTAGTTTACTTTAGAAATATTTGGAAATTATTAGAAAAATTCTGTTGGTAGGAATACAAAAATCCATTGAATTAATAAGTAGGTATTTAATTTTTTTCTTGAAATAAATATTATTATTTCATTTGAATTGTGGAAGTTTTAATATATTTTTAGAAAATATGTGGATGTTCATAACAACATTGGCAGATCGTGTATCTTTAATACCCAGCTCTGCCCATTATATCTATATATCAGCCTATTAAGTAGATTTTTAACTAATTTTATTGGAATTAAAGATCCAGGTTTTTACTTTATTATTCTGTATTTCAGGGATAGAAATAGGGTAAACCAATGTCCAAAAAAGCAACATGGTAGAAATTTAATCAAAAGAAGACTTTATATTAATTTTGCCTATTGGAATTTCTTAGAAACTAGTGAGACAAATTTAATACAATGTGTGGAAGAATAGTATTTGACGAATTTTCATTATCAGCTTCATTACTTTAGGAATATTTCTACACTCATGTTGTTTTTTTTCACTCCTTAATATTTAAATACTCGCGTTGATGACATTCCGAAAGATGTTAAAATTGTTCTTCCCTTTGTAACACGTCGAATTAGACATCAGAGTTATGGACTCAAATATATGTGATGCATCGAAAACCAATAGATATGTTTAATGGTTTGTAAAAACTAAAATGCATCGAAGCCATAATTGAGAAAATTTTTAGATCTCCCGATTTTAGTCGAAATTGGAACTCGTTTTTCTGTGGTTTCTGTAAAAATTTCTAGACCTTAGAAATCTAATTGTGTATTATCAGCATTATCAGCATTTTTACAATGAGCTAATCTAAACATTACAATACAGATAAGATTGCGTAACATAGCTTACATAAATTCGATTAGAATGCGTAGGTCGATTTTAGGTTACTTGTTATCTAGAGTTAATAATTTATGTATAAATGTCCTTAAATTCAGGGGCCTTGCAATATTTAGTTTTTAGATACCTGCAAATAAATAAATAAAAATTTAGAAGTTCCACAAAGTATCCCACCAAATTTTTCAACTTTTAACATTTTTTGCAAACTTTTTGGGAAAAGCTTCATTTCCTTATTGAGGTTCATAAAATCGAACAGCATATTTATATTTAAGCTGTAAAGTTTTGTTTTCAAAGACGGGTTGTTTCAGTTGGTCAAAGACTCCTTACAATTGACCTTATTAGATTACATTACACAATAATACTCATTCATAAAATTACACTTCCAGAACTTTTAATTTTTCATTCTTCCATTGCGACTCGCTCACTCATTCATTCACTCAATTCTTTACTAAATAACTTCCAATTCTCAATTATAAACAAAAATCTAAATTAATATTGTAAGTGAGTTAAAAAGTAATTTACCAAATGAAAATATAATTTTTTAAAATTTAATCTTAAATTTATGAAAATCTGCACCAAATAAAAATAATTTACAAAAATAATATGTTTTGTCTTCATTGAAGAAGACAATCAAAAAGAAAATTCAAAACTGTATAAAGGAAAATAGGAAAATTTCAATCGTATATTCCCTTTTACCTATAGTACCCACCACTGGAATGAAATTTTCCCTTACACTCTACTGAACTTTTTTAACACAATTTTTAGTTCTATTTTCTTCTGATCCCAAAAACTTGTAGGTGGTTCCTTCTATCAAATAGTATATATATATACTGTACAATACTATAACCTTGATATATATACTCTTACACGTATATTAATTTTCATCCCATTTACGAAATCATATTCAAACATATTGTAAATGTTCTTTCCAATGCTTGAAACAAATGTTTCATGATTTTTTTTCTATTCAGTTTATCTCTTTCTAATGAAAATTCAATCCATGTTTTTATCTATATTTTCATTTGTTTTTTATAAATCTTTCTGTGATAACATTTAAAAAAATATTTCTTATATTGATATTAAAAATCTGAATTTAAATTTTAAAGTTTCTATACACTTTTTTTCAACTAGGGCTACAGAAAAATCAAAACCTTTGATATTTTATCTATAATAAATACATACAAGAAATAAAATGGAAGAAAATTGGAAAATCTGTGAAAAAATAAACCGTAATAATAATAGCAGTGGTATTTCTTACAATAGGCCTTGATTATCCCAACCTAATCCTCAAAATATGTATTGTGGTGTACTCAAAAAAATGTTTTTAAAGTCGAAAAACTTCAATAACTTTTAAATAACAATTTAGACTGGAAGCAGATTGGTAGATCATGTTAATTAAAATTTTAATTAACATGGGCTACAAAATTTCTGAAACAAAGGGCGGCACATGGAAACATTATTAGGGGTATAAAATATTTAAAATTAAGAAATTTTTAAAATTTGCCCAATATTGATCAAATTCATGTACTAAAATTTCATCAAAATTTGGTTAATTAAAAAATTCATTGGTTTAATGGTGCCGTGGCCTGATTCGTACTGTTGTTGAGGTTGTGGCTACCACCCTGATTCAGATACAATGTTCTTTCGTTGTTAACTGCAGAATGTTTTAAATATTTAAATAAATAAATAAAAAATATGATAAAATTAATAAAATCTCATAGATTTATGCAAACAAATAACAACCTATAAAGAAATATTTTCATTTAAACTTATAACTCACAGATACAGAAAAATAATTTAAATGTATTGCATTATATGATTAAGTTAACCTGAATCGATTCAAATTAATTCATTAAATTGCATCGCGTGATAATCTCTGATAATTTTACATATTAATTGTCATATGCAAATTTGCTTTAGTCAAGTGGAGCTTAGGTTAGAGACTAAATTAAAAGGCGTAGAACTCACAATTAAAAATTAAAACAAATCAAAATTCAGTTCATTAGTCAATAAATCCGTTTTAAATACAACTCACAACAAAATATTAAAAAAATGGCTTGCACTCTCAAGAACTCTGAATTACAGTGGATCTGGTTTCAGTACCTCTCGCTTAAGTGCCTATATCGGTTAAGAGCTTATTGAGTTATGAACAAGCTCAAAACACGTAAGTGACAAATTAGAAAAGTGTTGTCTTGAAATTAAAATCACTTCTGATTAGCTAGTATATCTTTTTGCCTTGATCTCCATGCGATATTAAGAACTCAACTTTAGAGCTTAATCTATTAGAGCAATTTACTATAAAACCAACGTTCAGCCAGACAAAGTGAATTTTAAAGTTTTTCTAAACAAAAAAGAAGCACACGAAAAAATACGTGGAAAAGAAGCTATGTACTTCACACAATAATTTCTTATCATAAAAGTAAGTAGAGTTTGGATATACTCTACTTTCTCTTTTACACACATTACGAGGGTACATGAGAATAACAAAAATCAAATAAAAAAATCTTATTTTCAAATTCATATCTCGTTTATGTTAACGAATACGTTTATGGATTTATGCCTACATTTGTTTCCTGTATTCCGAGACCCCGATCCAAATTGAACATGATTTTCACCTTAAATTTTAGGATGTCGAAAAAAAAACACAGAAAAATGTAGAATATAAAATAAAAGGATATAGAAAATAAAAAAAAGGGAATTTATAAACATCTGAGGAAGGGAAGCATGTTTTCACCACGATCACGATAAATAAATTTTTGAAGAAAAAAAATGCTTGTTTGATTTGGTTAAATTTTATTTATGTGGTTTTGTTTAATGTATTTATGTTTAGCATATCTTCAAAAAATATTGTAAAAATGTGCCTATTAGTTTCACTCTGTCCGGCCTCCTGTCCGTATGATTACAAAAACCCTTACACCTTTTAAAATAGAAAGAAGAAATTTGAGTTATGAGTAGGTATTGTAAAAAAATAGTTTCATGATAGAATTTGTTTCTGCAGCCCCACCTGTTACGAAGCTACAGCCTATTAAAGTCGGAAAAAGCCCTATGGTACTAAAATTAACCGTTATACGGAACTCAATTTTTGCAAAAATTTTTGGCGCCTCATATCATCTGAACGGTTCAAGCTAGAGACTTGAAATTTTAGGTGAAGTTAGATCTTCAGAAATTAGTAGAAGTTGTTTAAGAAAATATAGTTATCACGTCCCTGTGAAGCGGGAGCTGCAAATTTGCAGGATCCGACCATGGGATCAAATTCTAGAAGCTTCCAATCCAATTATAGGCAAACACGCATATCACCGAGACTAATAAACATAGAACCTTCCAATTTGGTACAAAGTTGTTTCTTCCTGGTTTACCTTTTATAACTAAAGATTCGAATAGGATGCTGATTAGGGTACCTTCGACACACCTCTCAAGACTTAAGAAGCATATCTTCAGTATTAATAAATTTTGAAACTTGATATTTGGTACCTAGGGCTTTTATTCTGCTTGTATCATGTTCTTAAAATTTGTGATTAATTTGATTGGTAGTTCTGGTACCTGCTATACACCTCTCTAGTTGAAGAGTAATAAAGTTAGAAACTTGAAATTAGCTATAAGATAGATTTGTCCTCTTTGCCTGATGTACCAATTTTAGGGAAATTTAATGTGTTGATTCGTCTAACTTCCAATTGAATTTTTCTAGTGGAGGGTATTAATAAGTCGGTTGCATCAACTTGCTGTTTCAATACTGAATTGTATTTAAATTTTCTAATATAGTTAGACGCTGCAAATTAAGATTAAATAGATGATCGAACTATTTACTATAATTCAAGATTGTACTGTATTACTAATCATTTCAAAGAGTAGAATTATCATTTCAAATTGTTAGCAAATTTAACCTTAACCAATATGCTTCTATTTAAATGATTCCCTTTGCAATAATTAATCCCCAATTTGCTTTTACACCCAATGTTTATTTTATAGAAAATTAAAATTTGCATATAAAAATGGATCAAACAATTATTTCAATTCGCTTCAGTTATTTTGTTTCTATATAAATACAAGTTTTTAAGTAATTTTCTTTAATAGCATTTCATTTAATAGTTTAGTTAAATTTTCCACATATCTGTAAAGTTTTCCTTCAACAAATAAAATAAATTTTTCTAAATTTAAAAACACAATAACAAAATGGAGAATAATTTCAAATGGAACAGTGTAGGTAAGGCACACCTAAAATCATTTAAAGAAAAGAACCCTCAAGTCCATTATAAACATTTGAAAACTTTCAGCAAGCTTTTTTTCTTGTATTTTCCTAAAAGCACATGACGTACGAATTGCATCTATTGTGAAAAATTATCCTCTTAAAAGACCCGTTATATGCTTCCCTTTATAATTCTCAAGATCATTTTTTAATTCCACATGAAAAACTTCAAGATAAATCGTTTTCAAGGTAAATCCTCAATATATATATGAATACCTATTAGTCACTATAGTGTATTTCGGATTTGATGGGCTTACCATAACTTTTTTTTCTACTTAAATTCGTTAGGTATAGATTTGTTGTATAATATACAAGCTGAGAGTTTTTTTTTGAATTTTTGTTAAATTTTAATCGGTTTTTTGAAAAAAAAAAAAATCTTTAAGTGGTTTATACTTAACAATCTTTTAAAAGGCATATGTGACGCGATTCGGATAAATAACAAGCATACATGTTAAATGTACAAAAATTGAATTTAATTGCTATTGTGATGTCATTAGTAAAGAATGGAATTTTACAACTCTTTAATAATATATACTAAGTACTATTACGTGAAAAGTTTAGTTTTTCCAGCGTAAAACTAAGGTTTTGTAAAACAAAAAGCAAAATTATTACTACATTTGTATTTTATGTAATTTAAAATAAAATCTCATTACTGTGTCAAGTACTAATATTACTTAGATTTCGATTTTTACAAAATTTGAGTACAAGTAAAATAATCAAGTAAAAATAGGTACTTGTAATTCCCAGAAAAATTTTGAGTTCAATTACTTTTGCAATTAATTTTTTGATACTTAAGTATTTCTTAGTACTTAATTATTTGAAATTACTTAAGTATCCAAAAGTAATTACAAAATTCATTAAACTTAAATTTAATTATTTTATGGGTACTTTTACTTGTAATTGTATTTTTACTTAATTCTTTTACTAATACTCATATTTTATAAGTATCGAAATCTAAGTAATACTGATACTTGATAAAGTAATGTGTTTCAGGTAATTGTACTTGTAACTGTACTGAAGTACTATTTTCCTCAGTATTATACAGATCTGTTAATATATTTAAAAATTGTATATACATATATTATAACCGAAATATTATATAACATTCAATGAGCTATTGATTGACATTAAGTAACTGCTTTAAAGGAATTGAAGAATTAGTACTTCAACTTAAAGTTTTGCAATGAAATACAACAATTACTTTTCCTTCTCTGAAGGATCGTTAATATGGTGTAACACATATATTACTAAAGCTCAATTTTTTTGAACAAGGTGCAATTGAGGGAACTAATCGATTCAAAGACATTATAAGAAATTAAAGAGGATATCTCGAACTATTATATCATTACTTATTACCTAAGTTCTAAAGTTGATAATGTGTACAATATTGTAAAATTCAAAGTTCATTTAAAATTTTTAGCATTTTTCACTTTTATCAGAATGCTTGTATTACGCATAAATAATCCTCACAATGCCTTGGTTCATTTTACAGAAATCTTGAAATAAGTATCTGTCTTCTACATTTCCCTAGTCCATTCTTTTGCCAAACATACTTTTCCCAAACCTTATTCTCAATCTTATAACTCAAATCAAACCTGCGGTCATTTTTTATTTACTACCAACCTTATATTCAAGATATCATCTACAAGTGAACTTTGAATATTTAATATAAATATACTTTTGGCTAGACTTAAAACTACTACAAGGTCCCTCTCCTACAAATCTCCTAGAAAACATTTAATATTTTTTATTTAAATATAAAAAGTTTAAAAACATTAATCTAAATTTTAAATTTAAAATCTATAGACATCTACATAATCAAATTTTAACTATTTGAAGATACTGCAAAATTATACAACGTATTTAAACATCTACTTATCTCCATTACCTCCAAATTATTCCAAGCCTTTGATACCATTTAACATTAAAAGATCAGATACTGCAATTTTTAGGTTAGAAAGTTAAAAATGTTATCTATATAGTGGCCAAATTCTTTTAATTGGACTTAAATGATGCTGTCTAGTCCTGAACACTAAAAATAATAGTAATTTACCAATTAAATGTATAAAATTAGACTAAATATAATTTAACCTCATGTAATAACATAATTTTATTACAGACAACAATTTATTTTAATTTCAATACAAGAAAAACAAAAGCAACAACTATAAACAAACATCATTTATAACTATTGTCTAATCTTGTACAATATTTTCTACTGACTTTTCATTCCATTAAATCATTAATGTTTAATTCTTCAATTACAATGTGGCGTTCGCGTTATGCTTTAAGCCATACAATGATTACTTCTGACTATCTTTGTTTGTTTTATTACTTTATAAAAAAAAAGGAATTTATATTTTTATATAATTTTTATTATTTTGTTACTTTTTTTATCACGAACCATTACCATTTATTACAAATTATATTAATAAAATATACTTTTAGTTCATCTTTCTTTGTTATTTTTTTCCTTTTTTTGTATCTAAAAGGTAAGGAAAAAAAAACTAAACACTTTTCTTATTTCTTAATTAATTCCTCCCCATGGTGTGGTGAATTTTCATTTTTTTTCTGTTAATTTTTTCTCATCCTTTTTCTTTTTTCTCGCGTAATTTTTGTTTTTGTTTTTATTATAATGTAAAAGTAAAGTATCTGCTAGCTACCACCCAACCCCACACTTACACCACAGGAATAAAAAATAAAGTTCTTTAGTTTTTTTTTTGAAACCCGCATGAACAAAGGTAATAGGGGTATTCTAAATTTGCCTCACCGTTTGTGATGCTGTAAAAGAGGATGTCGTAGATGGACTTTTAAAGGAAGAGTAAAAGGATGGATGTCCATTAGAGGAAGAGATCCTTATGGATGTCTATTCAGATCCTTTATGGATGGACTTTAAAGTGGAAATAGGATCGGAATCGAAAAGTAAATCGATTTAGCTTTGTGTGTCCGTCGGACAGTATGTTTGTGCAAAATTTGGTTAGGCTTCTGTAGTGGCTTTGAGTATCTGTCATACGACTTTTTTTTCGATATAAACATTATTTAATATACAGGGTGTCCCGGGAATAACGTGCCATAGAACAGCAGATGATAGGGGAGTTCAAAACGACCAAAAAATTGTATGGGAAGGGGGGGTCTATCTCCAACCCATACGGAGTTAAAAGGCCTTAAAGATCCGATTTTTAAAAAAAATTATATTTTTTCACTAAATTTTTTGATGTTTTGTTTTTACCCATAAAAGCAAAAATCTAGTAGCTAAAAAAAAAATTTAACGTGCACATTAAAGCCTGTTGAATTCTTTTTCTAATTCATAAAAAGTAATGCATATTGCTCTTCGAAATTGAAAGTTATAATGATTTAAAGGTTAAAATTATGAGCATTTTTTTAGGCATAAATTGCTTTGAACCCTATTGCTCAAAAAATTGAGCAATTACCATATCATTTTTTTTTTCTAAATAAAATATTTGTTTCTCTACGAACATTTTGAAACTCAAATTTTATTCTTATCTCAAAAATCATAAAAGTTATAACCAAATAAAGTTTCAATAAAATACTTTTTTCCTTTAAATAAATTTCTTCAAAAGATTTTATTGTTGAAGAAATTAAAGTTTAAGATTTTTTTAAAGTTGGAGATAGACCCCCCTTCCCATACAATTTTTTGGTCGTTTTGAACTCCCATATCATCTGCTGTTTTATGGCACGTTATTCCCGGGACACCCTGTATAACAAAGTTGAGTATTTGAAATTTTGTCAGAAGTAATTAACCAGATCATAGAATCTTTACATTATATGACCAGCTGATATTACATTCATACGAATATCTTAGAGTTGACACAGTCTTCTGTACATTCTGCATGGTTTAACCTTAAAGACGAGTTTTAAAGTAAAAAAAAATTTAAGTAAATTTAAAAATTAGAAGATAAAAAACCTGTAAAATAATCGAGTATATAAAGAAACAAAGGAAAGTAATGTAAAGAATAGGTGGAAAAAGAGGGGACGATAAAAGTGTTAAGAAAAGGTGATAAATTAAACCAAGTTGGGATGATACCATTGAATATTTTTATGGTAATCATAAATCATTCGTGCAATAAACAATGTAGATACAAAAGATTTTTGTTGGATTTTTGTTTTTCTGGTTTACTATGTTCAACGTTTAGAAGCTCTTAATGTTCAGAATATTAAGTTAATATTAAAAATCAATTTAATATTGTTCTTTATACCTTAGAATTGAGCTTGAACTCAAACCTAATTTTTTCAAACAAAATTATGAGTTAAGTCTAATTTTTTTTAACATAAGGTGAGTTATTAGTTCCAGTTCAGTTAAATGCATTCGACGCATTTTTGAAAATATTTCAATCAAGGATAATACATTAAAATTACCTCTCTTCCTGGCCTGTTAGAAAAACTCTTTTAAATATACAGTTTTTGTATAATTTTAGGATGAATTTTTATTTTATATAATGGCATAGTGATTAAGGCACTAACCATTTTATTCCATTGTGTGAACTTTTCTCAATAAGTGCTACACTCTGCACCGTATGTTATTGGCAACTGCTTGTCTCAACTTCTTCGTTTTACTACAAATTTTCAAGATAACAAGTATGGCGTCAGGAGTCGGTCTCCCATTATAAATCTGTGTTGATCTAGGTTCTTATTCTTATTTATGACGACAGATAATACAACTGTCTAACATAAATATGTCAATTAATATTACCTTGATATTCAATATTAAGTAAAACTGATTGTGAACCTGTTTATTACTACTTAACTCGATTATTTAGAATATAGTTAATATCGAGGATTGTAAACTAAGTACTATAAGGATTCAAAATTGGATCAACAGGATAAAACTCTCTAGGAATTTCAGTGGTATATTTCATATTGTATTAAAATTTTACTATAAGCGCAAACTTAATAAAAGAAAAACCAAAATAAACCAAAAAAGATTTATGAAAATTGGAAAAACGTTTGGTTCCAAAGAAAATATTGTTCTCTTAAAAATTTTGCAAGATATGAAGTTTTTGGATAAAATTTTCAAGTTATATCCAGAAAAAATAATTTTAAAGTTTTACCATGAAAAACGTGCAATGAATTTATATATCTGGAGATTTTTTTTATTTAATAATGATAAATTGTTAAACTATAAAATGTTGAAACAAAGAAAAGAATTATAAAAATTATTTTATTTTCATGATATTAATAAATTCATCTAAGTAAAGTTCAAATATTCAAAGCTAAGATCTTAAGCTAAGATTTCTTTTCAAATAATCAACAAATCATTTTTACGATATTTTACGATATTAATATTGATATTACATTAGTGGCGATATTCAATTAATAATTCAAAGTTATAATTCAAGCCAGGGATTAAACTGGTACTTTTGTATAATTGAATTCTTAATCCCTTATACAGGGTTTTTCGTCAATAACCTAGCATTGAACTAGGGTATTTATAGAGGCTAAAATAATATTATTTTGGAGGTTGGGTCGATTCTAATCTGTTTATAATATAAGCTAAGGTATAAGAATTTCTTGAGTTTTATGTCTATAAATTCGAAATTAAATAAAGGAATGCATAAATTTTAGCTCTTAAACTTTGTCAACGAGAGCTCTAGATTTAAAGTTTCCTGTCAATGGCCTGTAAATTAACTTTCCTACTTCTATATAGAATAGTTATGGTTTTGTCTTATCATATTCCAAAAGACAATCATTAATTATTTGGTTAGCAAGGAATTCAAACTTAGTCTAATATAAAATATAAACAATTCTGAGTTGAGGCACTATACTTCCTTCGATAATAAAGAAAACACAACATTGTTCCAAAAAACAAGAGGGCAGAAAAATATCGTTAGTCCGTAAAATTAAGCTTCATTTCACCGTGGCCCTTTCAATTATCTACTAATCCAATAAATTGATTTCTAATTATTTAAATATAATTAACATTTTTAAAATTTTTTAAAATTTTCCAAAGATCTTCCATTTATTCCAAATATCTCAATTGAAGCTTTAAGCTAATCTTCAATATCAATAGAACTTTCCTATGATAATCTTGTTTTGTGTAACAAGTATCTATCAGATATGAAATATTATAAATTAAAAAGTTTTCACACAAACATGGTGTTCAATTTATTTTCAGAATATCTTTTGAGGACTTTCCTGGACATTCCAGATCTTAAAATTTCTATAATTTAATAAAAACTCACCGTGTTTACTAGTATACCTATACAAAATTTATATATTTTTAACAGAACAAAAAATATATGTTAGTTAAAATTTAATTAATAAATGTTACTTATATTAATTATAAAATTTAAACACTAATTTAATACATTAATTGATTATAAAATAACTGTTTGCACTACAACACGTTTTTTAAACTTTATTAAAATGGTTGACATTGTTTGACAAACTGTTCAAAATCAAATCAAAATTTAAAACAATAAAAAAAATTTAATGTTCCCGCCAAAAAATAAAAACGGACCAGAGTTATTATTTTTTGACATAATATGGTATGTTCATGTAGAAGATTTTTTTTTAAAGAATGAATGGATTACAGTGAGAGCGTAACGCGATTTCTGATATTTTGAAGCTCAAAATATTTATTAAATTTTTTAAAGAAATTTTTTTAAGGATTTTTTTATTTGTAGTACCAGGCAACAGTAAATAATTGTCTGTTAATATAATTTCCTTTGCCGATTTGACATTTGGGCTTATTATTAAATTATTGTTAATAATATTTTTTTATTAGATATGATCCGACCCAGATTTGAACCCGAGACATTTCAATTGAAAAACCGCCACTTTACCACTGCTTTTCGGTCACATAAAGAAATTTTTTTAAGGATTTTTTTAAAAAAATCCAAGTTTGTTGGATTTTAAAGGAAATATTTATTTTCCAGGACTTTAAAAAATTTTCCAAAAGTCGACCTCATCATCCTTTCCATTTAGTTAAAACAAGATGAAAAACATCGAATTAAAGTTCAATCGATTTCATTTTCCAAACAAAAATTAAGAGGTTTATGATATCTAATAAAAACATGACCTGGTTCAGTTTTCTTTTAAATAAAATCTTGAAATTAATGAGTTCAGGCACAATCTTAAAATTAATGCTTTGAAAGCGATCGTACTTATTACGGTAAGTTACTAATTTAAGTTAAGTTATTAACCAGTTAATAAATGCTGTGGTGGTAAAACATCCCAAAAACACATATTTACTTTATCAAATATTTATTAAAACTTACATAATAATTTCAATGTTAATGGACATGTTATATATGTGTCACTTACCTGTAAAAAAAAAAAAAAATTACATTAATTTATATTTATATATTTAATAATAATATAGTAATTTAAAATATTTTTCTTTTAAATATATTCCGTGTCTTAAAACCTTTAAAATTTAAAAAAAATCAAGTTAATAATTAAAAACTTTTTCTGAGGTACTAACGCGGTATGCAGCCCTCAATTTAATCAAACATATTATAAATTCTTTCATAATCTAAATTACATTCTTGCACACTATTAAAATGCAAGTAACCCTTAATCGGAGAAATTTAATTTTATATACAGTAAAGTTAAAAACAATTCAAAGTAATGCACTCTAATATTCTCCATTAAAAAAACTTAAAATTCTACAACTTTATAAAACGTCTAAACAAAGACGATTAAATACATGTATTAGGATTTCAATTTTTCCACAAAGTGTTTTTTTTTTTTTGTTTCTAAACGATTTTTAATTACTCAAAGTAATTACTGGTATTATACTTGAATTACAAATAGACGTATGTTAGTAATCAAAAGATTCAATAGGTATTCCAGAATAAATCGAAAACCTACGCAGATTTTATTAATTACGCTACCGTATATATAGTAATTTTGTATACACACTTTTCGACACACACATATACACACTTTTGTATACACATGTTAAAAACTAATTTTAAATCCATTTAAAACCTACACATATTTTTTTAATTTAATTCAACATTCAATAAATATTGATTACAAAGTATTGTATTTTAAATTATTGGTTTTAAAAACATCATAAAATATGCAGCGGTTGAAAATTAAATTTCGCCACATTTTCAATTAAATGTTATAAAATAAATTTATAACCGGAAGTATAACCATATTGACTTTTTCGTATTATTAATCAAAGTTTAAGTTAACAATTAACTATAGGTTAACAAGTATCTGACAGATTCTTGTTGCACAAAACAAGGTTAAATTAGGTTATATATTAGCAATATAGGTTTGTCAAATAGGGTTCAAACCAGAGATTCTTCGATTGAAAACCCGAGGCCTAACCACTACGCCACCTTTAGGATATTTGGTTTTTTTAAATCTCGAAAATCAAAATCTCATTTTTTCATCAAAATCCTTTTATTGCAAAAATTTGGTAAAAATCTCATTTTTTTAAAACTGTCAAATAGATGTGTCAAGTTCACATTTTTTTTATTTTTTTATTTTTTGTAAATGTAAAATATAGGGTTGATAACTTAATTGAGGCGTTTGGCCTCAATAATTAAATTAGCCCTAATAGTTCAAATAAGTATTATAGCAAACTTTTTTTGATGTAAAATATAAAACACCCAGATCTGCATACGATATCAGGGAATTGCCATTTTCGAAAATATTTATATAATTTTCGAAATTCTGATTTAAGACGGAAATAAATCATACATGAATCGAGGAATTTCGAAAAACAAAAATATATAAACTAAAACGAGATTTTAATTTTCAAAATTTTGATTTGCAAGATTTTAAAAACGAGATTCGCAAAATTTTAAAAACAGAAATATCGTACCCGATCCAAGGTTTAAATTAACAATATCTCAATTTTAATTGCTTTTGTTATACGCTACCGAAGCTTCTTGAAAAAAAAATAGAAATCTGTTTGACTCGACCTCGATCAGCTGGTTTATTTTAATTTTCAAGCTGAAAGGTATTGTATAATTGCGATCAGGAAGACATTGAGAAAAAGAGTTCTACTAACCCATAATAGGTGCGAACCCATATTGACCCATATAGATGCGAAACATTAATCAATTAAAATCTCTCGAATCTAATACTTTCCCTGTACTTAATATCAAAAAATAAAATGTAAAAAATTAATGAAATGTCAGAAAAATTTAAATTGTACATTATGCTTATTGATGCCACTATAATAATTACATGTTTTTTTTCCAACTTTGCACTTGATAGCAAATTTACAAATATGCATACGCACTGACTTAAATTTTAATAAATTGGAAGATAAATTTACAAAATTCAAACCACAAAAACCAAAATTTATGAATTGGTGTAAAATTTAATGAAAATTATATAATGACAGTTAAAAACTGTAAATTCTGACAGATAAAAAAAAAAAATATTCACGTTAAAATGCAAAAAAATGCAGATGTGTTTTTACTGTAATCCTTGGATCCTATTAATTTTTTTAAAAGTAAATGAGGATTGCACTTGCAATATGTCTTGCAGTTGTTTTCCCTACAATCTATTTAATTAATCTAATTTTACCCTTTCGGCACTCATTGAAATATTTTCTGTAACAAATGGATTTTATTTTACATCCTTCATCTAGAGTTGGAGTTTAGATGAAAACTCCTTTTGCTGGTCGTGTTTTTATAGGTGAAACCTTATGAATAGACGGTAAAACTGTTTTCCGAAACCGAAAAAAGGAAATTTGCAACTATGATTTATCAGCAACTATATTTTGATAAATAACGGTATTTCCTGCATGTAATTTTTAGAATGCATCTTCATGCTTATTCGAGCAATTTTAAGTCTCCCTTTTGCTAGTATGTTTTAATTTACAATTTTTATATTATAAATTAGTTTAAATTAGGGGGATTTTCTTAGCAGTAGATACACCAAATGAAACCTTGAACTATATAATTAAAATATTATTCCTTCATGCATTCAAAATTATACACGATGAATTAAATTATTTGAAAAAAATTTTTAAATTACTTGAAAATTCGAATCAAATTTCTAATTTAATGACAAAATGATATTTAAATTATAAAATTATGTTCTATGACTATCAAACTCAAGGTTATTCATTTGATATCAAGGTTATTCATATCTTAAAGGAATTTCTGGTTATTAAAAAAAATACAACTTAAACCTTAATAGAAATGTTAAAAATTGGGAATTTTTTTTTAAAAATGAATTTAAAATTAAAATAATTGCGAAAAAACTCCATACTCCATACTAAGTATGGAAAAAAAATTATGCCTAAATTTTATCAGGATTTACCGTTACAGTTATGCACATACCCATATCTTACAAAATCTTTTAAAAAATAAAAACCTACGCACATGTAATGGAATATTATTATTTATAAGTCAAGGCACAATCTCATTACTGAAAAGAACAAACACTAAATACAAAATCCATTGTTACTTGCCTTATAGCACATTTTCAAAAAGATTTAAAAAATAATGTGCCTATATAGTTTTAGTGCGCCCGCATATCTGTCGATGCCTCATCCTCATCTGAAAAGCTATTACAAAAAAAATTAGTTTCATAAAACCAACAACATGGTACGGATTCACCCCTTCAAAGTTCGATGAAGCCATATATTTGAATTATCAAAATACCTGTTCTATGAATTATAACTTCTATTTGGAAACGGCAAATTCAAGCAGACAGAATTACAGAATTGTATAAATAAGCAGTTTTGCTCTGCAGTATCTCAAGTTCTTGTTATTCGGAACTCGGTTATATCTAACTCCTAGATTGAGTTAGAAACTTGAAATTTTGAAAGATCCTTAGGCATTTTTATTAGTTATTTTTTTATATTAGGCATTTAAAAAAATAACTGTACCTTGAATGCTTGAAGCCAGTAAAATAAATTGAGTTTAGAAATAAGTGAAAAGCTGCATAGGCTTAAACAAATGAAACAAATCTTGTAATTATTTAGCAAATTTTAACTTTAATTTTAAAAAAAAAAATCTACGGATCCAAAACAGGTGCAAATTTTTACTGTAGAATAATAAAATTTTATATTCAAAGAATTTCTTTCAATGCCGGTGTACGTTCAATATTTGGTAAAAATATAATAAAATTTCTTATAATAATTTGTATTCCTTTAAACCACTTTGTATTTATTTTAATTTAAATCTGACTTAAAGTAATTTCTCATTATTTGTGTTTGCTATTATCCTTCTTCGATAATTTTTAATTTCCTTCAAACCATGAATTTAAAATTTGCCTCTTAGCTGCTTTTTATGTAGAATTTTTATTGAAATTTTCCGCAAAATGTTATTTACTTATCGATTTTTGGGTTCCGAAGAACGGTATTTATTGCTAGAAAATACCGTTAGCTAAGTCAAAATCACTTATCTATATTGCTTCATCCCTATAAACCAACTGCACGTTGGAATGTATGTAATTAATTCTAATAATTTAAAATTCTAGACAATTACTTTTTCTAAGAAGCTATAACCAATGACGACCCGGGTTTTAATCGATCTTGGATCCAAAACTGAAAGGTCTGAAAAATAGCCTTTGGTGAACTTGCAGATATCTTACTTGCATCTTATAAAAGCCCCATATAATGACATAAAATTATAAATGAATGTACGATGCTTAGAATTTGATATTTTGAAATTAAGCTTAAACAAGTGATGAAGTTTTTGTATATTACTTGAAAAACTTTTGAATAGGTATTGAAGTTACAGGTGTTTAAAAATAACAAAATATCAATTTTTGAACCCTTAGAATTCCTAAACAGTGGGCGCCACAAAATAATTTTCTTAAATCACTCAAACTAAATTCTACGGATCTAATTTCTTCCAATTTCAAGTTTCTAGTTTAAGCCATTCAAGGATCATAAATTTTACAAAAATTGAGTTTCACATAGCGTTTTAAATTAAAAATATACCTTATACAACACTTGTAACACGTGCTTCTGACTTTGGAGGGCCGAAGTACTGTAAAGGATGAAGCTACAGTAAAATGGAAAGTAATTAAAATCTATCCGTATTTAATATTTCGTTTAACTTTACTTCAAACCGTGTTTAAGTTTTGTGACCAAATATGCTAAAAAACAAGTTAACTCAGGTGTTGTAAACCTTTGAATGTTCAGATATTCTTTTATTGATACTTATATAAGTATTATTATTAATTTTATTCTTCTTTGTATTTATTTCAATTTAAATCTGGCTTAAAGCAATTTATAATTATATTTCGTATACATTTTTTCTTTCCAATTTTTTCTTCAATCTTTTCAAATTTCCTTTTACTGACAGATTTAGGGTTATTTTGTTAAAATTTTTTTATTTTTCAATTTTCAATGGTAATTTCCCTTACTCCATTTTTTTTTGGTGCACCTGTCACCAATAAATACCTATAAAAATTTTTGGAATATAAAGAAATTACATTTTTTATTACATTCTTTATTTAAACCTTAATCCTAATACATGATAATTTGTTGGGACCATTATATAAGGAGCTTTTAAATACATTTAATAATCATAAAAGACATTTTACACCATATGGGTAATATTAGTATTGAAAATTGATTTTAAAGTATAAGATGGAATTGGAACCCCATTTAAAAAGTAATATTTAATATATAATAGGTTATGCTTAATGCATTCTGATGCGTGTGTCGACAATTTTGACATATTTAAATTTTATTAAGGTAAGACGATGTCAAATGACATTTACATTTTTTTAAATTAAAATAAATGGTCAATATTATTATCAGAAAAAGGATTAGCTGATTTTTATATGTTTATATCTGGCAATGATGACCCACAAAAACAAAGTGATCCAAAAAAAGCTTAATTAAAATTTATAGATATTTTTTTAACTGTGGCGATTTTTAATTAAATTTTAAAGCTCCCAGAGTATTTTGAAAATAAATAAAATTATTATCATAATAACTTTTTTAACTCAGTAAAAGCTGAACAACACTTTAGGGACAGGACCAGTTATAGAATATACAGTTTTGACTACTAGAAATATTTTGAAATATGGGATTTTTAAAAATGTTAGTCCCCAAAGAATGTTAAAGTAAAATTTTGCAATTAAATATTTTATGTTCTGTATACAAGAATCGAGCCTGGACATCTTCGGGTTTCCAGAAAAGTAACGCAATGAAAGTAAAGGAGTAAAAGTTTAAGCGTTATCAATGTTATTTCATCATAACGTTATCATATATATAAAGACAGGGCAGTTTTCGAACAATTACATCCAGTATGTCGAAACACCCAGATCTCCAGGAAAACAAAGCTTAGGATTTTTACTACCTAGAATAGACGCCTTAATAGATTCTGTTATAGAGAATTTTTCTAGTTAAAATAATTGTGAGACTGATTTCAATCTTAGAAATTAGAGCTGTATAGTATTACTGCTAAATATGCTTAATTAAACAAAGACAGATATTTTCAACTGAACTCTGATAGAACTGTGATAATTTATTAAAGAAATTTGTATTCTTGTAAATTTTCTTTTAATTTGCATTGCTTAATTGAAAACTGGGTGGAACATCAGTAAAGACAAATGGAAAGAAATGTGTGCTTATAAAAGACGATTTAATTAAAATCTTTTTAAAAGAACTATGAATTTAACCCCTTCCAAAAGAAAATTTAAAACTACAAGATAATTATAAAATAAAATCTAAGTTCTTTTAGTAATTAAGAAAATTATAATTATCAAATTACTTGTATACATAATTAAGTTAAAACAAAATAAACATTATTTTGAAATATGAACACCCAATTAACAGAATTAAAAAAATTGAACTTGCACAAGTTCTTTCTTCTACTTGGCAAATTGTAGTAAGTAGGAGTGTAGTAATTGTAAAATCGGGTGGGTGTTCTAAAATTTCTCAAATTTATAATTAATATTACATACTTCATACTTTGTTGTTTCAATTAAATTCCCTGCTTAGTAAATGCTACACTAGATAAGATTAAATTGAAAATATTTCTGTATTTTAAACCTCAAGCGATTTAGTTGTAAAATCACCATAGAAACGTAAAAATGCATAAGTTTTACATATTTTTAGGATAGAATATATTTTATTTATTTATTTTTATTGAATATTACAAATTACAATCAATTTTGGATTATTACTAACACATTCGAGTACCAGAAACATTATAGGAGTAATAGTAGGGCAATACTAATTAATATATACTAATATTTTTATTCTATGTTGCTAAATTCATTCCGCAAAGATTGTTAAAGTAAAATTTTTCAATTAAATGTTTGATGTCTATACAAGAATCGAAACTGAACTTCTTCGGGTTTCCAGAAAAGTAATGCGATAAAAGTAAAGGAGTAAATGTTTAAA
This sequence comes from Dolichopus griseipennis, assembly GCA_963082915.1. Lineage (NCBI taxonomy): Eukaryota > Metazoa > Arthropoda > Insecta > Diptera > Dolichopodidae > Dolichopus > Dolichopus griseipennis. The sequence goes on along the minus strand of OY720442.1, from coordinate 29,551,906 downwards.
CGTTATCAAAGTTATTTAATCATAACCTTTTCATATCAAGCCACCCTAGCTTTCGAACAATTGTATCGTATTACCTTCAATATGTAGAAACACCCAGATCTCGAGGAAAACAAAGCTTAGGAATTTTAATACTTTTATAAAAACCGTGCTTTTGTGTAGTCAGCGAAACCCAGGTGACATATCATCAGTCATATCATCTAGCATATTCTATATAATTAAGGAAGATCTAATGGAAAGTACAGTAGAAGAACCAATTCTAAGGCAACAAAAAATGCAAAATGGAATTGGATAGACCATACGCTAATAAATTACCACAGCAACATAAGTCGCATGGTTTTGGAATGGAACCCCCATGGAAGTAGAAGACATTCAAAAAATACCTGGAAACGCATTGTACTAACTGAACTTAACTAATGTAACCTCATATGGGATAATGTAAAAACAGTAGCAGGAAACCGTGTCAGATGGCATGCCAAATGGAAGTCCTATGCCTCTTCCAGGAAATATATGAAAAAAAAATCATATCCAAGTAAAATTCAATTGATTATTTCTAATACCTTAATTTCATCTATAGTATTCAAAATCAACAGAGCGCCATTTTTTCTCTGCTTCCATTAAAAGCAACACCGCAAAGCAGCTTTGCAATGCTATTCACCTTGATTTAACTTTATTTTAAATTTTCTAGACGCAAATTCCTATTTTCAAAATTTAAAAAATTTAAAAAAAAAATCGAGTATCTACGTGAATTTCAAAAATTATATTACCACTAAGCCCTCTTGGAAACTATTAAAATATCTACTATTCACCATAAAATATCTAATTTCAGTTTTTTTTATATTCCAAAAAAAAAAAACAATTTAATTCAAAAATTTGTTCACAAGGCAAATAAAGAATATAATATTTTTATAATATTATTGAAGGGGGTTCACAGGTGCCTCTTATTTTTATTCTCCATTTTTATGTTTAAATTTTCTCACATTTTCCAATAAAATAAAAATGTGAAAATTTCTTTTTCAAAACCCATTATTGCAAAAGAAAGTGGTTTTAAAGAGAAAAAGAGCAACAAATCGAGGCAAGCAAGGAAGAAAAAGAAAGCAAAATAGATCGGAACAAGTGAATCTTGATTTAATCTACTTTAAAATAGTATTAAATCGTACCGCAGATGTGAAAAAAATGCAAAAGAAAAGCAAATAATATCAGATAATTTTACATGTACATCCTAAAATAAGTGTGTACACCCAAGTGATTATTAGAAAATTGCTCCTCCGTTTATAATGCGATCTAGACATGATAAGTATAGACCCAAATGAACGGATCCGATCAGCATTTAAAAGTATATAGATCTAGGTATGTGCGTCTTTCCATCCGCCCGTGTACGCCCGTCAGTACGAAAATTGCAGCGATTTTTAAGCATTTTGTAGCTTCCCTATTGTTTTCGTTTAAAATAGAACTAAGGCTTCGAGGATTGCCATTCAAATTTTTGAATTTATTAGTATGAATTTGTATGTATATAATTTTTTTAAACCTAATAACTCTTGGAGGATTTTCTTGGAGGAAATTAAACATGGAAAGTTATATAATAGGCCAAGTACTGTGAAGCTTTAAATAGCTGCCATACAAATGTTTAGACTCTGCCTAAATATTTACGGAACTTATTACACTACGAAGTTGAAATTAACTGTAGGCAAGTAAAAGAATATTCCAAGATCTTTTGTAAATTTTTAAATTTCTCGGGGCAAAGCTATAGTAGATGTATAGAGATTGCTGGAACCGAGAGTGCATACTTTTGCAACTAATACGGCTAGATGGTTCAACATTAAAATCGGTATGTATGTAATATAATGTGGCAAGTTTTTAAGTCACCGTCGTAACGTAGGAGCAGCTTGTCTATTTTATAAATATCTACTAGGCAATACTTCAGAAGAAATTAAAAAAGCAAACCATAACGCCATAATACACGGTTAGCAGCGCAATCACATCCATATATAGTTGAGCTTTTTAGAATAAGAATTCTGAAATTTAGGAACTCTTTTCTGAGTCCCACCTCCAAATTGGGGAATACATTACCCTCATATGTGTCAAAATTCAAGAAGGAGGTCAATTTATACCTCTTAGGTTGCCCATTAAACCCTTAATAGTCATTTATATTTATGAATTGTCGTTACTTTTCAGTCATAATATTGCGCAAGCAGCTAGGGTGCTTATCCTATTATTTTGGCTACGGTGGGAGGTTGTTTTAGTGTAGTAAAAATCTCGAACACTACTTTGGGGATTAGGATTTCAGGTGCCTTTTGAAGGTTTTTTCCTCCCTTAGGAAAAAAAAAAAAGTAATTTTGCGAAATCTTGAAATATTTGGATCCCACGACTTTCAAGCTGCCATACAAAGTTCTCAATCCGATAACTGTAAATCGGATTAAGCTTCGAAAATGAGCAATTGAAGTAATGCGTATATAAAGTTTAACAATATTTCAGGCCAACTTTTAGGATGGACCAAAAAAACATTTTCTTTAGTTTTTTTTTTTATAAAAAAAAGATTTTACGTACAGTTTCTAAAAAAATATAATCAGGCTATTGATGTTTTGCTTTATTTTAAAAATAATAGTGTGTTCACACGGGTCTAAAAGTTGACAAGGATAACTATAATTTTCTTCGTTTTTTCTTAAGAATTAAATGAAAAGTGTGAAAGAAAAGGTTTGTTTCCATTTTTTTTTTTTTTTCATGGTTCTAAAAATCCGTTTAAAAAAATCTTCTCTTTGGCTGTCATGGAAAATTTGGTTTTTTTATTTTGCAACATTTTAAATCTTTGTTACTACTCAACCGTGAACCAAAATTAAATATGTATGTAGCTGAAAATAAATGGAAAACAACGGATTTGTAACAAAGAAAAATATTTCCAGAAAAAAATTTAAATATTAAAATAAAAAATCAAGCAGCATCAGTAGTAAGATCATTTTTTTAGTGGGAGTTTTTTAGGACTTTAGCTAAACTGAGCTAAGCTTATTATATCAAAATAAAAAACATTAAGTGCACTATATGAATTTACAGAAAGACAATATAATTGTCGAAAAGGGTTTAAATTAAACCCCATCTACATTTTCATTAAAATAGGTAACTAACCAAGTCTATCAACTTTAGATGCATATTGCTGTCAAACTGACAATTTTAAATCAAAATAAATAGTTGCTCCTGCACAATTGTTTAGTTTTCCAAAAACTGGAGCATTAACTTCTAACGATTGCTAAAAGGATCGTTTAACTCAATAGTTGTGAGAACTTAAGACTAATATTTCAATAGATATTAATTTTTTTCCTAATCTCCAAAATTTGGAACAATAACAGAAAATTGGGTTTCCCATGTAAACCGCGATTAACATGTAGTTCGGGTGCTCATTCCATTACTATGGCTAGAAAAACTCTATTCTAGTCAATACGAATTTTATATAACTGGGGGTTTAGTATTCCAGATGGCTCTTAACGGTTCTTAAAGATAGAAACCCACAATAATAAAAAAGAATGGACCTTTCTTTATCATCGGCAACATTTGCTCCATTTGTTAAATTTTTATCTAATAATGTGTCTGCTTGCTTTTAATACGGGTATCATTTTAGTCATAATAGAAATATCGTGAAAGCCATCAAATTTGAAGGAAAGGCCAAGTATTTATAAAAGAATGGAACCAGGATAAATAAAAGTCGCAAATTTTGAAATGTAGAGAAAGATTCTAAAACAAAACTTAAATTATAAAAAAATTAATACAAAAACAAATAAGACAATGCCACTTTTCCCCAAAAGGAATAGAGTAAAGGCAAAATCAAAACATTTAGCGTTTATTTGATATTTTTACTCTACAGATTACAGAATAGTTTTTAGACTTAACTGAAAAAATAGACCACAAATAAATCAGTTAATCCGTTGCTCAATTTTTTTTATTTCATGAGTAGGTTTGAATAATCCCTTACAAAAGATTTCAATAGTTCTTAAAAAATACACAATTCAGTTCCGTCCTGACATATTGATTTTAAACAGTTGTAAATTTTTCCCCCCTATCAGTCAGTGAGTACTAATGTTGAAAAAATCCTAGAAGACCTTTGGTATTATATATCAAAACTTTTAACCTCCTCATTCTACTTAAAATCTTATTCAATAATCAGCCGGAGACCCCCAATCAACAACCAAACCTAAATAATATTTTAAATATGAGGAGTATTAGAACACAAGGGGCTGTATTGTACAAGCGAAAACTGAACATACAATGTTATTATAGACAATTCCATTTGCTCATTATCTTTTGAATTATCCGCTTTAATCCGCTTTTTTTAATCTTCAATTTTTAGCTTCTTCATTCTTTCTTCCAATTTCCTTTTGCTTTTAGTGGGTGCTTTAAATACCATATTATCTCTTCATTTTACTTCATTGCTTTTTTTTTCATTCTTCTATGTACTTGAACACGCATTTAATACTTCAGCATTACATTAACTGTGGAACCAAAATAATTTCATTAGGCTTTTCTACTGCTATTGTTACAGGGATTAAAAACCCAGATTGTTTTCATCTTAATACGATTTTTGTTTTTTTCTGTTATTGCTTTTCATCATTTAATATCAGATAAAAGAAATATGGAAACCTCTTAAAATTTCTTTTGTTTCGTATTTTCACATCATATTTTTTAACAACATTTTTCTAACTCTTATTGAATATATTTTAAGAGCAAGTACTTTTTTATAAGAATAGAAGAGCAAAAAATGATGAGCACTTGAGAAGATTAAATATTTGTTTTTTTTTTACACTTGTGTATTATTTTTCTTATTCTATTCTTTATGGTGAGCTAATAAAAGTCCCGGAGACAAAAATCATCAGAGACTTATCATAGCTCGAAAAAAAACCAGAAATCTCCAGGAGTTATGACTTACGATGAATGGGCAAATAGTTTTCCAGTGACTGAATTTTTTTAAGTATAAGGAAATATTTGAAGAGCATTTTCTGTATTAAAACAATAAATTATTTCCAAAAATTTTAAATAATAAAAATAATTAAATGTAATAAGTTCATATTAAAAGCGGGAATTTCCCCTTTTGCCAAAACTTTTATTTTGTAGCCAACTTAAAATTGACTTCTAATCAAAACTCTGCATACTTGAATTTATAAGTACTCTGGAAAGCGAGACAATTTTCATTATGCTCTCAAATTTAATGGGGTTCGTTTGCATGGAGGAGGCGGATGACATAAAGTCATTTCGACTTTATAACCAAAATGAGTGAAAATAGAGTCAAATCAGCATACCGAAAATAATTTCAGAATAAAAATAAATTCGAGATTTTTTGCTTTTCAATTTCGGCTTAATTTCTTTTCAAAATGCCGTTCAATAAAATGGGGAGTTATTTTTAATTTGATCCCCTCATCGCTCAATTTTTGGCTTATTTTTTGAGTCATAAATCCTCGGAGGTATTTTGACTTTGGGACTTTTTTCATCTCACATTTTGTTACACTTATTCTGTGTGTGAGTTTCTTGTTGACACCAGTGTCAAAAATTGTTTAAACTTTAAGGTAAAATTGTTATATGAAGAACGAAAAGTACAATAAAGAATTTTTAAATATTATTATATTTAATTTTATAAAAGACACTTTAGATACACTTAAATTATACTTTAGAGAAAATGAAAAGGAATAAACACTGTAAATGTGTATATTATAATAATAAAAGAAAAACATAGGAAGAGTGTTTTCAATTTAGATTAGACATAACAAAATGTTAGAAATTTGATTCGGAAAAATTAAATTATTATATTTTACACTCATTGTTTAAGACTTTTATTTATTAATTGGGCTCGGGTTTTAGTTTGTTGCCGTTGATTAAAAAATATCATATTTTATTGTTTTTAATAAAAATCTAAATAAATTAAATTTTAACTTAAATTTGTAAATGTACACGCTTGAAGTCAGGGAAAAGCATATACCTAGGCCTGGTTTTACCTAGGATCATCTCATTGGCCACGACAGATTATTAATTTTGTTAACACTATATTTTATATTTTAAGCCACCAAGGGGAATTGTAATTACATAATTCTTCTTCTTATTTGACTGTGCATCCATCAAAATAGGAGGTACAACAGTCGAATATGTGAAAGGCTTCTCGTATCTTGGTAATACACGGACGTGAAACAAATGGCAGTACAGAAGAAAATGAACAACATATTACGTTGCCAGAACAGCATTTAGAGAATTGAATTCAATATGAAAAGTGGTATATCTAAGACTGTTTATACAAATAACCAGAAAAACCAGTCTTAGAATATTCAAAACATATGTAATTTCTACACTTGGCTGACTTCCAATAACATCAGACAGAAAAACTTCAAGTATTTACGGATCAATTCCAAAGAAAAATATGCGAATATTCCGGCACAACAACACCATTAGCAACTCACGAGTAAAGAACCAGAAGCGAACTAGAAAAAACGTGGAAAATGGAGATGGATAGCCCACACTATAAGAAAAGAAGCTACAATCAAATTAAGAATAGCCCTAGAATTGAATCCCGAAGACAGTCAAAGACTAAGTTGACAAAACAACATCTGACCTCGAACAAAAATTTTCCAAAAAATTTTAATTAGCCAGAAAATTAACAAGTGGAAGGAAACCAAATCAATTGCAAACAATCGAAAAGCAATGTAGGAGGCAAGCTTATGTCCAATGCTCCTAGAAGGAATAACAGGAAAAAAAAAATGAAACTGTGCGGAATTCTCACTCACACTTCCCCGTTTAATAAGTTATATACTTATCCACCATCACGCTCTTTCGGCATATTTTGGTCTAGTAAATAATAAAATAAATAATTGCATATTTTTAATTCCCTGTAAATATTCTCTATTCCATTTAATGCCATTAGGAACTATCTGATGGTCTACTAAAAAATTATTGACATTTATCTAAAATTGTCTGCCAACAATTTTTTAAAGTTTTTCAACTTAAATTATTTTTATTGACTTGATGTTAATCTTTCAGAGAATAAAGTGATTCCAATAAATGATTTTTATATCAAATTTTATTTAAAACAAAATTTTCATTCCATGTCAATCAAATTTTCAAAAATTTCCAGAATTAAAAAATGTCCTTCAGAAAAATAATTTTTATACCCGTGTATACATATATGACATCGGGTATATTAGATTTGCTCCTCCGTTTGTAACGCATCGATCTAGACGAGCTAGATATAGTGTCAAGGGTACGTATCGGCTCAGAATCGAAAAATTAGTCGATCTAGCTATGTGTGTCTGTCCGTCCGTCCGTCCGTCCGTCTGTGTGTCAGCACGATAACTCAAAAACTAAAAGAGCTACAGTTTTGAAATTTTCACAAAATATTTTTCAATCAATTTCTAGGTTCCCTATTTTTTTTGGTTAAGATCGGACCAAAACTTCGGGTAGCTCTCGAACAGCTAACTTTTTTAACTCCAATATTTTCATACAAAAATTTTAACATGAAGTATTTAACATGAAATTATATGAATTTTGTTTGTTTTTGTTTTTTTGTTTTTTTTGTTTTTTGTATTTGTTACAAAAAGTAGATAAAAATTTCGAGTTAGAATTTCATATGATTTAAATGATGCGTAGTTTTTTTAAGATAAGCAAAAAAAAAGAAGACAAAGATTTTTTTTAAGTAAATGGCTTATTGATATTGATAGATATTTATGAATATATATGATGAATCATCATGATGATTATTATATGAATAATGATCATATGAAGTTGATTTGGCTTAAGTTTAATATATTCGTGAATTAAAAATTAATTATAAGAGATGGAATTGAAAAATTAGAGCAAGAGTTTTGAAATTCACACAAAACATTTTTGGGACATTTTTGAGGTTCCCTATTCTTTTTGGTTAAGACCAGATCAAGGTTTTGGGGAGCTGCCACACAACTTCTTTGCACCAATATGAATTTCTAAGAAACTGATTATACTACGAGGATGAAAATTACACACTGTTAGTTATATAATGAATCGAGCACTTACATGAAGTTTCAAAATGTTACGGCCCCATTTTCGGGGGGCTGCTATACAACTTCTTTGCACCAATATGAATTTCTTGGAAACTGATTATACTACGAGGATGAAAATTACACACTGTTAGTTATATAATGGATCGAGCACTTATATGAAGTTTCAAAATGTTACGGCCCCATTTTCGGGGGGCTGCTATACAACTTCTTTGCACCAATATCAATTTCTTGGAAACTGATAATACTACGAGGATAAAAATTACACACTGTTAGTTATATAATGAATCGAGCACTTATATGAAGTTTCAAAATGTTACGGACCAGTTTTCGGGCAGCTGCCATACAAAGTAATCAATTCGATAACTGTGAATCTAATGAAGCTACGAAGTTAAAATCAAAACTGGGCAGGTAAAGTAATAGGACAAGTTAGTTGGCAAAGTTGGACATCACTCGGACCAACTTTTAGGGTGGGCTATTTTTTTTTTTTTATGGGATAATAAGTTAATCAAAAATTATGGGATACATAATAAGTTAAATATTTTTTAAACTATTTTACTTTCTTATATTTTTTTTGTAATATTTATAATAGCATAGGGGAAATAAATAACGGTTAGTGGGTATGCACGGGTATCTAAAAGTTGACAAGGGCAACTATAATCTTCCTCGTTAAAGTAAATTTCAATGAATCAATGTATAGACATTCATTCATTTAATGGTTACACGTTTTTTTTTCAATGTCTGTCAATATTCAATCAATAATATTGTTTTTTTTTTGTCTTTTTTTTTATTTTGTAATTTGTTTTTTTTATTTTCATCAGTTAATTCAGATAAAATGGTTTGAATATTCGATCCCTATTCCACAAATAAATCTCTTTCATTAGTAATTCCCTTTAAGCATTCTGTGAAATTGAAATAAAACGATGTCAAGGCACACTAAGTGTCTCATAAGAAATGATTAAAATTTTAAAAATTTATAAGGCAATTAGGGAAGAACCCTATTCTCATTCACTTGCTTGTTTTAGAGAACGTCAGTTAAAATCAGATTTTAATTAGAATAAAAATCTTTTATTTTAGAACAATATACAGTTATTGTCTAAACTATTCCCATCGTACTGCGCCTGCCTGAGAAAATCACGCTTTCTTCAACATGCCTATCCTAACACAATTGTAGCACAAAAACATGAAAAAGCAGGAAAGCATACGGTAGAAGCCTGCACATAAATATAATAAATAAATAATCCGCTGCTATAATTATTACTCGAGGCTAAGCTATGCTCATTATATCATGATATATATAGTAATCGGCTTATAATATTATAGTCGGCGCTTTAATTATTCCACGCCAGCTTTTTTCTCCCAAATAGTAAAGTTGAAAATATTCACTTTAAGCACTCTTTTCTGTATATACTCCCAGGCGGGACAGTCGCTTGTATTTCGAGAGGAAGGGAATACTAGTTATATTTTTAATTTTACGAATTTTGGAACAACCATTCGGAGATCAACATGCCAGATATCGATACTCATTTTATATATTCTGATCTAAATATTCTTAAGTATCTCAGCAAGTGAAGCACTGTGTAAAGTTCCGTTTTTTATCAACATTAATCGATTTTTAATTACCTTGACAAGTAAATAACTTTTTAATTAAATTAACGAGTAAAAAAAAAATAAATAAAATCAATAACTCTATAGTCGCGCCCAAAAACAAAATTTATTTGATTTCAATTTTGTTACTTAACTTTATGTCTTTATATGTATATAACAGATATTTATATTAATCTAGGTTATACATATATGTACAATTATATATCGATATTATATAATACATTTAAATCCATGTTATTTTTAAATTTTTATATAAAAAATAAATTATCATTAAATATTAAAAAAAAAAAAAAAAAACAAAATGAACGATTACTCGAAGCAATTAATGAATTTAAAAACAAAATCAATTGGTAAATGTAAAAAGTTTAATTAGAGTTATTTTACCGCTATTTTACAATCAAATCAGTTTGTCTAGTTAAAAGTTTTTTAGATTATTATCGTTCTCAAACTAGAGGCTTCAGTATAGATATATTTAACTAAAGTTGCTCTTCACTCTTCGTCAAGGTTTGTAATGTCAATGTGACACAACCTCAATTGATCCTGATGTATTAGCACTATGGGTCAATTGTATAAAAATTTGATATAAAATCAAATCAATTTTACAAGGACCGATCTTAACACTGTGGTATGCCTTACAAAAACTTCAAAAGTTATACAACACTGGCGAACGCTACTGTGCTAAGGTTTCCTGAATTCTAATGAAGAATATCTTAAAAATATATATTGAAATCCATTAGTTACAGTCTCATAGATTTTCACTTTTTTAAAAAATCAAATTAATTTCAAATAATAACTTGGTTTTAGGAAAATTTTAGAGCAGGACATAATACGAATTGATTTAATGTTATTCTCATAAACCTTAACGAACAAACTCCAGTTGATCTTATTTGTCACTGACATTACACCACTACTTCCCATCTTCAGATCTTCTAGGCCAGTTTTATCACTTGTTTCCATTTACTGAGACAAATTCATAAAAGGTTATAAATAAATAGTTGAATATAAAAAATTGTTAATGTAAATGACGTTCTGGCACCATTAACCCTCAAAGACATTTTTACCACATTAACCACCTAACTTTCACCTATCAGGGCAGTTCCATATAAAATTTTAGCAAACTATCCGACTGCCACAATACAGCTTAGTGGGAAGACATTTGTCTTGCATACGTCAAGTTTATGAAACCATATCCCATCAAATGTGTTCCCAAAAGCTAATAAGTGTACGATATAGATAAATTTAAGAAGAACAATAACATCTTCTTTCCTAATAACCCATCCAATTTCCCCATCCCACACAATCCGTCAATTCTAAATTCGCTAAACCCAAACGTTACCTATACTTTCGTTTGTATCACAAGTCCCTCCCTAAAGTTTGGTTCAAGAAAATTATGTATGGTGTGTTAAAGTCGCACACGACTCAAAAAATCACAGTTCCAATATAATACGTAGCTTTTGAAGCTTTGCATCACCTAAAAAAACAAAAAAATCAGCGAAAAGTTTGAACCATCAGGTGTTCCGATGCATTTAATAAAAATGTATTTTATTCCGTTCTTTATACTTTAAAAATATTTTTTAATAAATTAAAAATAAATTTCGCACGAGCCTTTACATGATTCCCTCCAGGGAACACATAAATTTTTAATTAATAATAGATATTAATTATTAAAAAAATTAAAAAAAAAGTTAATAGCAGAAATAAAAAGCAATTAAAAAAAAATTCTTTAAACTTTTATATAATATAAACTTTTTTAAAATAATTTAACATAACCTCAAACCATGTTATAATTGGCGACTAACCTAGAAACTTACAGTTTTACAATTTTTTAAAGTAACAAAAGAAAATATCTAGGAATTTTAAAGTTAAAAATGTTTTAACCAACATTTAATTCCCTTGAAATTTATTCAATTATTTTTTTTCCAATTAAATTTTTAAAAATTTCACATTTTTTACAATTTTTACACTGGAATTTTTTTTTAAAATATTACAAACATTTTAAATACGTTCTTTTTTTAATTTCCATGGCTTGTTCTATCAATGAAATGGCAGCAGACATCTATAAAACCATTTTTAATTGACTGGTGACAATATTCTTTCAATAGTAGGTAATTATATCCAGAATTGAATTCAAAATCATTCAGGTTTTTTTTAAATTAACATTGTATTAAATAAGTTAACAAAAGATTTAATTAGAAATCATTAGACCAATCCATTCATTATTTTAAATATTAATTTAATGTCCCTGACCGAGATAACGTACAGCAAATTTAAAATTATTATTATAATACTTCAAAGGTATATTAGTGAGAATTTGAAGATGGGGAGCGAATATACTTAGATTTATGAAGGATTTTCAAAGCAAAAAGCTTCGACGCAAGCGAACGAGCATACAGACGACGATGTTACAGTTTTTCTTTCAAGGGCTTTTGAGGACTCCGAGAAAATAGCCACATAATCAATGTGATAACCATAATGCTTTTTAATATAGTCACTAATTAAATTTGAAATTTGAAGCCTAATAACAGATGAAAGGATTAAGGTTGAAATATTTCATTTTAGCTCGTTTTATATTACGTGCCGTTGTTGTTTTATATAGTGTGCTGCTGTTGGCTTTTTTCTATTTAATTACTGCAAAATAAAATAATCCGATAAATGAAGCTGATTATGGAAATTATGAAATTTTAAATTTAAATACCCATTCTGGCTGTTTAAAAGAATGGATCGGCTAACATTCAACTGTAATTCTTATGCTAGCAGTAAAACGACAGTAGGTCGATGAAATTTAAATTTCGCAAATTATTTTATAAAAGAGTTTCATAATAAAAATTAAGGATCTGAGAAAGAACACTGTTTTGGTTTTACGAAACGCATGACAGCTCCTCAAATCGCCATTCTAGTTTATCTTGAACATAAAGGAAACAGCAGAGAACAGTCTTGTATTAAATGTCAAGTTTCTTTTTTAATTACGAAAATATGCTTATAATTCTTGGCAACTGTGTGTGTGTGTATCTGCGTACGTATGTATCCGAAACAGTCCTCTAATACATTCCAATCATTCCAAGGGAATACGAGGAAAATAGAATTTTGAACACATGCTCTATTGTACTTCATTCGGTAGGAAGTTTCCAGATTCCAAAGAAATGGACTCCCCATTCTTTCGGTATTATTAAACAGTATATTTTTTAATACTCGTGTTTACGAACAAACGAGCGGGACAGACATCGCGAAACCAACCCTGTAGACGAAGCTGATCATAATGTAATATACTTTTCCAAATCTATTTTACTTCTTCTGAGAGTTACAAACACCATACCAAAGTTAATACATTCCGGTACATATATTTTCATAATAATGTATGGAATCAAAAAAAAATTACTATCAACAAACAAAATGATTACCTTTGTTTTTAAAACAACTTATAATATTTAGTCCAATTTTAGACATGTTTAAGTAATAGATAAAAATGAATATAAATTTATTTTCAAGACTTTTTAGTCATAACCCGGAAACATTATTTTACAAGATAAACCTGACATAAATATAACATTATATGTATATGTCAGTCATTTCGCAAAACAAAAAGCCCAACAAAATTTACCATTACCCTAATAAGGAAACAGTTTAAATGCTCTACACATACAACATGTTCCAAATATGTCAAAAACCGAAATCGTTTCATTTCATAACTTCCCGTGCATACCGTTATTTCAATTTCCATTAAATGGAGTTGAAATTCAAATAAAAAACTTTTTTATATTATTTAGAAAGAGAAAACATTATAATTTTTCATATTTTATTTTATTTTAACATTGATTAAGAGAAGTATATATGTATAGATATGTATATAACATTATTTAATCATTATTCATTATTAAAGATACTTTCACAAAAATAAACGGTTTTTGCACTATAATTTTAAAAAAAAGTGAAAATAAAAAACAAAATGGAGGGAAAATATTATTATGTCATATTAAATGGAGTTTTTTTATTATTTACATAACATATTTTATTATTCACCACACATTGAAATTATTCATTCAATTCATTTATTTTGAATCTATGAAAAAAGTCCATAAAACAGATTTCAATTTGAGAACCTTGATCTTAAAAATATATGTATATCCAAGATTATGAATTAGATTTACTGAACTTTAGCATCAGGATATTTCCCTTAATATCGGTAATAATATATTGACATATCCTTAATATAAAATCAATATTTGTATACTCTTTTCACATAATTTTGGTCCTTTTGAAAGAAAATGTTTCTATTTTGGAATGAGTTTGGTCTTTTCTGAATTACAAATTGTCCTAAACTTTCAAATTAAATTCATCATTTATATTCTGTCAGTTATATTATTCAATTAAATTATTTGTTTATATTTTGTATTTGCTTATATACTGTTATATTAATGTATTTTTTATTAAAGATATATAATTATTAATTAAATCGTGGCTGAGTCAGTTTCCAAAAACTAGATAAAAGTTATTTTTAACTTTCACCGGAAAACTAATCACGGCCTGTAGAATAATAGGTCGACACTCTAGAAAATGTGCTACTAAGTCGTCTTTATCAATCAATATATATATTAAATATATGATCAGGGTTAGTCACCTTTAACAGAATTTATATTTATGTACATTAGACATTCTGAATTAAGTGGAACTCTTTATAACAAAAACTGTGCTTGTCTGGAAGTGACAGCAGCTATCATATACGTCAAAATATTATATTTGATTTCGGAATTTTTCCCTTAATGGTATTTTAGATATTTTTTGAAGAATCTTTGTCCTACACAACAGATTTCCAAAATGTAATTTTGCCAAAAGGCCTCGAATAAGCTAAAAACGTCCCTACAATTATCAGGACTTTTTTATGGAGCCACTGATTTCATTTGTAGGCAATATTGCATGTTATAAGGAAAATCATTTCTAATATTAATGTATTGTAATATAAAATGTATGAAAATATATAATTATTCTAACAGATTTTATGTTTAAAAGTTTTTGTTAATTTCTCCGGCTAGGCACCCGCTAGATTTTACTTAAGCAATGTATTACTTTTGTTATAAAGATTGGTAATTTTATTTACTTAAAAAACTTTATATTTAGCAGATTTTTTAATTACAATCGAAAGGGTTCCATATAATAAGTCATATATACAATCAATACATATTGGTAGTCTAGAGTGGTTACTATAGATAAGTAAGACAGTGTGAGAATGTGCTTCATGAATTTTAATCTTTGTAGCTCATTTTCCAATTATTCCTTATCTTATGTAAGCAATAGTTTAATAAGGTCCTTTTCTTAGAAAACATTTATCTGTTTTTCTAGGCCCGCTTTAATACACTCAATGAAGTGCCGAAGCAACTTGTATTATAATACACCAAAGTTTCCTGAGAGAGTAAGTAAAATCTATGCATAATATTATAATATATTTAGAAGAACTTTAAACTTTATTAGTTGCTAATATTCTATCATCTGTTATACCTATTAAACCTATTTTTATTATACCTATTAAAATTAAATATGTCTATTTATTTAAACTAATTTAGATAATTTTAAATTATTATAAATAGTTTGGTATATTAATTTAAAAACCTATTTGAATATTAAAATATTAAAATTTTATTAATACTTAACTAAAAACTATAAACACTATAATTAAGTCTTATATAATTCTACTTAATAATGAAATTATTCCACTACCCAGTAACCATCACCCATTCACTGTTATTGACTAACTAACCTAGGTATATTATTAAATACAAACTAGTAATTTACTAAGGTCATAAAGTTCTTTTTTTTTGTAAATTAAACTAAATTATATTATTAAAAATAAATTCAACTCATTTAAATTTAATTATAATAATATTCACCACAATATTAATATTATGTTGAATATATTATAATGTAATGTAAATTTTAATGTATTTATTTAACATGAAGTCAAAGTACAGGTAAATTTATAATTAAATTAATTATAATATTTTTTTTTATTTTATTTAAACACGTTTTTTTTTATAAATAATTTGTTTTTTATTTTAATTTATTTATTTATAAAAGTATTAATATTAATAATTTATAATATTAAAAATAAATCAAATAAAAATTGTATAAGTATGAATCTGAGATAATTTTAAAATTCTGAATTTTAAATGTTATGTGGGCCTTAATTTAATCATAGCCCATGATAAAAATAGACAAAGGCTAATGCATTACAATATAAATTTCAAAAATTAACAATTAAATTATAATGGTTAATTGGTAAAAAATTTGGTGTCCTACAACTGTTCTGAATTTTGAACTTTCAATATTAAGGAATTGTAATTATTGCAGGCTTTCAGGCGTCACATAATGGAGTATTTTTTACAGCTCCTATTCCTTAACAAAAAGGACTATAAAACAAAAGCAAAGTAAATTTTTTTTCAAATGAGTTGTAAACAACTCTTTTACATTATAAAAAATTACAAAAATTACATTTTCTTAATTTATATTCCATAAGTTTGATATTATATTAATTTTATTGACTCTACATATTTACACAAACTAATTTTTGACTTATTGCGGGTTCTAATTTATGAATTTCGTTTTAAGGTTTTATTATAACCTCCCCAATAGTTTGTGTGTCAATTTCAATTAAAAATTTGATTGTATTTTCAAATAATTTTAGTGTGAGCTCCTTAACATGCTAAAAAAAGCCTACGGTTACTAAGACACTACTACACCATAAGGTATTCCCACTGTATTCAGAAATCTATAGCAAGGTTAAATATTTTATTTACTTTCACCGAAAAATTTTCCACTTTAAGAGAATATTTTTTATCTTAACCAAAGACTTTTTCATATTAAGAGAATATTTTTCACTTTAAGTGACTTTTGTTTTTTTTAAGTAAAGATTCGTTATTTGTGTAATTTACATAATAGGAGGTATCTCAGTGTGCATGTTTAAGTTATTTTAAACTTTAAAAAATTATTAATAACTTATTTGAATAATTCTCTTAAAATTAAAAAAGCTATCATTTAAAGAAAATATTTCTTCATTTAAAGTAAAAAAGTCTCATTAGGAAAAATTCTAAAAAGTTAATTAGAATACGATTATGTATTTATATTCGCACACAATATATCATTCCTTTATTCCAAAAGTTAAATAGAGGTCAATTGTTGGTCATCAAAGTCTCAAAAAGTGTGTAAAGAAGTCACAAATCAATCAGTAAAACAATAACTATATTTTATTATAATTTATGTATGAAATGTACAATAAAAATGTTAAAATTTGAATTAGAATATTAAAATGTCAAGTAATAAATCATTTAATAATGTATATAACATTATTGTATAATATTATTAATATTATTAAATTAATGGGCGGAAAAATATTTACACAAATAACAATTATATAAAAATCGTTACCCTTAAAAAAATTTATTTTTTTTCTTTTTCTTTATATTAAATTATTGAGTCATTTTTCACATTCAGTACGTGCTAATTTGAAATATACTTTTAAAAGTCTCCATACTTATGTCGCCATTTTTGAAAAAGTACTTCAAGGTGTTTTCTTTTGACATTTCGCAAAACGAAATTAAAAGAAAAGTGAAAAAACTTAAAATTTAATATAAAATTTTGAAAAAATTGCCCACATTAAAATTTCTATTGAATTTTAATCAAATTGATTTATTTCTAATACATTAATCAAATTTTTATTAATAATACAGTTACTCATAAGTTGACTAACATTAATTTTTAAAAAAAATTTTTGAATGAAGAAAAAAGTGTGACTCAGCACGTATAAAAATTGCGATAAAACTTATTTACTGTCTAGACTATGAAGAATAAATTTTCAATTTTTACATAAAACTTCAATTTAAAACTTTTTTTTTTAATGATTAAATTTATGTTTTAAAATCATGTTTTAAAAATAAAAAGAAAAAATATTTAAAAATCGTGAACCAACTTAACCATAAAATTTGACCTTTGTAACACCCACTTTAAATTAAGTGATTGACATGATTGTATAAAACATTTATAACGATTATTTTAAGGTAAAAACTTAGATATTTTTTAGTATTGATTTGAGAGTGTAACTCAAAGGAATTTTGAGATTTGTACAATAGTATGTACATATGTCACAACTTAAATTAAGTAAATTCGAAAGAAAGTGCATAAGAGTTTGTATTAATAAACTTAGAAAGCCTGAATCCGAATACAAGCATTTTTATTCCAATAAATATTTGTACAAGGAAGCAAAATCAATAGAATAAATAATTTTATGATAAAATTAATCGAAAGTTATTATATATTATCGAGCACTAAAAACTCCAGAAAATAGTTTAATATCAAATATATTTTACCACAATGAGGAACTACTTTAAGAAGACTTTGATTGCGGCTTCTTCTTCTTGGACAAATATGGATATATTAAAATTCAAAATCATGTCCCTACGTTTTTTAATATACAGTAAACGGGCTAAATGCAAAAAAATCGAATAAATCCCAAGCAATATTTATGAAGGTAATACAAAATATGACATGTTTATAACAGAATTAAATAAATTAATAAGAAAGGATTATTGGTGGTTAAAAACATCTTAAGATCTAAGCCATTTTTAACTTATAAGATTAGTCTAAATAAAAGTTTAGGTAGGTTAAATTAAACCTTTAAACAATTCAAATGCAACATTAGAAGGGCTGCAAATGCTTATTTTTACACTGTGAAAATTCTAAAATGGGTTACACACTGGTTATGAAAACATATTTGTTTTGACAACTGCTAAGATGTGGAAAAAAGCTTCTAACGAAGGTTTAATTCTGTCAATAATGTTCTATTCTACAATTTTAAAAAATTTAAAAAACACTTTTTAAGGTTCTTACCCTACCGCCAAGTCCCCTTTAAATATTTCCCTATTATACTCCAGCATCAATTTAAACCTATTTTTACCTAATTTCACAGCTTAGTTAATGTGTAAAAAATAAAAACATTATTTGTAATGGTTTTATATTTAAATTATAACATATTTTTTTATCTGTGAGTTATATTTTTAAATTAAATTATATGTTGATATAAAAATCCTTCATTTTATATCTTATTAATGAAAGATGCCTGAATTCATTTAAAATCCAAACATTTTTTTCCTTCAGTGAAATTTAAACATGAAAGTCGGCCCCTAGAAAGTCTAACCACAGAAGCGTTAAATGTTTCAAACACCTTGAAAGTATAACCATTATTTTTTACTATAAATTAATTTTCACCATAATTTTTTTTTCTAAATATATCTGCCCCTTTCCAAATTTCGCATTTCTTTGACAAATTTCAAGTAAATCATAATGGATTTTTTAACAAAATGCTAAAAACTTAATTAAGAAGAATGCATTTGGTCAATTAACGTTATAATAATTAATTAAATAATAAAATTCATGCAAATGTTTAACCTTCAATTATCATTTTGTAAATGCATGCAAACGTAGGTTTCATTCCTTTCTAAGTTATTTTCATTTTTTAGTTTTTTTTTTTTGCATAAAATTACCCGACAAATACTTAAAGCAAAGTTCATAACCAATTTGCAAATTATCCTGTAAAACGGTTGTGGTTCTCTTTATTGTAAGAAAATAAAGCAAAAAAAAGGGTTTTGCACAATTTTTTCATTTCATTTTTTTTAAATTACAAAGTAAACCACTACTAACAAGAATCACAATTAGTGCGATCAAAAACTACGTTGAAGATTTTTATTTTGTACCCCCATTGAAATCTCTAATGTTAATGTATTAGATACTAAATTCTTTTTCCAATTCGAATAGTCCTCAAATCTTTTTTGTAGTTCAAAATGCTTAAAAATATTTAAAATATATTGAAAAATGAATCGTAAGTCAAAAATCAACTCAAAATTAAGTCCAAAACTCAAATTTCTTTAGGAGGTCCAATTCATCCTAAAATTATGCAAAATTTATAAATTCTCAGTCACTATTTCAAAACATAAGAAAATAGGTTAAAATTGTATTGTAATTCAGTCCAGAGCAATTTTTATAGGTTTCAAATCATTCAGCTTATCAGAAAGCTAGATTAAAATTTAAGGTCTATTTAAATCTTATAAGTTACTAATTATTAAAGTCTATCAATGGAATCCTGACCATCAAACTATCCACAATTATAACTAATGGCCTAATTGTGTAAATTCACAATTCCTCTACTGTGCCTCAGGGTTACAAGACCAGTAAAATTTATTTATATGGAATCATAACTATCAAAGTATCCAGAATTATCACAAATGGCCTAATTGTATAAATTTACAATTCCTCTACTGTGCCTCAGACAAGTAAAATTTATTTATATGGAACCTTGACTTTCAAAGTATCAAAAATTATCACCAATGGCATAATTGCGTAAATTCACAATTCCTTTACTGTGCCTCAGGGCTACCAGACCAATACAATTTTATTTATAGTTCTCATTCATTACTTTTCTATCTTCCATTTCACTTTAAAAGCTTTTACTTGTTCCACTTTTCCAAATACCACAAAATTTTTCATTCCACTTTATTTTGACATTAAAACCCATCTCTTTTTACCCAAGGCAATTAAAATTTTTACCTTATTTCACCGTAAAAAAAAAGGGTTCACCAAATATCTTTTGAATTTCTTTTTCAGAAAATACAACAACAAAGGTGGAAAAGTGAAAAACAAAATGGTGCTTTAAAAAAAAAATGTGTACGAGTACACACAAAGATTGTGTGTCATTAAAATTAAAAAAAATGAATGAATGAATAAATAGTGTATTTACCTTGTGTTACATTCGTATATCATTTATAAGTACTTCTCATTAATGCTGTTAATGAATTTTTTCCTTCCTAGTAGGTAACCTTTGGTAACTGAACAATTTTAACATTCATACTATTTATAATTTTAATTTATAAAGCATTAAAAAGATTTAATTTCGTGGTGAATTGAAGCCAATCTGAATTTTATATATACTATATGGAAATGTGGCTTGTGTTGGAAAATTGTTTTTTTATAGGTTACTGGTTATTGTGATGAAAATGAATTTGTAAAGACTTTAAAAAAGTCTTTGAAAAAAATGGATGACATGGATTTACAAAAGAAAATAAATACCAAGATTTTCTATATTAGTCAAGGTGAGGTTAAATTTTAAAGAAGCACTTGAAAAAAAATACTGTGATTTACAAACTTTGTGTTAAATATTTTTTCTTTGATATAGTCCTATAGATTCGTTAAATTAAATTATATTGTCCTTGTTAGTTAGCCTTCAATTGAACTAGTTTATTGAATTATATAGGGTTTCCTCGACTAGACAGTCTGTATAGCACTCAGTGATTGAGGCATATTTTGGTGATACTGGATTTTAGCAAAAAAAATGGGATTTTTATACATTCATAGTGTTGGTAATATTTAACGCTTGGGTGATCAGAGTTGTCAAAGTGCAAATCTCTTAGTTGAGGGGTCTTCTTCATTATTAGAAGAATCTCATATAAGGGAAAAAAGGTTTTATGGTTTTTAAGTTGCT
The DNA here is from genome assembly GCA_963082915.1 of Dolichopus griseipennis. NCBI lineage: Eukaryota > Metazoa > Arthropoda > Insecta > Diptera > Dolichopodidae > Dolichopus > Dolichopus griseipennis. The sequence continues at coordinate 29,530,789 of OY720442.1, read as the reverse complement.
TAAGCTATCATTCTTCAGTTATATTAAATATCAATTTAAAATTTCACTTAAAAATATAACTCACAGATAGAAAATTTAAGTTATAGTTCAAATATAAAATCATTACAATTTTTATCTTTTTATTTTACACACTAACTAATGACTAAAAGGGTTCTTTTGTACAAACATATGTTGAATTAGATTGTGAAGGAAAATACTAAAGGGGAATTTGGGAGAAGGGGGTACCTTAAAAGTCCGCTTTTTTTATTTTTACAAGTTATAGAATAGAATGTTATTAAATGGAGCTTTTTTTTATTTTTACAAGTTATAGAATAGAATGTTATTAAATGCAGCATGTTCCTAATCTTAGGTGTCTCGACAACAAGTGATGACTACGGACGATGACTAATATAAATTTCTGTAATATTTCAAGGCTTGAAGCGATAATGGGTGGTGGTTGATCTTTTCCAACTTCTCAAACTTCCAACTGTGGCGGTAAATAAAAATAAAATAATAATTAATTTATAAATGATTAGTGTAAGTTAAAGTCCGTATTTTACTTTTCAAAATTAATTTTGTTCCATCGAACTTGACGAAGATATCATATCCCGGAAATGGTGCAGAATAGACCACCCATTCTAATAAAACTTTAAGTGTGTTTTAAGCTCCCCAAAATTTTACTACAGTATGGACCATTGTCTCGGAAATAAGTATGTGCTTTGGAATTAGGAGTTTGTAACACATATGAATAATTCCCATTTTAATACTATTCCCCTTTCGAATGAAATAAAAGTTTAAAAGGTGCCTTTAAAGGTAAATTATTCAGCCTATCTCAATTTTCTTATCTGGTAAGTCACTTATTAATTCTCAGTCACAATTAATTCTCTACTAAATCTTCCAATCCAACCCCTCACTTACTTTTCAATAAAATCTTCCAACTTAAACCTAAATATTTTGTAAAGGTGGCAGTTATTTGAAATTATAAAATATTCGGTAAGCAATTGCTTCATTCCTTTTCTTTCTTTTGGCAGCCTAAAAAATGTCTGTAGGTTGATGAAAGTTTTATTTGCAAATTTAACGCAGAATAAATTAATTATAATTTATGTACATTTAAAATTAAAAAATTTATCTTTTGTTACTTTTCAAATTTGTTTTTTTTTTGCATATAATTAGCAATAAGAAATTATAAAGTGAAGAAAGAGACAAAAGTTTTTAGAATAATTTTTAATTTCATATTTTTAAATATTAATGTTTTAAAAGTTGAATTTATGAAATCTTACTTTTAAATCTACCAAACACTCAAACCCTTAAAAAAAAATTAATAAATTTCTGGAAATTTTTGATAAGTGTAAAAACTTTATACAACTATAATTCTGGGAAACGTGTATCAGAGTGTTAAAAATATTAATTTATATTCTATAACACTTATTACAAAAAGTTGGAATTAAAAACCCAGTCTTAATAATATATCATAAAATATTCAAGACAACAACCCACGATTATTATGAAATTTAACATAGACTATTGACTAAGTTTATTGCTTTAAAATTAAATTTCCAAGAAAGTAAAGTGAATTATAGTGAATATTATGGAACTTATTATGTTTCAATTAATATATATATATATATATATATATATATATATGTGTTTACATCTGATAACATAAGAAATCTTTTTCAGTTTAAGTGAAAAGTTTTAAAATTATAAAAAAAACTTTGTAAAGTTTTAAAATAAATTTCAAACCAATGAAATGCATGAATTCAGATTAAAATATGAGATCATGTAAAATTTTTTTATGGTAAATGTTAATTTAAAAAACTTATATGTTTATAAATAGTTTAGAAGTTTGATTATGTATCAGAAGCAATAAAAGAATTTAATCAGAGCTCTTTAAAAATATAAATCAATAGAAAATGATGCAATTATTCGTGCATAGAAAATAAGTTATAACCCTTCAATTGATGTTACTGCAGAATGCTTCTATCATAGCTTACAACTGAAATATCTTTTAAATTTAGAAATGTGAAATATTTGTACAGCCAATGATAATCTATACATAGATTTAGAATAGCAGGACTTAGAATAGCAGCACACAATTTTTAATTCAAGTGGGATACCAAATTATTAAGGACATTCTGAAAAACTAAAACTGTTGAAAGAAATGCATATTATAAATCTTAGGTAATTCATTAATTTTTTTGCAGTCAAGAACTTAGCCACAATTTTGGACTTATTACAGGCAGCTGAGTTGTACAAAAATAGCTACTGTCCCAAATCAGGAAACCATTTTAAGACATAATTGCTAAAGATAATTTTTCTAAACTTTCCTTTGCTGGTTTTGCCTCGATCTTGCTGATCACGATGATTCTTTGCTGATTTTATTGATTTTGCCATCATAATTCTTATGGGATATTTGAACATCTCTATAACGGAGTGTGAAATTTATAATTGAATATATAATTTCTAAATATAACTTAAACACACTTAAAGATTTTGACTTATTTTTAACTTAAGAAATATTTAATTATGCAGGTTAAAAACCCCTGCTTTAAATATAAACTTTAAGGTTATTATATTGTGCTAACTTCTATCTAGTTGGGATAGATTTTAATTTTTGGGATAGATCCTAACTGATAAAACTTCTTCTTCTTCTATGCCGCTACAGTCTATTGTCGATCCTTGGCCTCCTAAACTTATAAAACTTAAAAGCAAATGCAGTTACACACAATTAATTTCTAAATTTAAGTCGCTTTATCCCAAAAAATGTGGAAATTTTGGGGCACAATAAAGACACTCCAAAATTAAGCACTCGAGTTGTCAATTTTCATTTACTGGGTCATTGGTAGTACCTTAGAGTATTATTATTAATAAGTTAAATTTAAACTATTGTTAATCAGCAACCCCGAAGCATTATTTCTCAGATAGTCATAGATTAAGTTGGCAGAGAAGGACCTAAGCGGGGTCTTATTCTTGGTATTTCACAATAAACAAGTTTTTAATTACTTTTTATTTGTATTTTAATTACTGATATGATATATCTATCATTTAAAGACACAGAGCTTATTAGACGGATGAGTACCGTGATACTAATATCATATACTCATTACTCAATACTTAATCCATCTAGTTAAATTCCCACTTGACCACTTTTCTAATGAAATACTTGTTAAAGTTATTTTCAAAAAAATGACATTCCATTAAAATGAATTGAAAAATTATTTTAAAAAAATTAAAAATTAAATATTATGACAAAACTGTGATAAAGAATTCCTTAATAAATTTTTTACTATAGTAACTTTTAAACATTTTAATAAAATCCATTTACAAAGAACCCACAAATTTTGTAGAGATCAATTAAATTAAAATGGATATGATTAAAAAAAAAAAATTGGATTTCCTTGAATTGGATAATATTAAATTGCTTTTCAAAAAAAAATATATTAAATAAAAGAAATATATTTTAAAAATTTACAAAATGTTTATTGTAAAAGTGTTAAAAAACTAAATTCTTAACAACTCTTTTACAATATCAAAGTGAAAGAAATCCAATTTCTTTTTTTTTGAAAAATATATGAGACCACATATTATTATTTAATTTTACTTTTATTCTATGCATAGTAATTTTCATAAACCTTTATACTTTACCTATATATTACATAATATACAACTACAACTTTTCAAGTATTCAAAAAATATAATTGTAAAAAAAAAAAACAAGTTTCTTTACATAACAATTATCATTATTATAATCGTTTTGCATAACTAACATATAATTTTTTTTTATTTCTTTATATCCGAATCATATAACCTATCCGAAGTATATAACCTATTCATAGTATATAACATAACCTATTAAAGTATTCATAACATAGCTCCTACAAAATATACATTTAATATTATACAAAATAATATACGAAATAAAATAAAATTCAAGGACTAGTATAATATGATTATTTAAAGTAAAATGACATTAGCATAATATAAACATAAGACTAGCATAAAATTAACATAAAACAAGGAAGAAAATAGTAGAGTAGATTGTATCAACAATGGGATACTAACACGAATCATAAATTTGATATCGGAGTTTAAGGCAAGCAACTTCTTTTAATCTAAACTTCTTTAACTAAAGTTTTTTGAAAAGCCTTGTTGTAATTAATTTATATAAGAAATGAAGAGGGACGGCTGGAGCACTTGGGCAGGTAATCTAGCTTTTATTAGTACCTGCTTACTGACTTATTAAATTTTTGAGAAGGTTAGGAAGGTTGATCTAGGCTCATTTAATCCAAGAGACTCTCTAACATAAAGCTTAACTTCTTTTGACACATAGCTTCTGATAACCCACTTATTTTTTAGACCCTGAATTTAACATAGAAAGAAATGAAATTTTCTTGTGCTAACTACTTTTGAACGGCTTAATAAGGCATAGCTAAAATAAAATCAGGAGCTATATGAGGAAGAAGTGTGAACCTCCTGAATAAAAGGTTTTAATGTCAATAGCAAGGATAATTTTTGTAAGCAAATGAACTTGTATAAATTTAAGAAATCTTTATACGGCCAGGGTTTAGGACTAGCATAGTAGTTAGGACTTCGGCCTTTCAATCGAATTGTCCTGGGTTCAAGCCCAGATCGGATCATATCTAATAAAAAAATATAATTTATAGTTTATATCATAATATAAAATATATACCTGCCCCATCCGAAAAGGAAATACTGAACCACTCACTTATCACATTGCATGTGGTAGGGGATTGTACATAAATAAATAAAAAATCTAACTTTGTTAGTCTAGCTGGACTACCAAAAGGCGGACGAATTAAGTTGGTTAAAAGGGTGACATGTCATAAGTTAAAATTTAAATAAGTGTTATAAGTCCCTTAGGAAAATATGCTACAAAGTAGAGTGACATAAAAAATTTGTAGCGGCGATATGACGACTTTTCCAAATGGTTTAAGTGAAACAAATTGTAGTCCTAAAGGGTGTTATGACATGTCACCGGTTAAAACACATTTGATTCAAATACGATTTATACACCTGAGGCAATATCTATCACATCTTCTCCAAAAAAGTCACAAACGTAATGTCAAATTTATTATACCCTTAGAATAAATACAAAAATTATATATTAGAATGTATATATATAATATATAATGTAATATAAAAAACAAAAAAATAAAACGATGAAACCTATGAAATATAAAAAATTTTTTTAGTAGGTGTGAAAGGATTTTTTTTTTTTAATCTAATATTTTACATACATTTACATTCATATAACTGTTATAAGAGTCCTTTTTTTTCTTATTTTAAGTCCTTTACATACTTTAACGTTATAAGTCTGTATATACTTGATCCTTTCACTCATCATGATTACCATATTATTAAAATATGGTAAAAAAAATATAAAGTTTTTTTTAAGTAAAATTATAGGTTTCACATTCCACGCTCTTAAAAAACATATAAGATGTATGTGTAAAAAAAAAACAAATTTATTTAAACCAAGGAGAGGAGGAAAGAGGAAAGAAAAGTGGGGTAACATGTGAAATTCCCACTTAAGCTGTTAAAAAGATTTACATTTTAAAGAGTGAAAATGAAAATCTCATTTCCTTTCCATCATTTAAAACACACACAAACAGTTATTAAAAAAAATAGAACTGAAAATTTATATCAAATTTATATTATTATATTAAAAAAAATTAAATATATTTTAATTCAAAATGTTTAATTACTTAATTTTTAATTAAATTTTCCTGGAATTTAATGTGCAATCGCAGTTCTATTTAACAATTCAAATATGTTTTGGACAGATTAAATAATAAAGCTTATATTTAATATTAAATTGTTGTTATGATTGTGTCTACCGCAGAATTCCAATTAATATTGAGAATTAAAAGGTTTTCAGATTAATTTTTTAATCAAAATATGGGAAATAAAGTGCAGGGTTTTATTTCTTCTTTAAGTTAAACTACGACTTCTTTGAGAAATAAGACCCCGGGGCTCTATTACTCAATTACTATGAGAAAAAAGAGCGTTATTTCTCATTAATCGGGAAATAATACCCCGGGGGCTTTATTTCGCATGACCTTAATTCACGTCACCTAAATATTATATATATAAATATATGTTCAGGCAATGGATTTCTGTTTTAAGGCTATGTGAACTTAATTTTCAAATTTATTGAGTTCGTAATACTTTATAACAAAGGATGTCCATATTTTTATCCTACATCTTCAATCTTTTCCATTTCGTTTAACACCTACAATTCTCATACATAGCTTCAACAACTTAAGTTGCAACGAAATACATTTACTCGCACAAGCATTCGTGGATTCTTAGCATCCTAATATTGCCGAGGACTTGCTGCGGTTGATTGCGATAGGTACTTGTTAAGCTTGAAGCTTCAGTAATGTTTTATTGATTTCTAACATGTTTTCAGTTTTTTTACTTCTAGTTACTGAGGTTCCTTTGAAGTTACATGTGTTCCCTTTTCTACTCCCTGTACGGACGGATTATACTCCTTGTACGGATTGTTTCTTAGACAATTTCAATAGTTAACTAATAAATTCAATTCCTCCCCCTTTTCATGTATTGTTAAGTTTTTTTTTAAATACCATAGCCTAAGTTCCAACTTAAGCCCTTAAAGAAATTCAATAATGCTAACTGCAATTTCAACTAGACTAGTATGAATAACAATATATAAATCAAATTGGTTTAGTGAACTCCGTATAAGAGGAGTATGGATTCTACAAAACTTTAACACAAACAATCGCATCTTTTTACATTCTAAGAGCCCAGAATGGTTTAAAAAAACGATATAAAAAAAGGAGTTCCAATCCCAGGGTTCAAAGAATGTCAGTTTTAATTTTATTATTTCTATCGGCAACCTGAGTTTTATCTTAGAACTGGAAGTACCAGCTACCACACAAGGCCAACTTTAGAAAAAAAAAAATTAAAACCGATTTTTAAGATTTAATTAATTTAATATTAAAGGTGTTTTCTTTATTTACACACTAATTAAATACCATGGTTTTATGTGTTGACAAATTCATATTCTTTAAATAAATTAATTAACCTTTTCTTTTGAAAAATTAAAACATAAAAATAACCAGGGCCAAAAATTAGCCAGGACCTATTCCAATTCCCCTTTCATTGTAATATGAATATTATTTCATTAACGCTTAGAAAAACAACCAGAGAAAAAAAAAATAAGATCAAAATCACCCACGCATTAGATGGGAAATACCGTTACAAAGTAAATTAATTTAATTTTTTAATTGAAAATTTTTGTTTTCTTAATTTTAACATTTTTTTGTTATTTTCTACCCGAAAAATACATATTTCCATTATTTTTGGTGTTATTTTCTTTTCCGTAAATGATGTCCATTTTGTTTATTTTCATATCCTTATGACGTATGTTCAAACGGATTACTAAATTTGCCATACCATTTGTAACACTGTAAAGGAAGGAGCCGAATGTAGATTCTAAGGCATGGATCGGATCGAAATCGAGAAATAAATCGAAACTGACTTAGTTAGTCCATCCGTCTGTCCATCTGTTCGTCTTACGAATGAGAGTTAGATGTAGATTCTAAGGCATGGTTCGAATTAGAATCGAACAATAAATCCATCTGGCTTGGTGTGTCAGTCCGCCTACTCATCCGTTCGTCTTACGATAGAGAGGAAGATGTAGATTCTAAGGCATGGTTCGAATTGGAAACGAAAAATAAATCGATCTGGCTTGGTTTGTCTACCCATCTGTTCGTCTGTTCGTTCGCTTGCTAGTCTGCCTGCATGATAACTTAAAACCTCAAGAAGCTATTGAAATCCAGGCGATTTGGTCTACGGGTTTCAGTAGCTATTAAGTTTGAGCAAAATTTGGTTGATCTAATGCAGTTATTCGAGCACCGGCCATACAACTTTTTTTCTAAAATAAAACAGAGTATCTGAAACTTTGAAAAAAGAGGTTGAATTTAATGGCACAAAAAATAATTAGTGCAGTGCAAGAGGTTCACATAGTTGCCATACCTAACCGGATGATATAATGTTTATATTACGGTTATACGGGAATCCCAGAGTTGACACAGTCTACCCTACACTCTCCCTTGTTTTTTCCTATTCCTATCTAGTCTCTATCTTTTCCTAAACAGCTAAAAATTTTTCAATTAAAATAAATTTCTTCTTTTTTCTACGGATTTTGCTTTTCTTAATTGAAAATTTGAAAATTCTATCAAAAATAACGGGAGTAAACAAAAATTTACTGTTATTATAATATTATATAACTGTAAAATGAAATTAATTTTATCAATAATTACTCTCTAGTAAAATTCATTCATAACAAGGTTTTTGTTTCTATTAGAATTTCTGCTTCTGCTTTGATGCCGATGGAGTACCGTTATATTATGTGTAAACGCTATGCAACCGTTACTTTATGATTTAACGGAATCTTAAAATACAAAAAAAAGGAATCAAAGACCATGAAAAATACCAAAAATTCAAAATACAGGGGAAGTATGTAACAGTAATTATGGACGTGGCAATTTGCAGGTGGTTTGGGAGAAAATTATAGAAATTAGAAAAAGAAAGTATTAAATAATAAAAGCAGTTAATGAACTGTAGGTAGATAGAATAATGTTGATGAAGATTATTATAACATCTTGAAAATTATTTGTATATGTAGGTTTAGCCTTGAAAAGTAATTTTTCACATTTTTCATATTTCATGGTTCTTGAATTTCCCAAAAAACTTAAGAAAACTAAGCCATGTGGCTACAAAAAAAAAAGAGTTAATTTCATTGAATGAAATAGTAATTTAAGGAACTAATTTTTGGAAAATATGTTCTTTTAATTCATATTTTAGTAGAATATGGGGCACAGTTTGACTTGAAATTAAAAACTAATATATTTATATAATAAGATTATTTATTAAACATGATATTTGAAATCTAGATTAATATAAAATTTAACTATGCTAAGACTCCTAAGACTACTAATTCTACTTAATAAATACTAATTACTCTTTCCCTGGATTGTAAATGCAAAACTAAGTAAAATTTTTTTAAGTCTTATCAATTTTTTAATAAAATAACCTCTTTCGGCTCTCTAAAATAGCTTCGCAAACAGTAATCTCCCAAAAAAAGGGAAATAACATCCCAAAAATCTGTATGGGATATAGTCCCAGATTTTAAAAAAAATATATAAATTAAACAAACATAGTGGGATTATTACATTATTTTGTAGTTTTATTTCACATTTTATTTGGAGTCTTTTTTGAAACAATTCCCAACACCAAAATAACCCCTTAAAACTTCAAACTATTAAAAAATTATCTGTTTTTTTTTCCGAACCCTGGCTAATTAAATTATTGAAGCTAGATTTCACATTCAACACATCCAACACAAAGTTAAAAGAATATTATACGTCCAATGGTATATTTTGCATCCAACACTAAAAACAAAGAATAAGATGAGAATTCGGGATACCTATTTCATAATCCCAACCAATTAATTCAGAATCACACACATACTCATATATAAATAATAATAAAAAATATCAGGGCATTCCTGATTTTCTAAATAAATCTAAAATTTCTCCAGTCAGAATTTACACATGCATATACATAAAATAATAGGAAAAAGGGAATGCCCTGATTTTGAATATAACTCCAAAATCACACCACATCTAAAATTCAACACTCTGTCTAACACCCCTGCTTTTTTTCGGAATTTTGTTGTTCGAACAAATGTAATTATCCATTAAATAATACATGTGATTCATGTTTTTTTAGTAGTTAACATCTTAATAGAATTGGGGGTTATTTCTTTTTTTTGAGGCGACCATTGTTTGTTGTGATATTTCCGTATCTCATCCTTCATTACTTGCACTTATATTAATTCTCAACTAATTTAAAGCCTTCTATTCTATATTTTCTAAAAATTAAAGCATTTTAAAATGCTGAAATTAAAACAAAACTTTTAAAATGCTTTATTTGTCAAGTAGTGAATAATTATTCATTAAAATTAAAATTATATTTAAGTAATTTGTTTAAATAACTTTTTGTTTGTTAAATTACATTTTTAAAAATTTTAATTAGAAGTTTTTTTTTTCAAAATAAAAAAAAAACTTTTTAATCTTTTAAAAAATGTTAATTACTCTTATAAATTAAAAAAAAAAAAATTAAAACATAAGACAGAACACGCGTATAAAAACTTATACAAAGTCATAAATTAAAATATGAGAATAAAATATTAAAATAATATTTATAAAGAATTATATTTTTAGGATGAAAAAAATCTCCTAAGAATATGCAAATCTTTTATTTACAATATTAATAAATTTTTTAGTAGGATGCGGAGTTTTATAAAAACCAGGAAATAAATTAAAGAATTTAAAAAAGATAAATATGATGCTAAATTTAGCCTTTTACAGAATAAGGTACTTAAGTACTCTTTCAACTTTAAATACTAAGTAAGATTTTGTCCTTCTCCGTTTTGTGGAAGATGGGTTTAGATTGTAATCTTGATATCATATTTTAGAAGAACTCAACTGGATGATAGAATGGTAAGTCATATCCATTAGAGGAATGCTCTTGCAAAATACCTTGTATATGTTTAAAAAATTAAAAATACAGGAGTTTAATCAACTACAGCATCTCATAAGTAAATTCATTTATTATTAAAGTGGTAGTGCAATCAAAAATATTTTCATTTGTAAAATAAACAAAAATTCTAAATTAATTTTCAAAATTTAACAAAATTAATATTTTTTTTTCAAATATACATTTCTAAAGAATAACACAGTGCTGTAATATAAGAAGTAAAATTCATGTTTTTTGTGTAATAAATCTGTAATTCTAATTTTAATCAATAATTGTTTGCCTTTATTTCAAAAGTTTTAAAAAAAGTATCTGACATTTAAATACTAATAAAATAAACGAAAAAGTTACTTTAAATCTGAGTACAGACTAAAGATTCTGAAAACTTTTTCATAAAACGAAATTGGAGTCCAATATTATTAAAAATATTTTTAAATATAAAATTTACGATTTGTTAAGCTTTCAAAATTCTCCAAAAGAGGGATTTTGATTAATTGACTTTTAAAAAGGCTTTAATTGTTATACACTCGTTTTTAAATAATAAATCGATTCTTTGTTGTAATTAAAAAATCAATTACTTTCATCGTAGTATTTGCTGAATATTTTTTAAAATTGGTCACAAATTGACACAATTCAAAACTTTATTTGCAAAAAATACGAGTTTTAAAAATTTCAAAAATCAAACATCCGAAAATTACCAAATTTTAAAATTCAAAGCCTAATATTTATACATATTCTGAGTAAGACCAGTCCTAAAGTTTGAAATCAACTCTAAAACCTCTAACTACCATCATTTCCGAATATATTTCTACGGAGCTGTAAAATTCAATTACCATTACAATTACCAGTACCATTACTGATTACCGAGTAAATACTTGGAAATTACCATTATATAATTTTTGTAATAGAGCTTTGAGAGAAAGTAATTAAATTAGCATTTCAATTACTTTTGTAATTACTTTTGATACTTGAATTACTTTTGTAATTGCCATTATAAAATTTTTGTAATAAAGCTACTTAATAATTGCAGGAAAGTAATTCAATTTGCATTTCAATTACTTTTGTAATTACTTTTGATACTTAAATTACTTTTGTAATTGTCATTTTCAAATTTTTGTAATAAAGGTACTTAATAATTGCAGGAAAGTAACTAAATTTGCATTTTAATTACTTTTTTACTTACTTTTGATACTTCAATTACTTTTGTAATTACCATTAAAATTTTTGTAATAGAGCTGTGAGAGAACAATTACTAATTAAAAGAATTAAGTGTTTACTTGATAATTCCAAAAAAGTAATCAAATTTGCATTTCAATTACTTTTGTGATTACTTTTGTATTATTTTTGATAATTAATTACTTTAAAGTAACTAAATAACAAAAAATACCAGATTATTATAAATGTTATAATTATTTTTGAAAAATCATGTTTTTTAATCTTTCAAGTTGTAACTAAGGGCCTTAAGGTAAATTTGAAATTTTCGAGATTATGAAATTTTGGATTTAGAATTTTGAATTTGTGATTCTGTATTTGGTTTTTTCCTAGAGGTTTTGTGGTACTTCCATTTAAATATTAAAATTTTTCGAAATAAGTTTTAGTTTATTATATTTATGTATTAAAATATTTTGCCCCAAATGCAAGCCGATTGTTAATTTTATATTTTTCTGGTAATAATTTACCACTATTAAAATTCGATTTAGTCTTCATTGAAACTTCTTAAACAAATTTCGAATCCCAGTCTATAGTGTTATCTTGTATTCCTTGTCAAAATAATGTACAGAACCTTTTATTTTTATTTTTCAATTTTACATTTTGTTTCTCTTATTTTTTAATTTCATTTGTTCATTTTTTATTCATGTCATCATTGTCCCACTCGAATTCCATATTTTTAAATTATTAAAAAAGGAAATCATATTTTGACGGATTTTATGATAACAAGATTTAAAAAATATTTATAAAATTTTACTTTTTTTCGGGGATGAATGAAATGTAAAGAAGCAGGAGCAAAGAATGACAATCAGTTACAATGAACTAAACAATTTAATAATGAAGTGAATGAAAGGGAAGCAGAAGAAGGATCTTGATTAAATTTAAGAAAAGAGGTAAAAAGAATCACCTGCACAATTTATTTAGAAGTATTATAATTAAGCATTTCTATTAAGTGACTTTATTTTTCTTTTTTCCAAAGAAAATTGAATGCTTCGAAAGCCACCTGTTGGAGCTGTATGCAGTTCTTATAGTTAGTGTACTTTAATACACCAAAACCACAAACATTTTTGAACCAAACTTTTGGATGAAAACTGTGATATAAACTTAGATCTTGGTTCCGTGGAAAGAGGTGTGATAGGATTGTTTGGGAATCGGGTTTGGGAAATGTAGGATTCTGGGATTATGATGTTAAATTATGGGGCTTTTATTAAAACTACCAAAGTCAAAACTTTATTAATTTATCGCCTCTTTGTCATTGGCTTGAAGAAATTCGAATAATCGATTAAGAAACTGTAAAAGTTATGAGGCCTCTTTTTCTAAATAACTTTCGTTTTAATGTCGTATACCCAACCGTAATCCACGTAAATCCGTATACTTACATCCAAATCTTTAGTTTGATGTTTCACTTAATATTTTAAAACATCGTGTTTCCCTTGCACCGCTTTTCATATTTAAGTATTTAGATGAATATAAGTTAAATCTTGGGTTGGTCAAGTTAAACATTCGGCTTCTAAGGCCATGATAGCTCAAGAATTTTACTTATTATGATAAGATTACGGAGAGCCTCTGCGCCAATTAATTATTTATTAATTATATTCTGCGCCAATTAATGATTAATATTACATAACACGAATGATAATGTAATACTTTAAAACTATCAGTTACTGAGACCATATTATAGCTTACGATACTTTTATTATATTTCACCAATACCTGATACTAAAATTATTTAATTATATTATACTATTATTATATTCAGGCGTAAAGGGGAATCGTGATAAAAATTACTTTTTTCAGTCGAATTTGCACTTCCTTGGTTGCTACGCCAGGTACTTAGCTACTACGCTATCGAGGCCCCCAAGTAACGATTTAATTAAATTTATCTTAGATTTCAAGTTAAAAATATATAGTATACTTTTACGAGTACTAATTAAATATCTGTCATAAAAATTCTTCCAAAAAATCGCCTACTATTTATTATTTTGTTAATAAAACTATGTTTTCTTGTATTAAAAAATGATTACATTGTTTCAAGTTATACCTTTCAACTTTAGTTCCTTCTTGTTTTCAAAAATAAAGCGTATCCAAAAAACATGCAACAGAAGATTAAAAAGTAAAAAACTCAAAATAAATGACATGAAAGTTAATTAAAATATTTATATTTTTTTTTTAAATTTAATAAAAATTACAAAATAAAATGAAAAACATATCTGTGACGAATTCAGAAACATTTTTCGCTGTAGGTGATTAAGAGATATTTTTAACAACTTTTTATTTTCCATTTAATTGGTTTTAATATTCTTTTCATCCAGGATTTCCATTTCCACGACCGTTGACCGTTGTAAATATTTTAATTAATAAGAATAACAGATATAAGTCGTTTAGTGGATAAGGACATAATTTCTTAATACTCTTGGATCATCAAAAGTCCTGTTAAAAACATAATTCTTTAAAAGTTATTGAGGCTCTTTAAATGCAAGGAACTAAAATTAAGTTTACTTTAAATTTTAAAATTTCCCTTAAAAATCATTACAACGAAGAGTTCATCCCCTTCCTTCATTTTCTAATTGCAAATCTTCAAGACTTTCTAGTCTTCAAATCTTTCAAGTTTTTTTTCATTATAATTGGATCCACCTTATCACTTGTATTATTTTATAAATTGGTCCGATATCCTTCTCAAACCTAAATCTAAAATCTTCAAATCCTTTTCCGAACGAATAGAGATACAATGACCATTTAATGATCCGAAATGATAACATCTAACAATTCAGAATTAAAAAAAAAAAAAATCTATAAGATAAAAAAATTCCAAATCAAAATTTAAATCAATGTTTAACACACCAAATTAAAATTTATCATAGGTCATTAAATTAGAATATAAATAATGTGAAATATCACTAAAAACGACATTTTCTAATATATCTTTAAGATACATTTTGATGCTTTCATTTATATATGTATATAATAAAATAATCCAAAAAAAAAATATAATAAATTACTCATGTCGGACTAAAATAGAAAAAAAAAATTTTAGAAAAACTTTTTTTTACCACAAAAAATAACAAATGAAACGTAAAATCTTTATAATTTCAGGAACCCCACAAAGAAAAAAACTTAATATCCGATTCAAAAATTCATGATTTAAAAAAAAGTCCAGAAAAATTTATATATCGGTGTTATAATAATGGTATTTTCACAAAATTATAAAATTGCGCCTAAAGGTATGCAATAACATTGACTTTAATATTTTGGCGAAAAATTAGGTCTTGTAATACGTAATATTCGAAAAAATAAAGAAATAAATAAATAACTAGGTCTTCAAGGGGATTTCGGTGACATAGGGGTTAATAAAAGGACATAAAAGGGTGGGTTTAAAGCCTTGGACTGGTAGTAAGACGTTTTTCTAAATAGACCGCCTTGGTGATTTAATGTGATAAATCCTTATAAATAAATCCATTTATATATGTTAGTATAATATTTGTACTTATATAATCTATAACCTCCTTGGTAGGCGATGGTGCTAATAATATTAAGAAATTCCAATTCTATCTTATGTGATTTGTAATATTTCAATATAAATAAATAAATCTCTTCAAAACTCTACTTAATTTTAAAAATTAACAACAGCATTCAGTATTTTATCCTAATTCACTTCAAGATTAAACAATTTCATATTTTAAAATATTCAGACCCTCAAGAATTAACAAATTTTAAGACAATGTAAGATTCGAAATTTTTTACTTATATATACAAACAAGGCCAAAGAAGAAAAAACCTGAAGTAAATTGATCCTATTTTGGTATTAATTTAATTCATCACATTTGATTCTTCTCTGAAAGATTCTAATAAAAATCATTAATTGAAAGTCAATCATTTATTACATAAAAACTGCTAAACAATTTATTTTTGAACCCTTGCCCTTCGCTACTTCTAATTTAAACCTCATATTCCCTGATTCTTTGATTTCTAAACTATACTTTAAAACTATTTAAGCATGTTAGATTTTTTTTCCCTTGTTACTCACTTGGAAGCATAGGGCATTCATTTCAATTCCTAGCATTTTATACTATTTCATTCCAGGATATTTCGTGTTTACCTAGTTCATTCAGCACCGTTCTTCTGAGTGTACCTTATGACCCAAATCCGTCTCGAGGACTGCAGGTTAGTGTTATTTTTGAAAATCAGATTGCGCTATTTTTGAAAAACATGACAAACACGATGAAAGTTTAAAATTAGAAAAGGATCACTCATAGGTTAAAATTGTCAAATCAGGATATACATGTTAAATATAACTTTTGAACTTTACAGTGTATTTTGGGTTTTTTTTTTCTTTCTCAATTAGAAAAATTCAAAAAGCAGGACTTATGTAAAAAAAAAAACAGGATTCTTTTATATAAAAACTGACAGGATAAAAACATTTTTATTTATAATTATAATTGATGACCACCTTTTTATACAAATATTCATCCATATATGAAATGTACAAAACCATTTGAAAGTTCTGATTACAGTTTATTCTAGCATAATATAAATACATACACAGTTACTCACTTAATCTAACATGTACCTATACAGTAAATACATACATGAAGTGTCAGATTGATTTGGTTGTCTGTATAATGAAATCATTTATACTAGTTAAAATATTTTTATTTTCTTTCTCTTTTTTTCTTAAATGGATTTTTTTTTCAACACGAAAAAAAAATTTTTTTTATTATAATGGTAATTATAACAGTATTTTATAATAAAAATAACGGTATATTAACGCAGTTTTATCGATTTAAATACCACATTAAGAGAATAAAAAAAAAATAAAAAATTCTCACTAGAAAAAAAAAAACTCGGTTTAATTTTATATTTTTGTAGTGTGGTGAATAAATGCCAAATCATCGTGGTGTAATTTCATGATGAAAATTAAATAAAATATAAATGATTTGGCAAAAAATTTATTTCGAAAAATAAAAATGTTGAGTTTTTCAATATATAGAATTGCCAAATTACCTTTTTTTTATGTATAATGGAAAATCTAATTTTATATCGCAAATCTATGTTTTTCATTTCAAATTTTTGCTGTCTTAGGCCCCTGGAGATTTGTAAACTCTAAATTTGGGATTAATATAAAAGGAATTACGGTATTTGGTAATGGATTTATGACTCTTAAGAAATCAAATCCCATAATTTTGACATTTTTAGAAAAAACGAGTAAGAGTGTAGTAAATAGACTGTGTCAACTCTGGGATACCCGTATGACCGTAATATAAACATTATATTATCCGGTTGATTACTTTTGGCAATATTTCAAACATACAGCTTTAATATTTTGTAGAATAAACCATACTCTGTTAAATAAGCAAAAAACAATGGGGAGGATAGGCCATACAGTCCTCAAATCAAGAGAAAACATTACACGTCAGGTGCTTGATTGGAATCTGTACGGGAAAAGAGGTTTGGGTAGACCAAATATAGGTTTAAGAAGATCTGTTACAAAAAAAATTTAAAGGGTTGGGAAAACATAGGCAAAAATGAAGCACAGGCCGACAGCAGAGCAAGATATTGTAGAAAGCCTATAATCTTCCAGGAAGTAAAACAGAGAAAAAAAATGCATAACTAGTAGGCGTGCTAATCGTCCCCTCCTATCAATACTGTTACTTAAGGGTTTAAGCATACATCATATAAGAAACCCTATCGAACTATCTTCGTGTACTGTAAGAGCAGTAATTCAACAAGTACCTAACCCTATAAATCTTATAGTAGCCAAAAAGTTAAGAGGTGGGTTAAGTTAGTAAGACGTTAACACTACCAAGTACCAAAATCATGTTTCTGATATCTAGATCTATTTTAGTCATAATAATCCATAATGTAATAATAAATTGGAATGATTCAACAAATATTAAATTAATACATATACGAATTTCCAGCATATTTTATTGCGTGGAGAACTTAGAACACCTCTGATAGTGGAATAACAGAATACTAGTGGCAAAGCCTCACCGTCATGCATTATATTTAATCTTTCAATGCCTTGGCAAAACAGGATTAAATGTTCAACTCTGTACAATCTTAAAAGAACTTATTCGATGTAATTAAATTAAAAATGTTTAAGAATCGTTCTACACATTATATTTTAACTCCTTCGTTCTATGTAGTCCTTCCATTATTCTTTAATAAACACAATTAATTAAAATCATTTAAAATCAACCCTCTCGAACGATCGCCATGACATTACTAACTTATCACAGACTTATGTTTATCATCATTCTACAAAAAATCCATTGAACTTTTTTACAAATCCAATGTCATACTCAATTAAATATTTCAATGCATCATACCCAAAAAACTCATACATAGTTAACTTCTAAGATTCTAAACCTTGGTTTCTTCTTTCAAACTCATTAAGACCTACCACAAAATCTTTAAAAAATTGCAAATTTTTTATTCAGAGAATGGAAATTTTTATTTTCTATTTTTCTTTCAAATAAATCTGCTCCAATACTTCCAAAGAAAAACATGATTTTTGGAAATCTTTTGGAAGTTCATCATAATACAAGATTATATGTCAATTATTATTAGTTTCTGTTTCTATTTCTTTTGATCTTTGGTTCTTTGGGTGACATGTCAGAAGTCCTCTAGCCAGAAGTCCTACTGGGACTTTTGACTCACTTCATCGAGTTTTCCAAGAATACATACGCTCAACACCTTGCCTGGTGCGGTCGAGTCCTCGCGTAAGTGACTACTGTAGCTAGGCGCTATTCTATTGCAGCAAAAAAATAATTATATTATATCTAGTGTATTATTTATATTATGTCCGAAAATCAGAATTTAGGAACTTTAGAATTTAATTCAGAATCAGGGTTTTATACGACTTTTACAGAATATTTACTGATATATGCATATGCGACATTTTGAATTAGAAGAGATTTTATAATTAGTTACAAAATCACAGGATTATACACTTTTTTTCCACAACATGTATATAAACTTCCATGGGACTTCTGACATGTCATCGATTTTTTGTATCTAAAAGCTTAGAAAATTCGCAAATATAAAATTTAAAAAAATTTTCGAGTAATTATCTGGTATCTGATCTTGGAGATTGTATCTTACGATTGTCATTGAAAAGAGCTTTATTTAGAAAAGTTGATTTTAATCTTAAAAAGAGTAACAGAAATAATTTTAACATAATTAATAAAAAAAGTTAATCGAAAATAAAATAATTTTTATTTAATTTATAATTCTTTTTCTTTGGAAATTTAAATGGCAAAATTCATGGAGAAAAAAAATGGTAAAAAAGTTTTTTAATTCATTTTTAATTATGAATTTTATTAAATAAGTGTGAATATTAAATTTTAATGATAATTTAAAAATTAAATAATAAAGTACTTGCATAAGGGAATAAACCCATAATAATATTTGTCAATCTTAACATTGAATTTTATAATTTAATTCTTAAGTTCTCGAAATTAAAAAATGGCGTTTCCTTATAAATCTATAAATAAAAACAAATGTTTGTTTGTTTGTAGCTTATAAACTCCTTCTTAGCCGATTATTCTGAAAATTTTTATATAAAAGTTTTTAGCTATGGGAGTGTTTCTATGGTAACCATTAACGGACCGCCAAATTGGGCTGTGGTGCAAGTATTAAAGCATTTTTTTCCTAAAATAAATATGGTTTGACTGATTGACTCCAAATTTTATAAGTATGTATGTTGCTTTTTGAAAATGGAGTTGACTCTATTAACAGAGCTTTGCAATTTTTTAACTAATTGATCCGGTTAACCGATTGATCTAAACAAATGTAGGAAGCAAATTATGTACATTTTCGAAAAGTATTGCTTTGACCATAAAGAAATATTTTTTATCAAGTTTTTACAACTTATTGTTGCACAATTTACCATTTATTTTTTTTTGTGTTAATTTTATTTCAATAACTTGAATTAAATGCCTATTAAGTGGCGCAAAAACGCTCACCGGGTATTAGCTAGTTTAATATTTTATTTTTTATTTTGGGAGTTTACCATTGAACAGTTATGTCATGTCTGTGAAATAAAGTTCAGAACCTAAATTTAGTGTTTCTTTTTTATGTTTATTATTTATTAACTATAGATAAGTGAGTGTAAGAGAGATTTTTTTTTTTTAAATTTCGCAGATAATTATTCTGAAGCACACTACTAGATTAATAGAAGTTTTTTTTATTCCCTGCGGGAGCATAGAGCTTCCACAAAGCTTCTGTATCGCATTCTATTGTAAGATAGTTGTTAAACTTCTGTCCACGTTCTACCACTATTCTCAATTTCTTTAGCGACTGTCCAAATTAACCTAAGTCTAGCCACACTTCTTTTTTCCTGTGGATTCCAGTCTAGCACCTAACGCGCGATTTTTTCTGGCCCTTTCCGAAGTGTATGACAAATCCATCTCTATTTACTTCTTTTTATTTGGCTGGGAATATTTTCCTACCCCGATATTCTCAGTAATTCCTCATTTAAGTTTCTCCTGGGCCATCTTATATTTTGAATTGTTTGGAGGCTTTTATTCTCAAATACTTGGAGCCTATTAGTTGAGGAGTTTTTGAGAAAGTTCATGAACGCTATGTAGAGTAGTGATTTCCATTCTCCTGACTGCTCGATTATAAGGCGCAGAGTATTTGAAGGATCGGTACAGCTGCGCTGCTTTCTCAAGCCTGCTTGTTGTTCAAGAAGGGTGCCTTCTATTCGTTTTTCCATTCTGAAATGTATTATGAGCGCGAGTATGTTTAGTGCATTGATAACTGTAATTCCTCGCCAGTTTCTTCATAATGATTCCAGGTTTCCAACTTTCTGGGATGACTTCATTGCTTCTCATTTCTTCCAATATTGCCTGTAGAGCTTCCGCTATATCCTGTGTTTGCTTGCAGAAGTTCTGTTGGTATTTCGTCTTTACCAGGAGCTTTGTTGCTTTTCAGCATTGAAAGTGCATCCACAATTTCACTGCGTGATGGAATATTCTCAGACATTTGGTTTCTTGTATTTCTTGTATAATAGCTTTCTTCTTCGTTGGTTTCACTATTTTCTCCGCTAACTTCGTTGTTTACTTCTTCTTTCTTAGCCCCCTACTATTAAAATTAGAAAAAACATTTCATTCCTAAAGAAAACTTATAACTGCATGACATAATATTATATATATTTTAGACTTATTTAATTCAATGTAAAAAAGTGTTATAAAAATATAACCTATAATTTCTTTCAATTTAATTAAGAAATACAAATACATTTTCTTTTAAAATAAATTAAAAATTTATTAAAACATATTTAATTTATTCCAAAAAAAAATAAAAAAACAACACTGTTGCCTCACACTTTTACTCTTAATTAAGCAAATCCAATAATTGCATATTTATTTATTAATTCAATAAATATTTATGGAATAAAAAAATAATATAAGAATACGTGTTAGCAGTGATAATTATCAGTTTTTACAAGTACTTAAAGAAAAGAGGGTTGAAAAAAAACTGCAACATTTATAGTCACCATTATAAACCTTTCAGTTTTAAATTCTTTTATAATAATCGTTTCATATTACATGGTCCAGATTCATTATTATTCCGAATATCGTTATTTTATTTTAAAAATAAAACTTAAATAATAATTTTCCAATAAAATCTTGTTGTAAAATTTTCCAATTTATTTTAAGTAACTTTATGAAAATAAAATTAATTTGATTTTTATCAAAATAAACATTCGATACACTTTTCTTTTTATTATGGTACCTTTTAATCGATTTGACTATTTTATAAAAAAATTTTAAAAGACTAAGTGTGGGATGTTAAAGGCCCATATTGATTAAGTAAATGGTTAATTTAACAAAGAAGTGCAGATTCGGTGCTCATGCACAGGTCACAAAAGTTTAAGATTAGTAGAATCAATAACAAAATAGCTACAGAGTCGAAATATATTCAAATAATACAAATATTAATACTTATTATGGAAAGGCTGCCCAAAAGCGATGTAAGGAGTCAAAATATTTTAAAAATCTGTCACTTAAAATTAGCCATAACTTTTATTTACACGCCTATGCTTAACTTTATAATTCTAAAAATTTCATTTATCGAACCCAATTGCATACTTATAGGATGTCTATATTTTATAATATTTTTATATATATATAGTATATTTATAGGATGACTCTTTTTTTAAATTAAATATTAATTCATACTTTTTTACTTCTTACAATGAGCATTACCTTTTATTTACACGTCCAAGTTAAACTAAAACTCTAACCAATTATAAAATTTTCATTTGTCGAACCCAATTGCATACTTATAGGATGACTATTATTAAATATATATATAGCATACTTTTAGGATGATACTTTTTTTTTAATTAAATAACAATTCATATTTTTTTAAGGTACTTATCTTTAAATGCAAAATCAATAACCAATCAATGGTAACATTAAATTACAACAATATTTTGACAATAAATTATTTTATTTATCATTTCTACAATTTAAGTTTCTTTTAATACAAGCATATATATATATGCGGACATTGTTAAATTTTCATTTAATTCAAGGTTTTACATTAAATTTATGTTACAATTTTTTTCCAACTTATATTTATGTCCAAAAATATTAAAAATTATTAAATTTTTCGCTTATTAAGCAGAAAAGTATCAAACATGACCGGTGATTGAATTTAAAAAAATATATATATATTTAGTGATTACTATTAATAATAAACCCATGACGTTTTCATTTTAATTCAGGATGTTCATTTAAAAACTGATTTATTTGATTTATTCTCCCGATAAAAAAATTGAAATTCAGAATCCGACGTAAATACAAAATTATGTATAGGTACATTGAAAAGGATATATGTGATTTAAATAAATTTAATTAAAGGATCAAGTTGTCATCAATTATTGTAGTTGGTCAATTTATTGTATACTTACACAAAAATTGAGTGGAAGGTAGGTCCATATAGGTCATAATTTTTATATTTTTTGGAGAATTTAAGGAAAATTTACTGCAGTTCAATTTCACTGCAACAAATTTGGTCGGAACAGTTACATACAAAAGAGACTTTTAAAAAAATGTTTAACTTTATAAAACATGGCAATCTTAATATCTTCCGCAGAATTTTGTAAGCATTTAATAATTTAGTCAAGATTTCATAATATGCTAAAGTCTCGAAAAGGGGTTTTCCTAGATTTTAAGCTCTAAAGGTGTTTTTATGACCATATTTTTGAAAAATTTGAATAATTCTGAAATCTATGGTTCATATGAAATTCTTTATAACCGATTATAATCCATTCAGTTATTTTATTAAAATTATTAGAGTAGAATAAGGCACCACTTAAAGGTTGTTGAAACTTTATCTGAAATTTTGGTGACGAATTTTTGGTTGATAAAAAAAAAGCTTACAAAAAGCTGTGCAAATTAAGTTAAAAGTAAGGGTGTCAAATATGTCCTACTCTCCCCTATATAATTTCTAGATTTGGTGTAAGGAAATCAAATATTATAAAAAATAACTAAAGATTTACTCATATATAAAAAAAAAATTTCCCAAAATGTGCGTTGGTTGAGAACAATTAAAAAATATCTATTTAAGATTTGTGTAAATGCTCAAATTACTTTTAATTTTATGTTATCTATCATGGATTTGAAATCTGATATTTTATTTAAGGTTAAATTTTTTATTCCCCATCATTCCTAAAATATGTAATATTTATGCTTGTAATGTTAACAAATTATCTCCACTTGTCACTGGTAAATTGTTAAAAAAAAAGCACCTAAAAGTGTGCAATTTCAAATTTACTTATAACGACCTAGTGAAACTGCGATATATGGAGTATTGATAACTCATACGTTTGGCTAGCTGTCCCTTGATGAGATGAATTTTAAAATAGCAATTTTTAATAAATTGAGTAAACAATATTTTGTGTTTTGGATTCCAGCAAAATATATTTATATATATATTGTACCACTCAATTTTATTCAACCACCACTTTATTTTACTTTACAAAGTATTCTAGAACTGTTTACAAACTCCTATTTTATATATTGCATATTAAAAGAAAATTTTAAAATATTTATATCATAGGTACTATATTTGGAATGCTATACTCTTGATTCAGATTAAAAATTTATTTATATTTTAAAAATTTTGAAATTTTTTTATAAATTATTTCAATATTAGAATTTGTATTTCAAATAATAAAAAATCAAAACCTTTTTTAAGTATTAAATTTGTGAAACAGATCTTTCTGAAAATATATATATATATATATATATATATATATATATATACATATATAAATTAAAGAACAAACAACTAAAGTAAAATGATTTGCTTGTTTTTTATATAAAAAAAAAATTTTCAGGACAATTTTAATGAAATTTAACTGTAAAATAGAATCTGATACCTACCTTTTATTTTGTGTAACCTTATAAACATTCAAAAGAGATCCTATTTTTTTTTTACCAATAGAAGTGTCAATAAAATTTTGTGAAATCCCAAGAGATTTAATACATGAAAAAAAGAATAATAAAAAATTAAAAAAATTGCAAAACAAGCATTAAATGGATTTGCTATCTCTTTCTCATAATGTTTTAGATCAGTCAATTTCATGCGATTTTTGGTCCCAAAGAATTTTATTAAAACATAACAGTATCAATTTTTTATAGGGACTAATAACAAATTGGAATGTATACATGTATATAGATGTATAGTTAGATATATATAAATATAGGACTTTAAAAATATCCTTTATTTTATTTAAAAGATCTTCAAAAAATAAAAAAATAAAATAAATTGATTTAATTTTTTTTATTTTTTTGTTTTTTTGAATTTCCTTGGATACCAGAATATAAAATGTAAAAAAAAAAGTATCATTTACTCCCACACATTATCTTTAATTTTATATATACATATAAAAAAAAAAAACAAAATGAAAAAATGTAATAAATGGAGTAAGTAATCTACTATAATATCACATTTCACTTTTTTATCATTTTGTTCTAATATTGCGTATTGACATTTTATTTTTAATTATTTATTTCGTCATAGGTTCAAAAGTTCTAACCTGAATTTGTAAATTCGTTTATTATTCGAGCACATCGAATATTACGGAATCATATAAAATCTAATGAGTTCCTAAAGTCCGGAAATCACATCGCTATCCCATTCCTTCTGTTTTATTTTACAATCGCTCTACCATTCACCAAGTTTTATTTCCTAATCCTAAAAGGTCTTATCCTAATGTAGTTTTAAAAGAGTGGAGGGGTGGGGAGGAACTTTTGCACAACAATACCACAAGAAAACTTGTACACCTACTTTGGCTGACTTCAAAATTTTTTCCACCTAACCTTGCTAAAATACACAATAAAACTAATACACTAATACATCACAAGAAAACTAATACACTAATAAATCAACTTCAAATGTCCAAACCTAAAAGTATGCAATTTTATAACATATCTCATATTCATATTTCAACTTGAACAAAACTTTCTGAGAACTTAAAATAATTAAAATCGGTTATAAAATCAAACCAGTAAATCATTAATTTTAGATCTTACAGCTTATATTTGCATCAATGATTCTATCGTAAAGGCTGGTTACAAAAAAGGTCATGGTTTTAATGTATTAAAGTTGTACACAACCCAACATCGCACAGTTGCAATGAGAAGCTTTCAAAGCTTTAAGGGAATTGAGGTTAAGTCAAATTGTTGATAGTTGAAAGAATTTTTTTAAATAATAGGCGAAGTAAAGATAAGTTCAATTTGAATATCGCCAACTACTAACTAATGTTACCATAACAACGGTGAGTGTTTGATATGATTTTACTATATTGAGGTATAGTTGTTGGAATTGTTGATATAATTTACACATTATACTAAGTAGTATTGTAAACCCTCATATTTTTGTAAAGCCACTCGACAACAATTCTATGCTTGACAAGAAAAAAGACTCTACCGTACACTAAAACAAATCTTATATATATAAATCCTCCTAAAATTATGCATTACATTTCAATAAATAATATGTCCCAAACCTTATTTCATGTAAAGCCTATTTTATTGAAAAATAAATCATTTTTTAAATATTATTCTAATAAATTGATTCAAACCACTATCGTTTCGATCTAACTTGAATGGTAACCCAACATACAGACACAAATTAATTCTATTAACAATAAAATATGCCAAAAAAAAAATGAAATTATAAACAAAAACCTACATTATATTATGTAAAATATAAAATTACAAAAAGATTCATTCATATTTAAATGGAACTGGAATTTAACTGGAACTGGGGGTAAAAAAAAAATTCCAATGAAAAATAAATTATGCAATAAGTAAATGGAATGGGATTTAAATAATCAAAAAAAAAACGATCCCAATGAAATTTATATGAAAACTCTTTACATATGTATGTCCTATGAATATGTGCATGTATTTCTTGATATATAGCTTTCTCCAGGTATATTATATTGTTTATTTAATTCTAAAACAGTCAGATTTCCACATCAGATAAATAAAATATTTTCCAAGAAAATTGAACATGAAAATTTTTTTTAATATATTGGACAGGGTGTGACAAAAATTATCAAAAGTTTTTAATTTGCACAATCATTTAAATATTACTTTAGTATTAAAATAATGTTAAAGTCATAGACAGTTCCAGTCTATTTAGAGCAATTTTACATAAATACTAAATTTTTCTACGATATATCGTAGACCTTCGAAATATCTTCGAACTCCGAATCTTGAGGGGTTCATATCATCAATTTTAAGCCAACCTTCTTTAAAAAGATGGAAATAAAAATTATTTATCTAGTTGATTCACGATGAAATCGCAATGTAAGGGTTT
The DNA here is from genome assembly GCA_963082915.1 of Dolichopus griseipennis. Taxonomy (NCBI): domain Eukaryota; kingdom Metazoa; phylum Arthropoda; class Insecta; order Diptera; family Dolichopodidae; genus Dolichopus; species Dolichopus griseipennis. The sequence continues at coordinate 29,504,167 of OY720442.1, read as the reverse complement.
AAATGGATTGTTGGCTAGAGTAGCAGAAAATTTTAACTGCTTTCCGAAATCAACTCAGCCACCGTTAGACACTGGGTTCCATATAAACAAATACAAAATAAAAACAAATAATTTAATTTAATAATATAACTCACAGAAATAGAATTACCTTAAAATTCAATATAAAATTTTTACAACTTTCTCATTTATTTTTAATTAAAACTATTTGAACTAACATTTCAATGCAAATCACTAGATCACTTTGTAAAATAATTTATTATTACTCAACTACCAAAAGATTACGGTATTAGAGACGCGATCCTTTACAAGGATGCAAATGCAAAATACTCTGAAACATTGTAAAACCACAAATGACTGATAAAAAATTATAATGGTTTTCTAATTTTGCGGTTCCTGTAGAAGATCTAAAAATTATTTAAAATATAAAAAGTACATATCCATGAAATAGATTTATATGGTGCATTCATTTTTTATGAGAATCTATAAACATCAAAATATACTTTAAAAAATTTTATAATTCTGTATGTATAATGTATATTGTAATTCGCTATTTATTAGTAACAAAATTTAATATTCCTATAATAGATACTAAAAAAGACATTAATCTCTTATACTAATTAAAAAATAGCTCCATTTTTTTATGTATTCTAAACATAATATCAGTAGAACCGGATATAATTGGAGTCATAAAATCATATATGTATTTTAATGCATCTAATAGTACAGTATTAAACTCAGTAATTTGGATTCATTAAAATATGTAAGTTAATATTATTTTGAAAATTAATTAAAACATTTGTATGGCTAGGATAGAATGACCCATACAGTAAAAGAAAGTGGTGTGATTAGATTTAGTTTTTTCATTCGGTTATAAAATTAAAGCGCAGTAGTGTTTCTAATTGTCTCAAAGATATGAATCCATAAAATATTTTCAATATATTCTTTAATTGAGTTTCAAAGTATTCAATTCATTAAACCGATTACCATATGAAAATATTTAATCGCATATTTTACAAAATAATTGTTTTTAAAATGCCTAATGAGTTATGTAAAATCCCACTCTAAAAAAGGTGACATCATCCTAAAGCTATGCAAATATTAAAATTACAAATAATACTTTCCAAATGATTCATCCTAAAAATATGCTAAAATTTAAAATCAAGTTTAATATGAAAAGAAAGGGAGAAGTTGATTAGAACATTTTAAAAATCCACATTACTACATTTGAAATCAATCTAAATTATTAATTTTAATACATAGTCTGATACAATATCAAAAAAACTTTGCAATGAAAATAATCTAAATTCTAAATTTAATTCAGTTAGCAATTGTTTCGAATCATATTTCCCTTGTATTTTCAAAAAAATTTTAAATTTTAAAATATGAAAATTTTTTAATTTGTCATTTTGTCATTTCTGCGTCAGTTTACAAAAACATAAATATAAAGATACTTTTCAAAACAAAATTTCAAATTCTATTAGAAAATTCACTCATTGCTTCATGAAATATTGTGGTTTATTATAATTTGATAGTATACGATACTTTCAGTCACGTAAACTGTCAATTTTGCGGAATAAAATGTCAATCAAAAATATTGTTTCATGATTTTTATATCCAATTTTACCCACCATTCATATAAAATATATTTAAAAGTTTATTAAATTTAATTTTAAATATACTATGAATATGATACTAAAGTTTAAATCCAACAATTTAAAAATCTGAAAAGGGTTATAGTAATTGGAAAAGGGGATAAAAAATTTTTATTAAATTTGTTTTGAGTATTAAATAATTTTAAAGCATTTAAAATGGAACTTTTCTTAATAAAAACAGTAAGTGATATGAGAAAAGGGTGTGAGTAATTAAAATAAAGGCAAACTTAAACCACACTTTTATATTGTACTGGGTGAAGATATTGTTATTTCTTTAAAAAGTTAACGAAACTACTTTGAAGACCGTTATCTCGGAAACCGTTGGAAATCACTTTCACTCTTCGTAACCTCTGAGTTCCGGAAACATCTTAAATTAGTTAGTATAATCACAATAAATGAAGCAACAAAAACGACGAACAGTATCCGAATTATATTAACAATCAACTCTTTTCAAAATCTTGAAATGTCGTCGAGGATTTACCGTTACAGTTACGGAGGTAGATAAGACGTTCTTCCAATTGCAATCATTATACGCTCAATGGTGTACAAATCAAAAATATACAAAATAAATTTATGATTTTATACAAAGGACTTTTAATTTTACGAAAAATTTCGTCGAGGATTTACCGTTATTGCTACGGAGGTCGATAAGACGTTATTCCTTTTGTATTCATCATAGACTCAAAGGTATACAAATCAAAAAAAAAATACAAATAAAAATTAGACTTTATATAATGAAGTTTATATTGTAAGTTACCGTTAGTTTAATGCTCTTGAAAGCAAATTTAGAATGAGCTTCGAAGACGACATAAATTGAATTTTCTTATTTTTTGGTACTGACACCATTGGTGCTCGGAGCTATTTTGTCTTTAACCACACCCTTCCCAAGATGTGTATACTGTAAAACAACTCAATTACAAATTTAAATTCTCCGGACATATTTCACGCCCGTCTTCCATTCTATCTGATTATAAAGTTCTATTATTTCCAATGATTCATTTAAATTTTTTTGAATAACAACTTATGAAAACTCCGGAACGATAAATAATATAAAAAAAATTTACATTATCAGTTATTTGCATAAAATGTAATAATCCTAAGAAAACAACAACAACAACAGTAACATAAATAAAACGTCATAAATGTCGACATGTAAAAAACGATGAATTTTATTTTACTCATGAGAATTCATCTTCTATTCCATTTTTTTTTTGTGATACTTATCTTCTTATTAAAAATACTTATTTTCTATATTTTGACATTTGAAATTTTCATGTGGTTGTCACAGAACGAAGAAATACAAAAATAATTTGCATTTACATTTTGCGAACGGCGGATATGAACGTTCATCGCATTAAGAAAACATGTAAAACTGAAAAAATACAAAAACATTGGATCCAATTTTTACGGAGCAACTTTAAAATAAGGGTGAACAGATTTTGTTTTGTAAAAACAACATAATGTTAAAATAAAGCAGGGCATTGAAGCTTTTCTTACTTTTTATAAAACCAGGCATTGTAGCTTTCCTTCCTTTTTCATTAATTTTGAACTAACTGAACTAGAACTTTGAAATATAGGAGCTCTATTATAAATCACACCTTCAAATTGTCGAACACATTATCGAAACATGTGTTTTCCAATACTTATGATTTAGAATAATTCAAGAAAGAGTCAACTTATTCCTTTAAGAGTTTCCCATTCAACCTTTGGTAGGCATACATGTCTCATCGTTATTTTCTAACCATTATACCGTGCAAGCACGATGGGTGCTAACCGCATTACCCCACGGAGTACAAGAGAAGGTTTTTGTAGTAAGTAGAAACTTCATACGGTATTGCAGGTCTTCGGAAAAAAAACCAGACATACAGCCGCTGTTCCAATTTAAAAAACAGTTAAATGGTTTTTGTAACGTCTTGTTTGTCTGTTCGGCACAAAATTTTGAATAGATTTTAATCTAACTTCTCAATGTTTTTAACACTTGTAATTTGAGACCCAGCTCTAAACTGGATAACAATGCAATATCAACTAATTTTTTCCTCTTTTTTGTCATTTGAAATACTTTCAGTTTCTCAAAACATTTATTTAAACTAAAAAATATTGCATAGTTTTAGGATAAAGCCATTTTAAAAGGCTTGTTCAAATTTGCAATTTTTGCATACTTTTAGGTTGATTTTTAATTTTAATTTGTAAAATAATTAGTTTTGACTTTCATCATTTAAAATGATTGATTAAGTAAATAAAATTAAATTATTTAAAACAATATCATTAAATACAACAATTGTAAGATGTTCGTAAGATGTATTTTGTGCTTTAAACAATTAATAAACGATAAAAAATAATTTAAATACTTTAGACAATTAAGTTATATTGCTTTCATTTCCGAATATTCTTAAAAGCTCGGGTACGAGTATTTCCATCTTTCAAAAATCAATACTAAACTTTTTCAAGGTCAGTTTTATTTTCAATTATTTAAAAAAATAGAAGAATTTATAACTGGTAATTTATATGCGTTCAAGTTAAAGTCCAATAAAATTTATTTTTATACAAAATGTCTCGCATAATAATATGGTCACCTTACTTCTACTCCTGTTATATCGCGAATAATTTTCCGTCGTGTAATTTTGTTTTTTTTCTAGTTTTTGTTTTTATTATCCTTTTTTTTTTTTAAACATGATAGACGTATCAAGGTCTTTTAAATATTAAATGTTACCATATTGTTGTATATATTATATATATATACGTATTAAAATTAAATTTCTTGTATATTTGTAAATTCTATCCATATGGTGTGTTTGTGTATATATAAATACTTTTTCCGTTAGTTTAAAGAAATTTTTGAAAATATTCTTAAAAAAATGCGTTCAAGGACCCAAGGATTTCAAGGATTTATAACAAAAAAAAAATTATCCACAATATGATTGTAATTTGATTATTGTTCGAATTTTTTAATTTTCGTTAATCAAATTTCTTGGAGCACATATTTTACTTCAATTAATCCCAAGCCAATTTTATTGGTTTTATTTCTTTGGAGAATCAAGAAAATATATATATATATATTAACATTTCAAATAATTATGTACAATGGATATTTTAAGTTGTCCTTGTGAATAAAATTTGATTATGATGTTGAATATCATTTGCAGGTTCTGACATTCAATTTTAGTTCTAAACCAAATAGTATACTGGTATATTAAAAACACTGTGTTTGCCATTTTCTCGTCTCTCATCAAAATAAGTAAAGTAGAATTTTATTTGAATTTTTAGTCATTAATTAAATATATGTTTTATATATATATATATATATGAGGAAATTTTTATCTAAACTAGGGATAATGAGCAATCAACAACATTTTATTTTCTAGCTCATTTTGGTACACGCATAAGAATAACAAACATTTACTCTAGTAACAGATTAACGAAGTAAAAAAGTAGAGGGACTTTTAAATAATTCGCAAAATCAAAAGCAAAAACAGGACAAACTGTTTCTCTTAAAAATCCGTTTCTATTTAAATTCCATATGTTCGGGAGAAACTGAATTTGTCATTCTTCAAATTTAAAATGTAGTTTAAATATCATTTGCTTGGATACTCAATCACTTAATCATAATAAACAGGTTTAATGGAGAAACTCGTGAATTTTTTAAGACTCGTAACCAATCAATGCTCTAGTAATTGAAAATAGATGACTTAATCTATTCTGATTTTATTTTTCCATATTTCCATGAAAATTGATGCAATCTGTACACTCTAATTTGTTCCAGAGACAGGAAAAACTAAGGAAAGTTAGTGAAAGTATTACAGTGTTTAAATACACGCCAGCTTGCCTAAACTGCAAATATAATGAAAACTCTCTAACTTATTCTTTTGTTTATGGATACAGTACCTGACAAGGAAAAGAGAATGAGTGATTTTGAAAGAATAGAAAAATAGATGCTATATAACGGATGTTTGGATCATCTTTTAATTGAGGAGCCGAAATTCTAAAACTCGGAAAATTCATAAAACTGTTATCAGGTTAACGACTTCATTTAAGTGACTAATTAATATTTATATATCAAAAACACAAAAATCCATAAACAAAAACAATTATATAAAAAGAATCATATAATTTAAAAATACAACTCACAGATACAAAAGTATAAATCATAACATTTTTCAATATAACTTAAGAACTCAAATTTAAAATTATTTCAATGCATTTGTGTCCTATAAACTCCCTCTTTTTCGAATATGTATTTACTTTATATATATATATATATATATACATATACATATACATTTTAATTGTATATCTTACAAAAACTTGTAAGTCTGACACTTGAATAATGCGTTAAAAAAACTTACAAGTTAAGAATAATGCTTTTGTACGAGGTACAAAGCTTGAAAAGCCATCTATGAGAGTTGTAGGCAGTTCTAAAAAGTAGTGTATGCATTCAAAACACCAAAACCACAACCTCTTTTGAACCAAAATTTCGATATTTCTAAATCTTTTATAGTCTAAGATGTTTGCAACAAATGAAATATTTGTATAATATACTTATATTTTATTTAAACTTTTGTATTCCTAATTAGTGTTATTATTGTTTCTTTCATTGTATAAGTTTTGTACCACCTATGTATTTTGTACTATTTAATCATTAATGTAATTTGTAAATAATTAACAAAATAAATTTATCCAAGAAAAACTAATTTTTTTAAGTAATTTTACAAATATTAACATTACTATTAATCTATCAAACAATTGATTGATTACAAATCAATACCTAATCATCATAATAATATATTATATTTATGTATATATATATTAAACATATCAAATTTATTGATTTTCAATTGAATATATATTAATAAATTACTTAAATATTTATTCATTAATAATTTTGATTCATTAGAATTCTAATCATTAATTTGTAAATAAAATTTAAAATTTAAAAATTAAATATATGGTAAATTAATTCTGCATTTTTGGAGAATTTAATTGCAATTAATATTTTGTTTTATCAAATTAAATTCAACATTCGATATAATTTAGTTTTAAATTAGGGTAATGTGTCCTGTAGATCACATACAACTTACGATTTTTGGATGTACAAACTTGAGTTAAATTTTCAGTCTATGCACTTTTAGAACAATAGAGGTCTTCTACCATAAATGTCAGTTTCTACAATTATCCAACTTTTATTTTGAACTCTATATAAATTTTTTAAATTTAAATTCTAATCATTTTGTAAATCTTAATTCATAAATATAATGTATAAATGTTTAAGACAGATAAATGGCTGGGAAACAATCCAGCCATTAAGATTATCTGACCAATGGCATAGTAGAACTTAAGTCGTCGAACTTTCAAGTGAAAGGTCTCGGGTTCAAAAACGAGTATCTCTACTTAAAATAATATCGTAAAATTGTATATCTATATCGTTATATCAAATAAAATTAAACTCTTGTATTTGTGTATGCATAATTTCTTATATAATATGTAGTAATCAACGGCTTAGTGAATATAACTATTTAAGAAACTTAAGATAAGTATAAATGACTTGGTGAATGCCCTATACTACAAAAGCATTTTAAAAATATATACACTGTTGACTAAGTTACTTCTTTATAAAAACAGTTTTTGAAATTCGTTATTTATTACGTCCTAATAACCTTTCAATCCTTCCCCTCTCAAATTTTCACTAAGCAAACTTATGATGATTCTCGAGTATCTAACTCCACACTGACCACCCAAAATATTTTAATTCTAGGAATTAAATTATGACTTCAACCAATGTTGGTAACATTTTGGAAAAATTTGGTATATAAGGTTCACGTGCTAAAATAGCAAAATCTCAACTTTCGACGCTGCTAAATTGGGGCGTGACAAAAAAAACTTTCTTAAATGATTCCTACTAATTTCTGCCAGTCTAATCTTTTCCATAAGTTCAAGTTTCTAGCTTGAGCAATATAGAAGATATGAGGAGCCACAAATTTTGCAAACATAACGGTTAGTTTTATGCATGTGCGTTTCAAAAAAATATATATAGCAGCTATCTTTTAGATTAATCTCTGTTCGTTATTGCTATTAAATTTCCACCTTGCAAACTTTCATTAAAATCAGGCGTGAATGCAATTCTTAACTTTTGACGTCTTCCAGATGGAACCAGTAGCTTTAAATTAAACAATAACTTTAAATTACTTTAAATTTTTAAGAAGGTTTTTTAAAATGCTATAAAAACTTCCTAATAAGCGATAACACAATCCAAGTCAATTTTTAGCACATTTTCAAAAAATTTTATAAAAATGTGCCTATATTTTCTACAAAATATATATATATTGTTTACAAAAACTTTTACATTGTTTGAAATAGAGAAAAGAAATTTCAACCATGGGTAGGTATTGAAAAAAAAATAAAAAAAAAAATTAATGAAGCAATATTTTAAAAACCGCAATTCCAATATTTTTTATAGTTTCAACACCTTTTCCAAGTTACTTTATAATTGAATCCAATGCTCTAGTAATTAACAAACTTTAAAATAATTTCAAATAACTTCACAAAACAGGATATCAAAATCGAATAAATATCAATATCTCTTTATTAAGTAAAACTTTAACAAAACAGTAATAATTTCTATATCATTGTCATCTTTTCCGTTATCTTTAATTAAACTTTTCCGTTATTTTCTAAATCCCATTAAGAATACAAAAAATCAAATGTTGTACAATTTCAATGTTTTGTTTAAAAATAAAACGTAAAAAAAAAATTTTCAAAATTTTTATTATTATATTATTGAACTTTTAAAGTTTTCCAAGTAATCTACGGTATCTGAAGTAACTAAGGTATGCATGACACATCTTGATAATTTAAAAGAATACTTTCAGGTTTGTTTGTTTTTATTAAACTTCAATTATTAACATGTAAAAGAAAACAATATAACGGTAAAATGGAAAAAACAAAATGTAAGAAAAAAATTATCTAAAAATAAACTTTTATCAATAAATAAAACCTATTTATTTATAAATATATATGTATATATATATATATAATAAAAATTCATTATATTAAACAATATTATATAAATAAATATAATAATTTTTTTGTCCATGTTTCGCCTATAAGTATACTATTACTAGTTTATATCATTACACGTGTATAGGAAGTTTTATAAACGAATACCAGTATACACATTTAAGAAATACTCGTATGAAATAACACAATTAATGTCAATTGTCAACTATAAGTTGCCAGAATGAATACAAAAGGTAAATATTCAAATTTTGATATTCGTCATTTAGAATTAGGGTTTTTAAACTGTTCCTTAATAGTGTTTTTATTATTTATTTGGTAAGGACTAACTGTTAATTTTTAATAACTAACTTTTAAAATTTGAGATTTCGAGACTTAGAAACCAAATCTGTTACTTAACCTTTTTGATTTCTTAGGATTTCAATTTAAAGTTGTGTGAGTTATAAGCTATAAAATGAAATCAATTATTTAAAATGTAAATTCGATATTTTTATGAGGTCATTAAATTCGTTTTGATCTTAGGTTAAAGTGTTGTGAGTTATAAAGCATGAGGTGAAATTTCTATTATGATTATTCGTAATTAAATTCAAGGCAATAGAAGTTATGAAGGAGTATCCGGAGTATTGCGAAGTGAATTAAATTAATTTTAAAATACAGGTTTTAAGTTTTCTGAATGATGCATTGTATAGCTAACCAAGTTTGTAGAGCTCAGTTCTACATTTTTCTTCACACCTTGTATTGACATTTTTAAAAAAATTTCAAATAATAATTTAATAAATGATCGGCAATTCAATGACAGCAAATTGGATACAAACAAATTTTTACATGTTCAATATTGTAAAACTTTGAATGATATGTTGAAAGTTGAGGCATTCCAATGTTGACACTTGAGGAACAGAATATGCACAAACCATGTGCATATTAATAAATATCAAATATTTCTTTCTAATATAAATTACAGAACTAGCACTCTCTTTTTACACTTTCAAGTAACTTCAAATATAAAAATTTTCTCCATTTGAATTCTAAGCAAAACCCGTTATAAATTCTAAAATTCATTTTCTCAATACCAATTCAAAAATTACACAAAACACATGTATAAATTTCAACCCACCAAAAAAGTAAAAATTAAAAATTTTTCTTATGTTCATGTCCACCCAAAAACAAATACAAAAAAAAAAACAACACAACCCTAAAAAATGAATGTCAAAATTAGATTATATATTTACCGATTTATATGATGATGGTGAGATTACAATAACCTTACTGTTATATTGTTATACTATATAGTCTATATATTGCTTATTATTACCAAACTCTTACTTCTTTTTACTTGTTGTTGTTTATTTACCGTTGTTTTATTTAACGAGTATAGCTCGTGCGCCTACATCTAATAACACAGAGGGAGCACTACAAATCAATTTCTTACCTGTTTAAAAAAAAAAAAAAGAAAATAATAGAGAATTAATAATGAAATTTTACGTGATAAAAATATTTTAATAATATAAATTAAATATTAAATAAATATTTGTATATATTTGTACATATAATATATACATATAGTTTTAGAGTTAAAAAATATGATATTAACACACTGTGATAGATGTGGTGAGAATTTATTTAGTTTTTAGAATGTTATTAAGAGAATTTTTAAAATATTTCCTGATTTTGTTCACTCCGTCTGTCCGTACTACTGTAGGTGTGCCTCTTATTGTGTCGTCTAAGCATTATTCCAGGGGAGAATAAATATTTACAGACCAAAGCTTATCTATCTTAAAGCCTCAACTTTAACTTTCAGATTTTAACTCAAGTTCTATTAGCGTTGAAGTCTTATTAATTTGATCTTTGTTAACTTAAGCTCAATATTTTTTAAACCCTTTAAAATCCATATAAAAATTTTATAATTCTTGTGTGTTATCCGTAATGTGAAAGGGTCATGTAAAATCTAAGCTTTAGGGTTTTAAAGGAGTGGACTAAGACCTTCGAAGGGAATATAATAACATGTTAATGCGCATATTAAACTTATAAAAGCTATATGATTTTGTTGATATTAAGGAACTCTCAAGCCTTAAATACACAGAATGGGGGGAGGAGGTTTTTGCGAACAAATAATTATATAATTTGTTATTGTTTCACTTTTAAATGACCTCTTACATGAAATCCAATATTCTTTAAGTTTTTCTGAAAATTCGAGCGCTTGCTGAATGCCTGCCCGGAATATTAATTGCTCTATAGTTCTCGAAGGGAGTTTTTAGAAATATTATATACTTCAAGGCATAATAATGTTTCAAAAGTTCAAAAATGGACATCTTTAAAATCTCTTATTTTCTTGATCCCTTGAAATATACTGAAATATACCTTGTTTTACATATTTAGTAAAAATATCTTTTGTAATAAATTAAAATATAGAAATAATAAAATGGTAAAATATATTTTGACACATTCTGAAGGGAAACACATTTTATTTTGTATGAGAATCGTGTACTCTATACATTTTAAAGGCTTGAAGACTTAGTTTTTCTTACAACTAAATCCCTTTGACAAACGTATGGGAAACAAAATTTTTAGTATAGAATCTTTTTCAACGCATGAGGAACGTAGTGCAGATATAAAAAGGGCTTCTCTAAATACTAGATGAATTTTTCCTACCTCAGTTCTATTACTTACAAATTTTTAATATATATTGGCAGATTTCAAAATTTATATAACATAAATTTTATATCATTTTTAATACGTAATATTGTTTACCGGATATATAGATACATGTTGAATCAAGGGGGGGGAGACACTGCACATATTATATTCCAGTGATAAGCAAAATTTATGGATTATATAACAGGCTTTAGAAGACGAAGAACATCTCAGATTTCAATAGATACAATTCTTTTTATTATAATAATATAATTTGAATTAAAAGGTATTTTGTATCTGTGAGTTATATTATTCAATTAAATTATTTGTATATATTATTATGTAATTTTTTTAATTTTTATAGTTGATCTGTTATAGTTGTGGCGTTAAATTGAACCTTATGTTTCTGTACTTTTACTTGGATTCGAATCCGGGTTCGTCGAATCAGCAAGCGCCTCCAAGCTCTTAATTCTTTATTGAAAAAACAACTTAGCTTTAAAAACCCTTCTGATGGTTTTTTTAAGTTTCAATAAGATATTTTAGCAAAAAGCTATTAAAAATATACAATATATACTAAACTCCATAACTTAATTTTGTGACTTTTATGTTTAAAATTTCAAAAATTTCATTTTTTAAGTTACACTATTGACTTTTTGGCTGAAAATATTAATAGTTATGCAATAAGACTGAATATATAGTTATGCAATAAGACTTTTAATTGTTAAATGAGAACATTTTAAGTTAAAAGAATTTATTTTAAATTAAAATTTCAAAAAATCATTAAAAAAATTAATTGATTCAGAAAACTTCCAATAAAATCTTCTTGGCGATTAATCAAAAGATCCGTGACTCAAAAAAAATTTTCAACTCATTTATTATATAAATTTGTACATTTCAAAATTAATCTTTAAAACATGACATTTTCCATTATTTATAGGTGATATCTTTTGTATATTCAAATATACACCATCAAACATCATTTAAACTATCACAAGCTTTCATAAATCATTGGAACAATGGTAAAAGCAACAATGGCAACAGATAACATAAATGTAAAATCCTCTTATTCAAGATTTATTAAATGCACCTTTCAAATTCGTTTCATAAATTCCATTTGAAATTTTGATTTTAGGAAAACACGTCCATTAAATTGGAATTTTAACAAAGAATAAAACATGAAATGTTTTAATGTTCTACCAAATGCAAAATAAATTTCTATCATCCCACAATTAGGGCCGCCTAAAAGTATGGGAAATAAATTGGTTAAAATCCAATTAATATTAAATGGGAGGAATGCATTATGCATTATGCAAATACGTATATATTTCATTCATTCATTCATAAATGACTTAAAGGATCGTTGTTAGTTAACTAAAAGTTTTATTTATATTTTACACTAATACATACAAAAAGTAGATTAGAAAAGTATTTGTTTTACATCTGATATCCAAAAAACAAAAACTAAAATAATTGAAATATAAATTGCATACCTTTAGGAATTTTAATTATAATAACATATTTTGCAAAATATTCAAGGTGTGGTATTAAAATTTTGTGATGCATATGTATGTGTATTTTAGAAATTTAATTTTATAATTGATTTTTAGAATAATTTTACAAAATTATTATTTCATGTATACAATTATAATAACTTGGTGTAAAATTTACTTGAAAATTGGGGAAATGCTAATAGCAAAATTTACACAGACAAACTTATGTAAATGAAAATTTCTATTATTATTATTTTAAAATTTTAAAATTATATATTATCTAAAAATTGTAATATTTTTTTTAATTAATCTGAAATCATAGTTAAATATATTGAAATCACTCACAGTTAATGAATTTTTTAAAGTTAAAAGTCATATGATGGTCCATGGATAATGCCTAAAGTAATGAAACCAATTATATTGACTTTGTTGTAAACATTCTTAGGGAAAAATTAATTTTAATCCAGCTGGAGTAAAAAACTTTTATATTAAGTCATATATAAATTTAAAATTATCCAAACAGTCACTATAATTTAATCACCAATTTAAGGGACATAATGAAAACAGAACCAAACACTCTTGTATCAAATTTTAAGTTTATATTTAAATTAATTTTGTAGATATGCTAATTGCGTCTTGATAGGCGTGTGAGAGGAACCCAAACCATAACCCCAATTCGTCCCAAATCTAAAGGGGACATAATATAAACAGAACAGAGCACCCAAGTACCAATATACATAAACGCTTTTAGTTCGATCAAACGCTTCCAAAATCCGATTCCGTGGTTCAATGTCGCCCATTTTCTTTTTTTGTCAATAGTCACCTTCAATATGTAGTAACCTTCCATTTTTTTAGTTATCATGTTCACGTTCGGACGGATGGATGAACATTGGTAATTTGGCTCAGGAGGCGATGCTGAGTAAAAATGTAAATACTTTTCTATACCTAGCTAGCTTCAATTTGGTGAATACAAACACCGTACTCCTATAGTTTGAGTCAATATACCCCTATACCTACCTATATGAGGTATAAAAAAGCATGTGAACAATATAATGTGTTAAGATGAGCAGGGGCAGTGACAAGACCTCACAAAATAGGAATAAAAATGTTAGAGGAAATTTTCATGCACTCTTGTATAGGCTTCAAGAAAAACCTTGAAGTAAAATGCTAGCGCAAGGTGGTACTATGGAATGGTGCTTGTATGATCATATTATGCGATGAGTGTTCCACACATTGTACAGCAGGTCGTGTAAACTCAAGTAAATTAAAATTCAGGAGCATTATAGCCGAGAATAGAATAGGTTGCTCCCTTCATAGGAAATGACGCAGAATAAGGCAAAATGGTCACAAAAAAGTATAAGGGAAAAATTGATTACCTACTCTGTTGTTAAAGACTAATTAGAAACTTGTATGACAAACTTAACTTAATCATGCGAAGAATTACAGAATTTTAGTAGGATCCGGCATTAAATCAATATTACAATTAACACAATCATACATATTTAGCAACTGAATACACACACACTTAAATATTTATATTAAAATACTATTTCCAGCTATTTCGAATAAATCACGATATTTTTTACTCAAAAAAAAAACCAAATTCGTACAAATAAATTACATTTCGAAACCTTTAAAAAATTTATTTTGATCGCTTATAATAAAAATAAAATTCCAATAAATAATGGTTTATTATTCTAAAAATAGAAATAAATATTTTCAATTTAATAATTTTTTTTATATATGTGTACTATGTATAGTAATAGGGTTATAAAATTGCATAGATCATAGGATATCGTGCAGTAATGCAAGACTACAATAAATTTTATCGATTTTCAATTATTAGAAACCAATTTTGTAAAAATTTTAAAAGCTCTTTAAATATATACTGCAATTTTTATATTATTTTCACATTTCTTTATAATAAAACCATCAATTTACTTTTGATTTCTTTCCATTTCCAGCATTTTTCAAAAACTTTACAGGTGATTCAATTCATAAACTCAAATTGTTTCCAGTAAGTGCATAAATCTTAAAGTTTTTAAAGGACATTTTCAACTGTAAAGGTTATTTTGTAATTAAATTTTTCAATTTTCCTTAGGAATTTTTTTAAATGAAGAGCCAGTTGCTTCAATTTTGAAGCGAGTACTTAAAAGTTAGAAAGTCTTCCAGAACTTTTTTTCCGTTGATTACCTGGAAAAACTCAGACTCAGCTGTAATTATGAAAATCTAGGAGGCGAATCCCTGCTTAAATAAGTCCGGAAGAAGATTAACACTGAAATAGGAGAAAGAAAAGTTCCAATAGAAATAACCCACATTATTGGCTTATAGAACTTCCTTCCCATTCTTGTATTCGAGTATCAGGTTAACCCAACTAGATCATCAAATGTCAAAATATAATATCGGAATCGTAGTAATTAGCGAGATGAGATTGAAAAAAGTACCTGGTGCAGAACAATAATTATAGAGTAAACTCAATAAGTACAACCTGGGAGAATGTAAAATCAACAAACAGTACCTAAATAGAGTTCGATGGAAAGGGTTAGTGGAGGCTCTATGCTCCCGAAAGTAGAAAAAAATTAAAAATAAAACCTTGAAAAACCTGCAGTATTCATTCTTGGGGTTGTTTATTCAATTTCGCCAACTTTGATGACTCAAAACTCTTAACTGGCGCCTTCTTTCAATTTTAACGCCATATAACTGTTAAACCTAAGGCCTTATAAATTACAATTTTTGACACCATAAATAATTTAAAAAAATTGCTCTAACATATATTAATTTTTGGAGACTTGTTTCCTCACAAAATTCACGATACAGGTGATCAAACATTTTAGAAATCTATATTTTTACATAACAGTATGTTAAATATCAGACTATTTGAACGCCAGTGTTCAGAACATTAGTTATATGGTTGAATATTAGGTGCTTCAAACTGTTGGAAGGGCTTAAATAGATGCGTTCTCCGAGAGAATTACAACGGCGGAAATTACATAAACAGGGTTTATAATAAAGTTATTTCACTCAACTCAATCAATAAAGAAGTGCTGGAATCAAACTGACAGAGGGACAAACATAGTAAAATTATCCAAAAAATATGTTCAGAAATATTCTAAGATCTACCATTTATTTTTACAATTTTAATTTTGAGGCAAAAAAAGGTTCAACACAATCTACCATTTAAGTCCCACCTACCTATTTTTATATAGAACTCTTCCAAAATTTTTTTTAAATTACACCAACTCATTTCGAATGAAAGCGTCAGTTTTTTTTTTTGAAAATGAATGTTTTGACAACTGAGAACAGAAAAAACAACAAAAGAAATGGAAAATAAACCAACGCTTCCAAAAAAAAAAAACCCATCAACATTTCAATTGTTGTGGTAAATTTATGGTAAATAGGTGATGAAATTTAAATATGGGAAAATATAAATATTTTCTTTTTATTGTTAAAAAATAAAATTTGGTTTTTTTTTTAAAAAAAAAATATTGTTATTTCAGATTCTGAATAAAATTTTAATGTTTTATTGTTGTTTCTTCCTTTTTAATTTTGCAACCATTGATTTTCGTTCTGTAGTTCTTTAAAAGGAAACTGGTACTTGAAAATATTTAAAAAATTCAATTCAACCCAGTATTTTATGAATTTTTAGGAATTGAAAGAGTATTATTATAACATTACTTTAAAGCGTCCTAAAGAATCTTTTAAGAATTTAACATCGGTTAAAATTAATGTATTTGAAAAACATTGTTTCCAATAAAAGATACCAGTAGATGGTCTAGAAGGCAGAGGCAAAACTACGAAAATTTGTTAGTGAAAAGTAGATATTTTCAGAGAATCAATTAAGAATCTCTATAATTCATTTAAAATTAATTATGTTTAAGATAAGGATATTTTTTAAGAGATCTTAAGAACTAAGCATAAAAATTAATAATTCCTAAGGCAATGCAGAGGCTGCAAAGATTTTAACTTCATATAAATTAAAATAACTTGAAAAAACTACTACCCAAAACTTTTTCCAAAACTAAGTATTCAGATACTTCGATATTTTGTATTATAAAGCATTTTATTCCATCCCTGTATATTTTAAGTACCAGTACAATTATGATTACCATTTCCTAATACTCATTACATTGTCAAGTACCAATATTACTTAGACTTCCTAAATTACAAAATTTAAATATAAGTAAAAGAATCAAGTTAACATACTTTTAATTTCCAAAAAGTAATTAAATTTTTCATTTGATTACTTTTGTAATTACTTTTTTTATACTCAAGTATTTTCTAGAAATTAAGTACCAAGAAATACTTAAATATCAAGAATTCAATTATTTTTCATGTTTTCAAGTATTTTACAAATATTTCCCTCATAAAGTCGAATACAACAGAATTTATAATAGAGTTAATTAAAAATCCAATATTATATGAGTTGTAAAGTCATACTTCATATGGTAAAGTCATAATTAATACTTGTACTTGAAAAATAATTATTTTCTTGATAATTAAGTATTTCTTGGTATTTATTTACTTTAAAATAAAAAAGAATCATTAATATAATTTCAAAAGTAATTAAACTTAAAATTTAATTACTTTCTACAAAATTTAATTACAAGTACTTTTACTCATAATTAAATTTTGTAATGAGTATCAGGTTAATTTACAGCTGTACTTAGGTACCATTTTACTCAGTATTGTAAAGGTCAGTTTTATTTATGGAATCTACATTCAATTAAAAATACTTAAAATTGAAATTTCCGTAAAGACATACTAAAACCTTAGCATAAAGATTGCCGCCTTACTAAAACCTAGACAGTAAAAGTAGCAATTTTTTTAAGCTTCAGAAAATACACAATCTATGAGCTTAAGACGAAAACTTAAAAAATGTCGAGTATTGGATGACAAACCCACATTCATTTATTGATCAATGCAGTGCGCAACAATTCATTGAAGCCCAAATTTTTTTTTGAATAGAGTTTTCAACTGCAATAAATAATTAATTAAGAAATGTTCTAAATGCTAAATATAAAGAATAATTATAAAGAAATAGAAATTAAAAAATTTCTTTATAAATAAAATATAATTAATGAAATGTTAAAAAATGTTTTTTTTTATCTTTTATTTTCTTTTTTATCTTATCTTTATCTTTTTTGAATTTTTTAACAATTTTCTAAATAAATGCGATACCTTAAGGCACCATTGCATTAAGTAATTAAATTAAACTTTAACCTTTGAGTACTTCTTTTTTATTAATTTCTTAGTTATTTCACAAGAAATAATTTCTTTAAGCTCCTTTAAATTTTTTTTTGTGGATCTTTTAAAAGAAAAAAACTTTCTTTGAAATTGCAATATGCTTTACTTTGATTACTTTTTATCATTTCTTAATTCCGAATTTAATATTGAGCTTTTTTTTAAATAATATTTTTCCTCAAAATGTTACACAAAACTTTAATGTAAATCAATATACGTTCTCTTTTATAAAACAAATTTTTCTTTTGAATAAATTTAATTATCATGTTCTTGTTTCTCTCTTTTCCCACTTTTTCTTTGATATTCATTTTCTCACACAATGATATTTTCTTTTCATTAAACTTTTCAGAAATAATTTAATTTAAATATATGTATTTTACTCTAAAAAGAAACTGCTAAAACAAGACATATTTTTTAGCTAATTTGCCAGTTCGTTTTTTTTTATCTTTGTAAAAAACTTATTAAAATATGAAAAAAGTTTTTAATGTACCAGGAAAATTTGACACACAAAAAAAATACATAAACTTTATATTTTTACATTTTAATGTTGCCCTTCAAATTCTTATTAAAAAAACACTAAATTCTAATTTTAACAGTGAATATAAAAAACTAAAAGGCAGCAAAATAAAATTTCTTCGTACATAAGGATGTACCGTTACAAGTCCCGACTTCAAAAAAAATAATAGAAGTATAGACGAGAAAAAGAATAAGGAATTATAAAACAAGAGGAATTACCGTTACAATTCTCGACTTCAAAAAAAAATAATAGAACTAAGAGTACTGTGTATAAGAAATTATAGAACAAGAGGAAGTACCGTTACATTTTCCGACTTCAAAAAAAATAATAGAACTGTAGAAAAGACACTGTGTATAAGCAATTATAAAACAAGGGAAATTACCGTTACATTCCTCGACTTCAAAAAAAATAATAGAACTATAGAAGACGCACTGTGTATAAGAAATTATAAAACAAGAGGAAGAACCGTTACATTTCTAGACTTCAAAAAAAAAAATATAACTATAGAAGAGACACTGTGTATAAGTTATTATAAAACAAGGGGAATTACCTTTACATTTACCGACTTCAAAAAAATAATAGAACTATAGAAGAGGCAAAAAGGGGAATTACCGTTACATTTTCCAACTTCAAAAAAAAAAATAATAAAACTATAACAGAAAAAATATATAAGGAATTATAAAACAAGAGGAAGTACCGTTACATTTCTCGATTTCAAATAATGCCAAAGAAAATGTAATTGGAATATTAAAAACAGTTTCTTATTCCTGATTCCAATTTCTTACAAAACTATTTACACTGTTTAGCTTTTATTATATAAAATAAATTTTCCAAACACTGATTTTTTACTATATACACAGTACAACTACAGTTATATTAGATGTTTGCTAAATGTTTACTTCAGTTCAGAACGGAAGAAACAGCCAACAAAAAAATTAAGAAAAAACAAACTTTTAGACACATCATTTTTTTGAGACATTTAACATTACAACCTACATACTAATCAGAATTTCTGTTTTGGTTCTTATGTTTTTCATCCAATGACAATGAAATGTACAGTTGTACATAAAACAACATATTTAAAGCAAAAATACATTCTTCTATGGTATGAGTGGTATTGTGGTAATAAAACCAACAAAAACCTTTATATTAAATAAATGTATGCAAATAAGTTAATATATAAATTTATTTTTATCTAGACAGGATATGAACATTGTGGTATATATAGGGGGTGGTTATATTTAAATACTTCAACAAAAAAGATGATCTGAATTTCAAAAAAAAAAAATAATATATTCTAACAAAAATATAAAACAAAAGATAAACAAGAAAAACGAAAAAGAAGTTTCAATGGCACACAAGTACGGAAGAAATAAGAAACGGGGAAATTCCAATGTATAAAAAATACCATATGAATTATTCTTTTACATTAGAATCTAGGACATGGCCTACATTTACTATTTTTTTTTTTTTTTGAAGAATTTCAAAAATTTGTTTTCACTTTATTCATTTTTGCATTTAATTTATAGGTATATCATATATATATTAAGACAAGTTAACAGGTGAAAATTTATTATTAAAAAATTCAATTAAATTAAAATTTCGATATAACGTTTGAGAATCGATTGATGGTAAAATTAATTTTAGATGTAAAATACCTTAAAAAAAATTTATTTTTCTTCGGTTAATATTTAATGTTAGGTAAAAACCTATATAAAATATTTTTATAATCAACTAGATTTCCTATAATTGCTTTGGGGAAATACCGTTATGGAAATTATCAATCTGAAGTAACGGGTGTTGCTTTAGAATAATAGAAGTTTAAATTGCAATTAAACACATTTTAATTTAGTTTGAAGAAATTTTGACATTTGAAAGATGATTTTATGACATTTAGATTTTAAAAATAATTTCCGACATATGTTCCCCCCGACTAACTCAAAGGAGCCGCATTCGGTCAGATCAATTTTGAACCACTTTTCACCACTCGAGTAATTCAGGCCTTATTTAATCAATAACACGGGTTATATTGGCTTCCAAAGCATCTTAGCTTCTGGTCATATAACTCCATAGAAAATAATCAAGTGACGATATATAGCACGATCTTGGAGGCCAATCAACTGGACCATTTTTCGAAATAATGTTATTACCAAATCTTTCTTTCAATAAATCAATGGTTTCAATACTAACATTAGGTGTAGCACCATCTAGCTGGAAGCAAATAACTTCCGGGACAATACAATTGAGATTTAGATTGATGATTGACCTGTAACCAGCACCATTCACTATATCAGTAACTGCAATATCGTTTTTAAAGAAATAGGCATCAAAGTGTAAACCATACCAAACGGTGCATTTTTCAGGACGCAATGAAACCTGATATCTTTCTAAAAAATACACCCGTTATTAATTTATATATATATATATATTTAGTTAGCAACAAAACTATAAAATCAACTCAACTCAATTGGAGTCAAATAGGATATGAAACTTATCCAAACTTAATATAAATATATTATAAACAAAAAAACCTTCGAAAACTCATTTACCTTACTAATTTTCCGGGGGAATTTGTGTACCTAGTAATAAAATTATTATATATGTACTCGTATATAAAAAAAATACTGTATTAGTCCTTTGCTATAGATTGTTAAATTCTCGACAGAATATTATTTAATAGACTTCAATACCCATCCTCTCTGTTTACTAAATAAATGCAATTAACAAAATCTGTAACATTCTTCAATATTATACAACAGCATAAGTTTTGATACAAAACCGATAATTTAAAATTAAATAATTCCAACAAATGTTTAATTAATTTTTTAGTAACTCTAATATTTCAATATAACAATAAATTCTGATTCATTAAAATTATAAAATAAAACCATTTTCTTGGTTTTAATTTCAAAAAAAGTATAATTCCATATACAATGTGCTATAAAAATCGATTATATCGTTTTTAATTATAAATAAGTAAATTAAAAATACAATAAATGATTCTAATTTAATATTTATAAAGTTATCGATTCGATCGTCTATATAAAACTTTATCTACCAGTTGCATAAATTTTCAATTAACTGACATTTTCATTTTATATTATACAAAATATATATTTAATTTCATTGTATAATTATTTTTAAAGTGAAACCTCAAAATGGGTCTTGAATCTTTAACATTTTCCCCACCTTCTACCACTTTCTATTGTATAATTAAAATCAATAAAAAATATTTTTATTTACAGTACAATTTTGATATAAGTGAAATTTTTCCAAAAATTGCTATGACTGCTTTCTTCGCACCAAATCGAATACGGGATCGGCTCCCATTGAAAAACCCCAGACTTTTCGAGAAATCTTGAGTTGTAATTGTCGGAATGAACTCAAATTTGGTACAAAGACTATTAGTAAACACCAATGAAGAGTTCCTATTATAATTGATTGAAGTATTGTGGAATTTCGAAATTCTGTGTTCTAGGAATCACAACCGATTTTAATCTAATTGGGTCTGAACGACTGTTTAGTCAAAACTTAGAATGAGGTCATACATGAGCCAAATTGAACAGCGATATCGGTGGTCTCCCATACAAAACCAACAGAGTTTTCTATATTTTTCACTTTGAGCTGTACACCTCAAAAGATTTTATATTGAGTCACTAATGGTTAATGGCTCCAATTATATTGCTTTGACTCTCACTTATTTCGTATAAGGTAGTATACGTAAAGATTCATTAATGAATGAGATTCGCACTTTTAAACTCTTGAATGAAACAAGGGCGTCTTAATAACCACGTCAAACCTTCCTATACTAGAACGAATATTTCCAATGAAGTAAAAGGACATTTTATTTAATAAGAGATATAAAATTTTAAAATAAGTTTCGAATATTATTGCTGTACTGTAAAAAAAAAATGAATTATTTTAAATGATGACCACAATATGTTATATTATAATACAAGTTTATATTAGTTTGCTTTTAAAAATATATTTTCATTATATAAGCAAAAAAAATTAATATTCAATAAGCAAAAAAGGATGTTCAATGCATACATATTTATACATAAATAAAGGATATTAAATATCATTTTTTCATCAATATGAGTAACAAAAAATAAACAAAAATATTGAAATATTCACTATATTAACTCAATGTATCATTTTAGTTTTTTAGTTATTTTCTAATATTTAAATGAAAATAGCTCTTATATCAAGCTTTTATATAACTGTATATCATTATGCACATATGTATAGATATATATATATATATTTATATATGTATATCACTTTAATAATATACAATTCGATTTAAAAACATTATTTTAAGCTCTTAAAGTAATGAGGTCAACTTTATTTTATGTTATTTATATACTATAGACTATCAGTTAATAAAATTATTTTTTAAAACCAGTGTTACCGTGTAATAATAATTTTAAAGTAGTTGAAAGTAAAACTAAATGCGCACTTATCAATATTTGGTAGTTAAGGTGTAAATACTTGATACAAATGTCAAAACTCTCTAGAATTGTAAAAGTGGTTCAAATCTCTAATAAATGAATGAATCTCTGTATAACTGTATTATGTACCAAGTGGTTGCTATGGGAGACAATAATTCAGTGTATTTTAGAAAATATTAAAATATTTTGTAGTTAATCTACGAGTACTTATAGTACATAACATTAATTGTAGTTAATCTACTATAAATTTATTAATAAATAAAACTCTTAAATAATATTTAAAATGTCAGAACTATCACTCATGTATTGAATATCCTCTTCTTTTATACTTTTGTGCGGTTACTTTATGCCTTGAAAAATTAATTTTTTTTGTACAATTATGGCAAATTAACTGGACACGATAAAAAAAGGTATTTTTACGAAAATAAAAGTGTGAATATTAATTACACATGATACACATCACCATATTTACCAGAAATTATTAAGGTTATAGTTGATGCTATTAAAACGTTTACCTAATTTCTTTTCGTCCTTTCCACTTTAACAATTGAGGTGAAGGCATTCACCAAGTCATTTAGACTTACCTTCAGCTTCGTTAATCATTTTTACACTTTGACAATTGAGGTGAAGGCATTCATCAAGTCAATTAGACGTAGCTTCAGCTTCGTTAATCATTTTTACAAAGCTAAAGCTTAGTCTTAATAACTTGGACTAACTAAGATGGTAATTACTCAGCAGTAGTTATTGTAAAAAATTGTGAAAACACTATGGGCCATGCATTATAGGTATAAATAGGTATATAATTTAATTTTATACACATACGTCTAAATTAATGTTATACAATCTAAGCTATTTACGATATATACAGTTTTACGATATTTCAAGGGGAAGGTCGCACATTTTTATTGAATATGATCTAAATTGGATTTGATTCAAGAATATTCCTCTAGAAAAGTCAGTGACTCAACAACTACTGCATACTTTTAAAAAATTTTTATACTTTTTCTTTACACAAATTATTTTATTTTTTGGTTCTAATTAATTGTCCACAACTGTAGGTATATAAATAACGTAAAATGCATACATATAATAAAATTTGTAAAAATATTTCAATTTTTTTTTTTAATTTTATAAATGCCATGTTTTTACATTAATTTATTTATCTAGTAAAGTGATATGGTGTACCACAAGTGCAAGTGTCTAATTTAAATTCAAATAATAATAATAACATTTTTTTAATTTTCACTTAAATTAATTCCTAAGGTTTGTTTTTTTTTTTTTTCTTATTTTTCAGAGGATTTAATAATTATAAGCTGCCACTATTGTATACACTTTTTAATTCTAAAATTATATCAGCTTCCTAAATCTAAATTGAGAGCTTCATCAAATCTATAATTGCTCATCTTCTTCTACATCTCACAAAGAAAGAACATCTTTCGTGAAAGGTTTCATGATTTGATTAGTTTAAAACTATAATATAAATATAAAGGGGTTTACTTTACTATCAAATTTTTTGCCTTGGCTTCCTTTAATTGCAATTCAATGATCCAAAACTTCTTACATTTGCTTGTTCGGCACTATATAAGGGAAAGGTTATGGCTGGACCTTATGTAATGTCGTCTCTACTCCTCTTAGTGTTATGCAGATCTTTTCCAATTGGTGAAACGCAATTTTTTCAAGTTTGCCGATATCTGATCTCACCAACGGAGATTCGGTCTTCCTCGACGTCTGGCTTCAAATATTCTCTTACTTTTGTAAAACATGAACGTCATTATACAGTTCATAGAATTCGGCATTATATCTACTCCGTCAGAGCACACCATCGTTTATAGGACAATATATTCTACGCAGCTTAGAAACGCAGAAAATTCTAGCTCACTTGCCTTGAGCAGTGTCCATAATTCTGAATCGTACAGCAAACCTGGGAGTATGAGCGTTTTGTACTATTACACTATAGTGTGATCGTTTTCTATCCAATTTAAAAATCCCCAGTTTTAAAACCTGTAACATATAAATTAATATTTACTAATCTGCCCCTTTACTCTATGTATCCTTAATCCTTTTTATGAAAATAAATACCAATGAACAAACTACTCTTATAGAAATATTTATGTAAGGGTATGTATTCGTAAAATAAAAAAAAAACTAACAATGTTTATTTAATCTACATGAAGTACATAGATACGCACATTATAAATGAAGTGACCATCTCCGTTGAACTGAAAATATGAAGTAAAAACAAATTAAAAATTGATTTTTACTTAATATAGGTATCCAAAGAGTAATCTATCAAATCATATTTTATTATTCTGTTAGAGATGGAAACCACCTTCCATTATTGCTTTTTATAGATTGATAGTTGACAGTAGAATCCAAGTCCAAGTTAAAACATACATACAGTTTAACTCCGCTCCAGAGATCAATTCATTCATTATTGTTTTCAGATATTCAGCCTCAATACTGAAAAAATTCCATTTTCAAATGTTTTTAAATTCTGAACACAACACAGCTAACTTTTAAAATATTGTGGAATCCCTGATAAACCGAGAAGTAAAAAGACTTAAAACTGTGAGAATCGGTTGATATCTAAGAATAATAAGTCCCTCTGAGTAACCACGAGTAAATATGAGTCTGCGGACTATGAGTCTAAGTCAAACCTGGTCACTTATTAAATATTTTAAGGGGAAATCTGCAATAATTAAAGTTATGAAGTTATGAATATGCTTAACCTGGTTATAATTGACTTCTTATAATTATATCGAACTTCATTAAAATTAATCAAAAGGTCCTCTTGCAAGTGATTGAAGACTTTCAATTTTACCTAATAGAAAAGGAAAATAACTAATTTTTATTCAGTAATATTCCGAATTCTAGGATGAAGCCATATTTTCTATGCATTTTTTTTTGTATTTCAGAAATAGAAGGGAGCAATAATCCAATAGCTATAAAAGCGATATAAGGTATTATTTCTCATTAAAAAAATCATAAGGTCTTAGTTCCCATTTAAATGGAAATAAAGCCATTAATCAAAATGACCTTATGGCTTATGGAAAAACCTTAAGGCTTCATTTTCATTTCACAATGGTAATAAAACTTTTTGGCTTTATTTACACTTTAATAGGAAATAAGGTCTTATGACTTTAATTGTTTTGGTGTTATTGTACCCCACCTTTCAGACATATTTATTAGAATAAAACTTTTTACAAAAATCAATATAATTTTGTTTATTATTTTAGAAATTATATATACATATATATATATATAAAATCCAAGTATATATATATATTTCCCAGTTCTAATTCGTAATGAATTATTCAACAGTAAGAACAAAAGATATAAATACTTATATTAACTTTTAATATGTATATTTATTATATTAATTCTAAATTAACAGTTTTGTTAAAAACTAAACTAAAATTTTCTTTAGTAATTATGTGATTATAATAATAGATTTTCGTAATTATAAAGCCTTTCCCAAAAACTCTTCAGCTAATGCTAAACTATTGATTATGAAATAATTTCACAAACCGATTTCCCAAGATAAAAGGAAAACACCTAGAAGATCTAAACCCATTGGAGCTCAACTTACTCACTAAAACACATACCTCGTAATCAGAATACTTGCATAAACCCCCTCACTCCCAGCACAAAACAATGACTGGGTTTAAGGAAATTATAGGAAAACGATAGACCATACTTTACAATAAATTTCCCAAAGATCCATTCCAACTCGATGTCATAAATGAATATTTTCAAAGAATTGATTGCAAATAAAACAATTGACACATTAAATTTTGGCCAACACTGTTCCAGTCCACTTTCTTTCAAATATTCACAATTCTGTTTTATTTATTTCTATTTTTAAATATAAAATATAAAAAGAAATCTCATTTTGGCTTGGACCTGACTTTACAATATTATAAAATATTTATCCAAACCATATTTTTAGCATTACCACAATATTTTTAGGCTAAAAACTAAAAACTAAAAAAAAACCAGAAGACCATAAGAAGTGCAAACAAAAAAAAAATGGAAATTCATTAGGGATTCATTTCGGATATATTTAGAGAATCATCATCAGTATCTACATACCACATTACCATATTACCATATTTATAAAGACAGAAAGAGAGTTTAGAAAACAAAAACAGAATATAATTTACTTACCTTTCCCAACATTTCAAGGTTAGAATTAAAATGCTAAAATTTAATGTAGGCTTGATTCATATGTGATAAATATAAAAATAATATGTACGTGATTATGAAAACTTTTCTAAAATATATTTAAGATTTTTATATTATTTTTATTCCACAATTTTTGTGGGATAATAAAATTTTTTAAATGAAATAAAAATTTAAAGTTTAAAAATAGTTTTCTATCAAAGAAAATGAGTCGAAAAAAACTTTTAAAATAAAAATTTAAATATCAAGGGTTTTTGTTTTAAAAAATATAAAACATCCAAAGATTTTTCAACTTTAAATAATAGTATTAAAATTTTGAATAATAATGGTAAAATTCTAGAATTCATATATGCCTTACCTAAATATAAAACTATTGTTAGATGGAGTAATTCAAAGATGGAGTATTAAAAGTTTATTAATTAAGATAATATAAAATTTAAAAAGGCTGTATTTTTTATTAAGATAGGAGGTATTAAAAATTTAAAATACCTTATTACCTCCAACATGCAATCAAATTAGACAATATTAAATGGTACAAGAAATAGGGGCAGTTCAATTCATTGGCAGTGCAAATACTAAACAAATGAATTAAGTATATTGTGGACGAATGGTTTATATGCAGCATTTACCGTTAGCGAACTATAGTAGTTAAAATCTAATAAAAATAATTTATAAAAGAGTTGCAAAATCCTGCCCAAGCTTTTAAAATGGAAAAGCAATACGAAATTTCTAAAATCCCATAAGTAAAAATAATTGGTATATAAAATAAAAAATAAAAAAAAAATACCAATCAACTTCATTGTCCGAGTAGAGTTTTGAAGAAGTTCATTGCTTATTGTGGGAAGTTCTCCACAA
The DNA here is from genome assembly GCA_963082915.1 of Dolichopus griseipennis. Classification (NCBI taxonomy): domain Eukaryota; kingdom Metazoa; phylum Arthropoda; class Insecta; order Diptera; family Dolichopodidae; genus Dolichopus; species Dolichopus griseipennis. The sequence goes on along the minus strand of OY720442.1, from coordinate 29,476,137 downwards.
AAATTACTATAATCTTTTAGAATGATATTTTTTCCAAAAGAAACATTAAGTAATTTTTTTTAGCTTGTGATCGGAATTAAACTTCTATTAACTTATTCTAATTTGTAATCTTTGATATCCGTAAATCGCCGTGATTTTTTTCTCTTGGATCACTTAGCATTTTTGTGTTTGATTAATTTATAAATTTTATGGTGGTAAAGTTCTAAATGCCGTATTTAGCATGTTTGCCTTTAATCAGTACAAACAACACAAACATTCTAAGAAAGTAATAAGGAATGCATAGTACAAACATTCTAAGAAAGTACTTAGCATTCTTGTGTTCTTCGTTCATGTACTTAACCTTTTTGTAACACAAGGATCTCAGAAACTAATTTTAATTTTACGTTCTATAAGCCCCCGCTCGATATACACATCTTATAAATGCATTCAGAAACTCTTTACTTTTAAATATTAAATTTAAAATAAAAAAAAGAAAATTTATGTACGATTAAATATTGAAAAAAAAGCAAATTTCTTTCTTCTGTAGCTTTATCCGTTCTAGATATCCGTTCTACTACAAACTCCAAGATCCAATGTGGGAAAAAATTCTATATTTAAGTTATAAACATAAAAAATTCTATAAGCTTAACTTTTACTCTAAAAACATAAAACGACCAGTATTTTTATAGGCTTTATAAATATATGTAAAATATATATACGTTACATTAATTAACTGTTATTCGAAACTCATTTTTTCCAAAATTTTTGACTCCTCAAATCTTCCAAAACTTTAGTTAGAAACTTGAAATTTTGGAAGATGTTAGATTCCTCCAAATTAGTCCGAGTCATTTAAAAAAACCGTTCACCGTTTGGAAGCAGTAAGGCAATAATTTGTGCAATACCTAATTGATATTTTGCTATTTTGAAACACTTGTACCTTTAATACCTCAATCCTAATTTTTTTGAAGTAACATTCCAAAATTAAAGTTCAATTACGTCTTAACATGTGTTAAAGGTTTTCATAATAAAGGGCTTCATGTGAAGAAGGTGTATCTTAATTCTTAACCATTTTTGCTTATTTAATAAAATTGTAAGAAAAGATACAAATTTTGGTTTAAGTCAGAATTAAATTCCTTGAACCTGAAAGAGAAAGAGAAAGAGAAAGAAAGAAAAATTCGGTGCATTCCGCGTGCATTTAAAGGCGATTAATTATTAATGAATTGATGAAATAAATAAATTTTAATATTATCAATATATTTTTATATATAAATTTTTTAATCACAAATCAGTATGAAATACTGTGGAATTTTGAAAATATGCTTTTTAAAAACCCTTAGTTTTTTACATCACTTGTTAAATGTCTGCCTCCGATGTACGTACTTATGAAAAATTAATTTATCCAAGTAAAATTTTTAATATATACCATATAATTTATAATATATTTTTATTTAAAAAAAAACTTTTAATAAAAACTGCAAAATTTTTTTTTTTATTTTGTTTCTGAAGTATAAGTTACACGCTCAATTAAAAACTACATTAATATATATATATACATTAATTCAACAAAAAGTGTATAGAATAATGAATGTGCAATGGCACTTTAAAATAACACAAATGGATCACATTCATTAAGTCACAGTCTTTATAATAATATTATATAATTTTTTTAAAAAAAAATGTCAATTTTAAAATTTTAGTTTTTTTTTTCTGTCACTTGTATAAAAAACACAACTACAAAAAAAAAACCGCTTTCATTTCTAACGGTAAATGATTCTTTCATATAAGAAAAAGTACTTTCATTTGCTTTTCTATACTTGCCATTATAAGATAATAAATAAAAAAAGTACTACTAAAGTGTCATATAAAAAAAAATCCATATATGTATATACTGAAAATCAATTTCATGCAACATGAATCTGAAAGTGTTTTCTTTTTTATATACGCATCTCTAACATTTTCTATTTACCCTATTTTTATTCCCACGTTTTTTATATTTTTCTATTTTTGTTTTTTTTTTTGTTTGTTTTTTTTTTTTAAAATGACTTTATTGCATTATAAAATAAAATGTCTCTTTATTTTCTATTCTTTGTCTTTGATTTTATTATTTGTTTCTATTTTTTGTCCTTTTCTTCTTTGACATTATCCATACATTCATTTTAACTAGTTTATTATAACGTCATCTGTATATTATTTTGTTTTTATTATAAGGTTCTGTGAAACTTCTTGTACAACTCGAAAGACATATGTTTATATATGTGAAAAAACGATCCTTTGACATTTTAAAAATAATATAAAAAAAAAAAAACAAAAAATTAAAAGTGACATTTTTGAACCGTTATTCGAGTAAGATATAAATTTATCAATGTAATACATATAACTAAAAAAACATTAAATGGTGTTTATACAAGTTAAATTTCAAGTTAAATGAATATTTAAAATTGAAATTAAATTAATTAATACAAAAATTTTAATGTATGTAACAGCTGTTTAGTAACCTTGGTAATGTTTTTTTAATTATATTATTTTTTAAGAGAATTTATATAATTTTAATTAATTTTACAGTTATTTTGTGCAGTAAAAGAAAATTAAAGAAAATATTTTCATAAAATATATTTTGTTAGGAAGAAAATGGATGATATTTTAGGCAAATATAAATTAATTAATTGGTTTTAAATATAGAGAAATTCATTGACTTCTGGGTTTAAATTGCAAGTTAATTAAATTAAGCCATTTTTGTTATATTATAATACCACCTCTTCAATTTGGTGTGCTAAACAAGGTTCATCGACAGCGAATTCAAACATTTCAAAATAAAGTTTCAAGACATATGATTGATGCTTCTTGGTATGTAAGAGTATAGTGACTTACGTATAAACTTAAGCATTCCGATTATGATGAGGAAATAAAAAACTATGCAATGAAGCACTCGACCCGATTAGAAAGGAAATTAAATATACAAGGCAGTCAACTTCTATATATTCCGTAGAATACTGAACAATGAAATTGTTAGTACTAACATTCAAATAGAATGTAAATTGTTAGTACTAACATTCAAATAGAATGTAAATTGTTAGTACTAACATTCAAATAGAATGTAAATATAAATGTAAATGCAAACCTATCCATGGTTTCTGATATTTATAGCTAAACGAGTGTCTCTACCATGGAGCTCTGTTTGGAAATCAAAAATATGTAATGTTTCTTGCAGTGGACGCTGGTTGATAGAAAATATTTCTATTTGAATGTTATTGATATGTCAGAATTTGCAGTGTTGGCAAAAGTCAAGTCTTAAAATTGAAATAAACGCATGAATGAACAGACATCTAATGTTTAAATAACTAACAATTTTTTATTTCTAGTTAAGGAGAAGAAACTAAAAAGCGTTAAACTAAATAAAATTTATATTTTTAATGAAAACTAATTTTCATTTTGCTTTTTATTCTTTTGGTATTTATGTCACACTTTTATTTTAAAAAAAAATACTTCTTCTGCAATTTTAAAAACTCTACATACATTTTATAAATTTTATATTCCTTTTACTTTTATTTAAAAAAAAAATATATGAAAAAAATAACAAAAAAAGACACTAAAACTAGTTGATTTATATTTATTACAATAATTTTTAACGTCTAAATGATTTAAAACAAAGTTTGAATTTTATTACCTATATTTCTGGAGTGGTTTTATTCATGCTTGTAAAAACATATTTTTAACCAAAGACTTTGTATGTGAAGAACTGTGCAATACTGCAACTATTTTTTAACAAAACTTCAATATCTCTTTAGAAAAATTGAAAGATGAATTTACTACACTTAAATAAATCAAGATTCTTTTATTAGTGTGAACTTTTACATTCTAAAATACACACCGATACACCAGGATTCATATTATTAGAACTGATGAAATGAATTCCACATACAATGTAAGCATGAGAGAGTTCTATGCCTTAGAACATGTAAAAATGTCTTAGATTTTCAATAGATACAATTCTATTTTTGTTTATATCGTAATATTTTGTATTTGAGTTATATGATATATGGTAATTCATATCTGTGAGTTATATTATTCAATTAAATTTTTTTGTTTATACTGTTATATTAATGTATTTTAATTATTAATTATTGATTAAGCCATTAATTTGAGCCCAATGGCGAATGAGTCAAGTTGAAAACTAGATAAATGTTTTTTTCACTTTCACTGGGTTTCAAACCCGGACTTTTTGGCATAAAAGGTCGACACTCTAATCATTGTGCCACCCAGAGGATAATTTTATTTCTGCTTAAGTCTTCTATAAAAATACATATTCATTTAATATTTGTTTAGAAAATTGTTAATGCAATTGGGACCCAAATGACATAACTACCGACAGCGGGATAAAAAATCTTAACAATGTCTTCGGGATTTTTATTAATAAAAAAAACCCCTCACACTATTTTTCAACCATTGACCAAATATAAATCCTATATTTGAAGTTAAACCTGACTCTTATTACAGCCTTTTTTTTAATTTTTAAAATTTTTATAAAAATAATTATTGAATTTCCCATTCTTTGGAACCATATATATTAACCGACGTATTCGGTAGGTAAATTACCCAGCACGTCTTAAATATTTGTTTATAAATATAAATAAATAATAATGAGTAAAATCCCTCGAATTTTGACATTTGCTATGCTCATAAAATAAAAAAACATCACTCCTCTTAGAACTTGTGTAATATTGGAGCCTTAACTGTATTTTATAGATATCTTGTAGGTACTGATACTTGCTCTATTGAATTAAAATATGCATCTAATAATGCCTTCATCTGAGAAATATTCCAACGTAATACCAGGGAAGTCGAAAAGTGCTAATTTCTTCACAGTGGAATTCCTAGGTTGTTTAAAACTGGTAATGGAAACTTATTTCATGTGAGAACTGTTACAAGGTAGAACATGTTTCTATCTGATCTAGTAAAACATCAATTTAATAAATTTTAAATTTAGTAAGTTAATTTTATAATTTTTCAAATTAAAATTTCTGCAAATGTTTTTGTTCCAAATTAATTTTTTTTTTTTTTTTTTGTTTAATAATAAATATATAAACTTTTAATTCACATACTTTTCTAAAAAATCAAATATATATATTAAATATATGTACATTTATATTTAATGATAATTTCTTATATAATTGAGATGAAAAAGTTTTGTAAATTTTTAAAGCATATTATGTATATACATATATATATATTTATATAGATATAAATTTATTTACTTTTATTATTATCTCAAACTAATGTACTTTAATATTGTTATATAATTTTAAAAATGTTTAATAACTAATTATAAATAAAATAAATATGTTTTAACAAAATACTTTAACAAAGGGTCGGTTAATTTTTGTCGATTTAGAAAATATCGACTCCCAAAATGTTGATATCAAAACATCGATTTAAATAAAATATCGACTTTTCCACCTTTTTCAATATGTACCTAATGTATAGACAAACTCTAAAATCACTCTACATAAATTTAAAAACTCGATATTGCTTTTGACATTTTGGCACTTTTGACAGGAAATTTTGTCTGTCGACATTTTGGGTATCAAAGAAAAACGGCATTTTTAAAATCGACATTAACTTTGCATCCTAACGAAAGGTTTCTGAAAAATAAATATATTATACAAAAAATTGTTTAAATGATTTCTTTATATCCTTTAATCTCTTCTTCCTTCCCTTAAAAAGCTAAAGACAAATATCAAAGTATCTAATCTTAATTATCTTAAATATCCATTTCAATCAAAACTTTCTGTATTTAGGTTTTCATTACTGGCCTCAATTATCATGAGGCTATGTCAGATATTAAATAATTTATGTTTAAATTGAACATTGCCTCGATCATTAACAAATAATTTCATTGACTTATTGGTCATTGTCATGGGATCACGGGAGCTCCAATCTAGTTTACCTTAGTGTGCAACATTACATTTCGATTATTAAATAACCCCTTTTATTTTACATTTAAAAGTGCTCAAATAAGCGAGTTTTAAATCCACTTTAGATTCCTCAAAAAGCAATGGACTTCATATGTCTCAATTTGAAATTTCCAAAAACTTTTTCATTAATATTTGCGCCAAATTAATTTTAAGACATTTCTTTAAAATGAATTAAACTTTATTTTATTACATATTTCAAAAAGACACTTCATTAAGCTTAACTAGGCCAGCCGATAATAACAACTTTATATCCTGATTGTATTATTTTGAATTTTACCACACTTTCGTCACTTAGATTTGTGACACTTTTTTTGTCACTTGCTTCGCCTTGTGTAAAAGATTTTTTATTAAGTACACATTATCATATAAAAATACTTTAAAACTTTAACTAATCATAATTTTTATTATTATCCTTTTTATTTATAACGGAATTTGTTTTTATATGTATAACGGAATGACATTTATAAAAAAAACAACAAAGGACATAATAATATTTTTGTTTGAAATATAAAGCCGGAAAAAGGATTTCCTTACCTTTATTTAAAAAAATTTTATTAATTTTCTTTTCCTGTATTCTTTCAAAAGTTTTTATTTTACATTCACTTTTTTTTTGAATTATGAAGACCTGTTATATGTATATACATTATACAAATTTATATACATATAAATTGGTATATAAAATAAGTTTTAAATATATTACGTCTACAAATCCATTCTTATGCTATTATATATTTTACAAAAAAAAAATATAAAAAAGTGAAATAGTTCGAGTAAAAAAATTTAACTTATTATCCCATAATTTTATCCCAAAAAAAAAAATTGGCCCATCCTAAAATTTGGTCCGAGTGATGTCGAACTTTGCCAAGTAACTTGCCCTATTACTTTACCTACCCAGTTTTAATTTTAACCTCGTAGCTTCATTAGATTCACAGTTATCAAATTGACAACTTTGTATAGCAGTTGCCCCGAAAATGGGGCCGTTACATTTGAAACTTCATATAAGTGTTCAGTTCATTATATAATTAACCGTGTGTAATTAACCGTGTGTAATTAGTTTTGAAAAAATTCATATTGGTGCAAAAAAGTTGTATGACATCTCCCCGAAGCCTTGATCCGATTTTAACCAAAAACAATTGGGAACCTAGAAATTGCCTAAAAATGACTTTGTGTGAATTTCAAAACCCTAGCCCTGTTAATTTTTATTATTAGAGTTATCGTGCTGACACACGGACGGACGGGCAGACACACACAGCTAGATCGATTTACTTTTCGACGCTGAACCGATACGTACCCTTGACACTATATCTAGCTCGTAGACATCAATGCGTTACAAACGGAGGAGCAATGTTAATATACACGATGTCATTTATGTATGTACGGGTATAAAAATCACTTTCATTTGCAAAATTTCCTTGGTTACCAAATAGAAAGTAAAATATAATAATATGTATATGATTTATGTTTATGATTCAACAATTAATGCCTCCACTCCGAAATTTTCCAACAGGAAAGAACAGATGTACAATGGGCAACAGTTGCTGATCCCCACATAGTTGAACCAACCAAGTGGCGCAGAACGGTTGATAGAAATTTATCCTCATCACATTTACGGAACGATTATTCTAGTAAATGTGTTTCCCAAACTTGGTAATGTATATGTGTACAATTTAGCTAAATTTAAGAATAACATTATCATCTTTCTTCTAAATATCCCATCCTATTTACCCAGTGCCCACCATAATTCAACAAATCTAAATATTGTAAACCCAAATCCCGAAATTGCTGCATATCGCCATCTTCATAAGTAAACGTTTATTTGCATCATTTGATTATATTTTGGTGCGCTAAGATCACAGACTATCTAAACGAACTTATCCCAGTTTCACTAGGAAACTTTCCAGATTTCTAATATTTCTCGTAAAAACAGTTCCTAGAGTATAAAAAAATTAAAGTACACGTCGCAATGATTTAAAATACACATATAATTTGTCAGTAATCCCATACTTTTCCCAATACAAAAATTCCTAGTTTTATTTAGGCAATCAGTTAGTTTGAAATCGGGTTTGGCATTGAAATCCCAAAATACAAAGTCGAAATATTTAATGTGCATAATATTACAACTATGATTTCACAACCCAACTCTGAAATACCAGCTTTTTATAACTGCCACAAACTTAAAAATTGTATTTTGTGGCACAACATCAAATATGGTACCTTAAACTCAAAAATGGCAGCCCTTAATTTGTTTATCTAGCTTCAATTTCTATTCATTATGTTACACTTCATAATAAGAAAACCATATTTTTAAAATTTAAATATGCATGTAATTTAAAATTTAAATCTTTAATTTAAATATGTTAAATTGAAATTTTACATAAATTTTTTTTTAAATTCAATTCAATTTTTATATTCCCTTCCTCCATAAAATTTATTTATAATTCTGTTTCTTCTTTTTTTTTAAATTTAAATTTACCAAATATAGTTTCACATAGTTCACCTGTCCGTCCGATCGAATGTTTACAAAACTTCTACACCTTTTGAAATAGAGCAATGAAATTTTTACTGCTGATAAGTATCACAGGAAAAACTAATTTTATGGAACAAGTTTCTTCTATAGTCCTACTCTTTACGGAGCCGTAGTCCTACAAAGTTCAAAAGAGCCTCGTATTATATTAAGCTCTTTGAGGTATATCTTCAATAGCTAACAACGTCAACTGCTTTCATATGCATTATAAATATATATTTTGTTCCCCAGCGGTATTGCTATTAAACCCCCCCAACGGCTGAAATAGGGTTAAAAACTGATAATTTGCTACTTTTAAACACCTTTAACTTAAATATCAGTCAACATTTTAATTTAAATTACAATGAAATATAATATGCATTATATTTTAATCAAATGTGCTTTTTATAAAAACCCTTATTTCTTACATTATTTGTTTTTTTTATAAATAATTCAAAGCAATTCAATTAAATTTTTGTAAATATGGTAAAATCTAGTTAAATCTTATAATTTCATTTCAAGACATCAAGGAAAAAATCTGATGGAATTTTTTTTTATATTAATAATATTTTTTTTTCAATTCAATTTGCACATAAATAAAACATACATACAAACACACAAATATCAACCCAACATTTTTTTACTCAAAAGAAAAAGTAATTTAAAAAAACGTTAAATTCCTTTTTAAAAAACTACCCGTGCCATGAACACCTTTCTTGGTACTGTGTTGATTTTCACAATTGGTATACCTAGTGAACACTACACATGTAACCACTGTGACCTCAGATTTCATCCACCCTATCTGGAAAAAAAATACAATAATATTCTATAGGGTACAGAACCAATACGACCATCCAATTGGATGAAGAACCAACAACACAAAATTAAAAAAAAAATTAAAAAAAAAAAAAATCACAATTTTCTAACCTACAGGAAATTGGTACCGGATGTTGAAACATAAAATTTCATATAACGAAAAAAGGAAAGCATATAACAGTACCATAAAATTTCACACCATATATACATTCAAACATATTGTGTATTACATGTGTTAGAGCAGGATCATTTATGTTGAACAGCAGTTCAGTACTTTGAATAAATAAAATTTAAAAAGAACAACTTTAGGATGTAAGCTGACGGAAAATTAAAAATAGGGGGAAATCCCGGAAAACTAAATTAGAAAATATTTATGCATACATTTTTGTAATGATTGCATTTCAAATCATTTTCCAACACCAATCCTTAACACTTTTACCAGAGAATTTCATTTCAGAACTATATATACATTGTATTAACTGTAAATCAAAGTTATTTATTATGAACATTTAAAAAAAAATTTTCATAGGAAAATTTTCCAAATGGAAATTTTGGAAAACCTCAAATCAATTTGTGAACATTAAATTTACAATTTTTTCTTAAAATTACAATGTATATTTTCAAAATTGATTGACATTAATTTAAAATTTCATTTAAATGAAAAAAGAATGATGGATGTTTTCTAGAAAAAAAAAAAAAAAAAAAAAAAAAAATATAATTTTCCGATTTTTTGAACTAAAATTTTACGCAAATTACAAATTGAAGCGTACCGAATCTACATTATAATTTCTAATTTCTACATTAATTCAATTAAATAAAATAGGAAAATTCAATTCAATTTATTATGAATTTCAGATTCAGTCAAATGAAATTGTTAAATATCTTGAAATTTTATCACAAATTGGAGCACGTGTATTCTTATTAAGATTAAATAATTTTCTTCATTTAATGTGCGGTAAAGTCTTATTACCTTTTTTCTATACGACAGTTTTACGCACCCAACATGTGTCCAACTGTTTTTTCAATTAGAACGTAATTCGTCACGAACTCAAATTTTTTTTAGTGAAATTATTCAAAACAGTGATTGTACTCAGCACAATGGTACCCTACAGTTAATTATGGATGTAATGAGTTTATCTATAGTCCAAAGTGCGTTCAACTCAATATTACCTGGATGCAATGAGTTCATCTGCAGTATAAAGTATCCTTAGTACAATTTTACCCTACAGTTAGTTATGGATGCAATTAGTCTGTCTACAGTCTACCGTGTCCTCAGCTCAATATTACCTACAGTTATTTATGTATACTATAAGTTTGCCTACAGCCCAAAGAGTCTTCATTCCTCAGCACAATATTACCTACAACTAATCATGGATGCAATTAGTCTGTCTGCAGACTACAGTGACCTCAGCTCAATATTACCTGGAAGTAATGAGTTTATCTGCAGTCTAAAGTATATTGAGTACAATTTTACCCTTCAGTTAATTGTGGATGCGATTAGAGTGTCAGTCCACCGTGTCAGTCCACAGTGTCCTCAGTTCAAAATTACCTACAGTTAGTTATGGATGCTATGAGTGTGCCTACTTGTTGCGAATCCCATTTTGTTCAGTTCCGTATTTTAAAATCCCTGCCAAAATAACTCTTTCTTCGCTTTTCTTATAAACATCCCACTTTGTCCAAAAAAATAAATAAAAAAATAAAAATTAGATTGCAGCCATAGCCATCATTAAAAAATTTTCTCAAAAGTGGTTTTGAGGAATCGAAGTTCCCACTTTTGATTAAAAATTCATTTGGGATTTCATAGAAGGTCCGATATTCTGAATATCAGTAGTGTTCAAATCATTAAATTTTTTTAGGTTCTTGTCTCGACTAATTTTATTAATTTCTATTCAAACAAATTCAATCTTCTTTTATATAAGATAGAACAATTTTAAAGACAATCTTTTAAATTGAAATTTATTTCTTTAATTAAAATTGTTGTTTAAGAAATTTTCCAATTAAATTTAGCACTCAATAATATTTGTTTTTAATAAAAACACCATTCCTTAATATGGTATTAAATTTAAATAGAAATTTTTATTACGTCCCTTTTATACAATTTACTCCAAATAATGAAATCTGGATTTCTATACTCCAAAGATCTTTCCTTTTCTTAAAGAAAACATCTTTAGGATTCAATTCAATTGAAACTATCTATTTTCGTACATACAAAGAATGAAAGAGAATACAAAACGAAACAAAAAAATCAAAGAACCCCTACAAACAATAGAGAATGGACCCAAAATCAACATAATATCAATAAAAAAAGCAACAAAATTGTATTTAGAAATTATTTTCCGATCTCTTTTGTACATTTTTTTATTCATTTATTTCCATTTCATTTCATTAAATAATTCTTTCAACACCATTTGTTACCATATTACAAAAAATGGTTCAATTCAAATTCTTATATTTTCTTTACAATTACGATTTCTTTGATTTTTCGGCCATTAAAATACGAAGTAAGAAAGTGAAAAAAAAACATTATTGTGTCACTTTAAAATTTTCTTTTCTTATTAAATTTTCATATTTTCTTTTCATTACTTGGAAAATTCGTTATTTTCCTATTAAAAACTGTTGAACCATTCAAACATAAATATTAGGCCAATTTGGCTTTCAATTAATAATAATAATACAAATATAAAAAGACTAAAATTAGCTAAGATAAACACCAGTAGCCATTTTGTAATTATTCACATTGTTTATTTCAGCTCAAAAAAAAAACAAATTGATTGCTCATAATTATTGAAGTATGAAATTTTAATATTTTATGAATTTATAAGAAATTGGGTGAACTATTTAAAATTTTCAGTAATATAAACCAAAGTTTGTTTGCCGATTATTGAATCATTGACCCTAGTTTTGTTATAAGATATTTATTTCAACGCATTTTTAAAAAAGAAAAATTCTTAGAAAAAATTCGGATGATTTAATCAATTTTAATCTTTACTTGAGAGTTGTTAGATAATTGGAACTCTGCGAAACTAATTCCAGAATGACCTAACGCTGGAACTAAAAATGAACCAATGTCAGAGGAATTATAGTTAATTTTTCTAGCGTTAGTTCATAAATTAAAACTTAAAATAAAAAAAACAAACGCAAGCCAGAATTCTATGAACCTACGTTAGAATCCAATAAAATTGCAATTGTTCTGGCATTAGTTTATTTTCATTTCTGGCGTTAGTTTCTAGAACCAAGAATTTAGATTTCAAGTTTTGAGTTAAAGTTGCAAAAAATCAATAAAATCACCAATGTTCAATCAATCATATCTGGCAAATAGGGATTAAACTATTTTAATAGTTGAAGCATAATATAAATAAATTAATAACACATAGTTTGCGATAATTGGCCAAAGGTTATCGATGCAAGATATAGCTTGTTATGATTAGGCAACCCAGATTTTTTTAAGAACCTCGAAAAAAATTTTTAGTGGTATTCTCATGAATTTTTCATAAACTGCTTCCTGGATTAAATTAGGCCATTTGTTTTACGAGTTTGCTTTAATTTAATTACTGTTCTAGAAAAAAATATGTACATTAAGCTGCAGAATAAATCCCAACTAATGTCCGTCTGAATTTTTTCTGAAAAACTGCCCAAATTTTAAAAAAAAAAATAAATAATAGGGATCTAATTGTTTTTTTAAAGGATTAGTTGGATTTCAATATCAGAATTTCAATAATTTGTTTGAAGGAGGTTTGGGGCAGAAGCCACTAATATTTTAAAAATTTTGTCGCTGAGTTCCTATTTATGAAATATAATTTGGAAGGATTTTAGAGTTGAATAAAAAATCAAGGTTCTAATAATTTGTTTTAAAAGAGTTTGAGGTGGGGGATCCGTTACTAAATTCACGTACTAATGTCTAATTACTCTATACTCATTTTTTGGATGTCCACTTTTATTTTATAACCCGAGGCCTTTTAATATCCACTTTTTTCAAGATCCATGTCATTTCACCAAAGTTTAGAGTAATCAAAAGTTCTGTTGCTCAACCAGTTTGGCAAAATTTTTGTAATTTGCAAATTATAATTGCTAACTTATCGTATTGTTCCTTTCACTTTCACGCCACTTATTATCTCCTACTTTTTCTATGTTTCCCGACCCGACGACTCCACACCATACACTAAAACAATCACTTAAAGCACTTTAAGTTTTAATTTACAAGTAAAAGAGAAATGTTAATTCATGTACAAAAACCTTCAATTTGATAACCAGTATTACCTTGAGTTATTGAGCCCAATATAATTTTTTAAGTAGAAAAATTAAAAAAGTAAAAACAAAAAATGAAAGAGAAGGAGAAGGAGAACAAAAAGTAAAAAAAGAAAGTGAATGGATATTTTATGGGAAAAACAATAAAATAAAATTATCTTTTTATAGAAATAATTTTGGGATCTTTTAATTTGTTCTCTTGAACTTGGCCTCACTGCTGCCATTTAACCAAAAATATACAAGAATTAAGGTTCTTCATCGTTATGCAATTTATTCATCCATTTAAAAAAGATTTAAAAGTAATTCATTGTTGCTTTGGTGTCTTCTAAAAAGAGACAGAATTTCTAAGAAAATCTAAATCCTTTAAATATATGTATACATTCTTAACTCATGTGATTTATATTCACATTATAATTGTCTGATCTTTGATAACACTGAAAGTTATTCTTATAATTTAATGTCGCATTTCATTTATTCCATTTCTAAAAAAAAAAATAAACTTGTAACTATATATTATGGAATCCTAAAGATGAAGATAACCTAGTCCTATAAATTATTATCGAATTCAAATAACAACAATATAATAAAGTTGAATCAGAAATTTAAAGAATATAGGTTGCCATTTAATTTCTTTAAAAACAACTAATAAAACAACAGTAGTGCGATGCAAGTGACTTAGTAATACCCGACAGCTGACAAATTCACACTTAAGCAATAGGACAGAATTTCCTTGTACCAAATTTGTATTTTCAAACTTTATTAATTGCCAAGATATACCGGGTAGGTCTAAGAGGCATGAGGCAGCTTTCCGAAACACTTTCATTTAGTTTCATTCTTCTCAAATTTTAGATAGATAAAAGACAGAGCTACCTTATACTAAATTTCTGATTTCTAGGTTCTTAATTTCGAAGATAAGCTTTTTAGTCTTGGAAACTGTTTAGAAGGATAAGTTAGACAAGTTTTGGGAAGTGTTCAGGAGGATAAGTTGGACAAGTTTTAAAAGGTATTTAGGTACCTGAACCATCAATTCAATTGATCTTAAATTTCACAGACCCAAAGAAAATAGTAACGAACACAGTTATACCACTTTTAAAGTTTCTGTATTTTTTTTAGTTACTAACATTATTAATTAGAAGAAATGCTTTAAAGTCTTAGAAGATCGAAAGCTCCCAGAATCCGAACCCATCCCGATCTTGCCCATTTCCAATTCCTGTCATACTTTTGTTACTAGTAACCTACAGTATAAATTTAATAGAAATAACATCATTATTTTTTGAGTTATCGTGTTTAAGGACGCAAATTACTAAATCAACTCAGGAGCTGACAAAAAGCTAAAATATATATATTTTTCTACATTCAGTTTGCGTCCTTGTGGTGGTTACAAACACAGTAGCAAAAGTAATTAACACTCCTTTACCTGTTATACTATTTTAGGTATAGGGTATAAATATTGAACTAAAGAAATAATTATTGAGCGCAACAAAGAAGTACCAGGGTTCTCAATCAAAAGAAAGGATCAATTTAAGGTCAAGTTCAGATTATAAATCAAATTTACAATTTTTCTTCTAATAAATTAAATAAGAAGAAATATATACATCATTGTAACTGTAGACCATGATTTACAGGATTCTCGAACAAGATTAATAAAATTTTACAGAAACATGTTTTGAAAACGGTTCGGAGACAATTTAAATCGAAGACAATTTTCGTAGAAACAATATTTAGCTCATGTAAAATATTTGTGGATTATTTTTTTACCACATTTCACTAGAGAATTAGAATGAAATAACGATAATACCTTAAATTTTAAAAAGACATTGAAAATTGTAATCTCTAAATTGATTGCACTTTATTTGAGTAAATGTTTGAAATTAGGTTTACATGTTTAAAGGTTTAAATTAATTTACCATCAGAAGATTTTATACTGATTCACAGAAATGAAATTGACTTGCTAAATATTTACTAAGTGGAAAAAATAAAAAAAAAACAGGATGAAATTCTAAACTCAAGATTCCAATATTATTTTTTTCTTTGAATAGAAGTATGTTTTCAATTGGATTTCAACCCACTATACTATAATAAATAATCTACCTACAGCTCTTATAGCCCATAACCCATATACATATTTTGCTTCAAAACAAACCCTTCGTTTTTATTCATATCATTCATTGTTGAGCATCTGTATTTCTGCTTTTGTTGTATAGAATTTCCAAATTTTAAATATAATTTCTTTTCATATTTTTTTTTCAATCACCGCAACCCTTAAAAATTGTTTTATTTCTTTGCTGCTTATACCTTCAAATTAAATGAAGTGTTTCTTATAAAACATAATAAAAAATAAATTTACTGGTAATTATTAAGGTAAAAAATTTATTTTCTAATTCTTAATTTACCTTGACTTTTATTCTAATTTAACACTTAAAATACTAATGGTCACTTAAAAATTGAATATCCAGAATTTACAAAATGGCTAAGAGCAAAATACACTTCGAAATTAATGAATGAATCAACTATACAAATTACTTGTACAATTGAAGCCAAACAAAAAACAATTATTATTTTTGAGTCAGGTCATCAGACAAGTACCACAGTCCATTACCTATAAAAATTAAATTGCTTAGAAAAAAAACAACAACAGGTCTATAAATTTCAAATTGATTGTCTAAATTTTTTTTTTGATTTATATTTCGACCCTAATTTTAATTTCCCCTCACAATATCAATTGTAATGAACTTTTTTTTTCTTAAGGATTTACCGTTATTTTTCTTTTTTTTGCGAAATACTAATTAAAAACTCTTCAAATTGAAGTAAAACAAGGAAGAGTGTAGTTGTGTCCATCCTAGGATACTTGTATGACCGGAATATAGAGATTGGATAATAAAATGCTAATTACATGTGGCAAAGTCTTAATTACACAACTAATTAGACTTTCAGTTTTGTACAAAAGAAAATATAAGTTGAAAGGCAGCGGATATTCTAGGTCGAACCGCTTTCACTACACCGACTTTATTTTATTCAGGCGTTAGCAATTAAAGTAAACATTCAGCTTTACTACGTATAGAGTAATGCAAATATAAAAAAAAGGTGTGACAGCTACTTGAACCTACTGCAGTAGACAAAAAAAATTATCCACAACCTTGGCCTTAAAACTAAACTATTTGTGAAAAATGCTCAGATTCGGTATAGAGTAACGCACATATAAAAAAAGAACTTGTATAGCAACTACTCGAACACGTGGAGTAAAGTGACTGGATTTTAAATAGCGATGGACTATTGTGTAAAAGCGAATTTGTGAAAATTTCAAAATCCTAGCTGCTTTATTTTTGGAGTAACCGTGTGGACGAACGAACAGACGGACGGGAAAATTAACGGACGGACATACATTGCCAGATTGATTTACTTTTCGATTCTGATGCGATCCGTACTTTTGTGTTTATATCAAACCTCTCCCCTCCTCGCATTCCTTCTCTCCTTTTCTGCGTCTGCCTCAAAAACGTAATGGCAAATTGATTACACCCTTCGACTTATAGTCATACCGGCATATAAGCATGTTCAAAAGATTTCAAAGTATACTCAGTCAATTTACAAAAACGAAAAAAGTTGAGATCTGATAAGGGTGTGGTAGTTTATATATACATATACATAGGTATAATAAACCATTTTGTTATGTATTATGTAATTTTAATTAACTGTTCTTGGGGTTTCTGTTTTGGAAAACTGAAGCGTTCTTTTTTACTGTACAAAGGGTGGTAGTAAAAGAAAAAACCAAATCAGAAATGAATGAATAAAAAAAAATTGCAAAAAAAATAAATAATTTCAAAAAACTGAAAAGAAATAAAGTAAAAATAAATTTTAATTTCAAGGTTAAATATTTTTTTTTAATTATTTATTTATTTATGTATTAGCACGAGTATACTGGAATATTCATTGCCTGTCAGCCAGTAAAGACTAAAGGTATATAATGAATATTTTTTGTTGTTTTTCATACTAAAAAATTATTAATTCGAATTCAAATATAAAAAACAAAATAAAAAAAATTTTCTTCTAAAAGTCAAATTTTTATTTTGTATTTTCCTTTGAAAGGATTTAAAATAAATCCAGCTTTATGATAATGTTTTCCTTGAATATTTTTTTTTTAATATTTTCCCTTTAACTTTGAAATATTTAATATATTTTAATTAAAAAAAATAATTCAGTTGTATGTAAAAAATATTCTTTGAAATAATTAGGACATAATTTAATCCATATCCTTTCATTAGTCGCTGTAAAATTAATTTCCAGAAACCGGAAGTATAAAAACTGATTTTCTAATATTCCCTTTTGATCTAAACGGTTGGTCAATTTTGTTTTTAATTTGAAAAAATTTCATGGTCATTTAACTCATAATATTTAAAAAAAAATTAGAATTGGTTTTAAACATACAGGCCATGCAGCTTAACTTTTTGTAAATTATTTGAGAATCGAAATTTTACTTTGGGACTTCATACATTAAAGCATAATTATTACAAATATAAGTAATAAAATAGACATGAGGAACACTTCATATATCAACCCAATTAACTACCTATCAAATGTTCAGACATTTTTCGGAAAATCATGGCCTAAAAAAATTATGATCATGGTCATGGCAGATAATAGCTTAAATTCGATGCTATAAATTAACTCTAAGCTTTGTACATATATATGTATAAGTTGAAAAAAGTTTCATTATTCTTTACAGTTACACATCAGATCTATTTGACCAATGGCGTAGTGGCTAAGATGGCGGCCATTCAAGTGGACCCAGGTCAGATTTTATCTATACGACTGGAGTTGCATCTAGTAATTAAATACTGGAAAAAAAATCGTATAATGTAGAGGTATAGATCGTATAATAGTTTATATCGTAATATAAAAATAAGCTTATATAAAATAATATAATTATATTTATTTATTTATTTATTTAATTATTTATTTATTTATAATTAGTACCAGTACAATAGTAAATATTACCATATATTATTATAGTCCTTTTTCCCTTGGCTTTTGGGCTTCTTAAATTAAGTTCTATTTATTTATAATTACAATATTATTTGTATATTTATATTATATTTGGTCACCATGGGGATTTGTAAATAAAAATTATTTTTTTTATTTTAATTATTTTTATATTTTTTTTTCTTTGGCCCACACGGGAATCAAGCCCGCACCCCCTCTGTTAGTACGTCAAATGCTTACCCACTACACACACCCCATCGAGGCTTCAAAATATATATATATATATATATACATATATACACATATATAACTCTTGTATAAAATAATAGATGTCGCACAACCATTTATGTATTTATAATTTTATGCAATGAACTGAAGCTTAGTTTCAGACTTAGTGAATTCCCTTTACTTATTTTGGAGTGGTAAAGGAATAAAAACAAAAACACATCAGATTTCTAAACAGGACCAAGAACAAAAGTTTGCACTCTGTTCTTAGACATAATTTATGGTAATTACAGTTTAGTTTTTAAATGTTTACTAAATGTTACAATAAATTACCTTGTAAATGATAACCTTGCTCCATATTAAACTACTAATATCTTTATTAGAATCTTAACTGCAAACAAACAGGAACATCTAGGTACACTAAATTGTATTTTATTTAAGTGAACTTTTCTACTTTTAGATATATTTAAAATAAAATCTAATTATAAATGTGCACGCACTATCGATTTTCTAATATTAAATAATTTATTTTGTAATTTTAAATAATTTATGCATTAGTTTATGCATACCGCATACTAAGTGTTGCCTTTTAAATTCACAATGATCAAAATTAACACTCAATAAAACTAAATACCTGTGCAATATGTGCATATTAAATATTTTCCTTTTAATACGTATTCCAATAAAAAAATGCGATTGGTTGCACTCATTATTCTAATACATTTATATATGTATACATGAATACATTCTTTAAAATTGTAACTGTAAAAAAAAAAGTCCCATAATGACAATTAAATATTATCATATCCCACCATATTTGCATATTTTACATTGTAAATCGATTTTTTTTTAAAAGTGAACCCATTTAAAACTGTAAAATATTCTCACTGTTTTTTCAAAATATTAAATACATCCTTCTATTATATATGTACATACATACATATATGTATATTTTTCGAATTAAAAATAATTTTATGCATTTTATTTTTTAACATGACATTAGCCTACATTTATATATATATATATATATAATATATATACATATATTATATATATTCCCCATCACATTTATAATTTTCCGCTCATTGCTTTTGTTCTATTTTCCGTTCATGAATTCTAACAAAACTCTATTGTTAAAATTGAACAATTTAAATGAACTATGTGTGTGTGTGTGTGTGTGTGTAAGTGAGTTTTTAGATATGTAAAATATTAATAATAACAGTAAATTAGATTATGTGTATATGTAGCAACAAGTTTGAACTTTAAATTGAATGAACTTATGAATATTATTTTTATATATATTTTTATTTAAATTTCATTTTGAATAATGTAACGGACTTACATATATATATATGAATGTATATACATATGTATATACATTATTAAAATATATTATAGTTTAAGTTCTATTACCCTTAGTCTGCTCTTTTTCCTATTTCACCTTTAATTCCATTACTATTTTGCACAAGTTTTTCTAAAATTTAATGCCCTTACATTATTTCGATAGCAATTTTCTTGAATTAACTGTATTGGTAACATAAAATTAACGGTAAATGCTGCAATACGAGCTTTTGTAAAAGTTATAGAATTTTGTCAAATTAATAGGTTTTAAAAAATGGTGAGGAAGTTTTTAAGTAGAACATTTTAATGATTGTTTTAAATATTCAAATTTTGATATGTCCTTACCTATTAGCATTTTTGCCGTGATTCTTCGAATTTATTTATTATAATATTTAATGATTGAGGACAAGGGCTACATGCTTTCCTTTGAATTCTGAAATTTAGCGCTTAATATTTTTCATCAATTCACTAGGTATAAGTGTTCAACTCGAAACATTTTAGGCTTAGAAAAAACTTTGGAGATTTGCCTAATAAATCTATCTATCCTCAGAATCTCAGAAACATTCAGAATCCGCTGAAATAATTTTATTTCGACGACATTTAATGGATTCTGCAAATGCAACGCGAAAGCTAACGGAGAGGCTAGTCAAAAAACATTCTGAAAGCAGTTAGTCTAAATTGCTTTATTAAAGATAAGTGTAACAATGAAGCTGCGGTAATTAAATTAGAATTGGGAAAGTTCATTCTGCACATGGATCAAACACAATGTTCGATTGTTCGATTGATAAGTCGGACCAACATGATTTAAAAGACCTACTCATAGATTTTATACAAGAATTTAAATATATATATAGCAGTAAAAATTTTAACACTTTTCTTAACTTTGGGGCGTAACTTAACTGTTGGGCTAGGGATATCGATATTTAACAAGAGGAAATAAATCTTAACGAGCATTATTAGATTCCAATGCAATAAATAATATACACTAGCCCGTTAGTTTTCTCATACTACCCTACAGCGATGACGATCCACGAATTATTGCACTCAACAAGTAATACAATAGCTTTCATGTTGCTCCTAGAACATGCAAATATCAGGAGACATAAAAATGCTAACAAATTAACCAAGGTCGCGACAACAGATGAGCTGAATCCGGGATTCAAATTCTACTACATTAAGAGTTCATAAGCACATAAACAATCTTTTTTTTGTTATTCTATTCTATAGGATTAGGAAGATTACACCAGTCCGACTTTTGGGTGCCGAGATACGGGGAATTTTTAATTAAAAAAAATACCAAATTTGAGATTGACAAAAAGAAAGGCCTTGTTTGATTTTAACATTTTGACTTATTTAATTTAAAGGACCGGCATATTTGATATAAAAAGTATATGACAATGTAACAAAAATAATTTTGAACAATTCAGTGTCCGAATTTTGAAAACTATTTTTTCCATTTACATAATCATATATATGTAAAACAAAATGAAAGGAAGTTAATTCATTTATTATATTACATTCTGACACAAATAAAAACTTTCATAAAAGATAGGGATCATCATTCCATTTGATACGAAATGGCACCAAATGATAAACTATAATGTATAATAATTTTCCGTACAACATATACAACATATACATACATATGTATATTGAATCATAATGGTACAACATTTTTATATTACAACATATCCATTGAAAATAAACAAGGCGCAACAGTAATTTTATTATAGCTTTTTATTACTTTACATTTTTTCAATATAACTTTTAAACATAACCATCTACATAGTAATATAGAAAAATATATACAATGTATAATTATACATATATAAATACAAATATTCGAAGTATATAAACACAAATGTTTAAAAGTGCTGGATCTTATACTCATGGGGGATATCAAAACACATTACAAAAATTACATGTTGCTGTTATTTAAGTTACCTACACCTACATATTTCACCAATCCCATTCCGTACTAAAACCTGGTGTATTTTAGGTAAAAATGTAATTTTGCTGTATGACAATCTTCCCGCCATATTTTCCGTTATTTTATCCGTTATTTTCAGTATAAAATAAATTTTACATGGAGAGAAATATAAGCGGGAAACAAAATTTCCAAAAATGTCCCCTTAGAATCCATTTACATGTAATAGTTATCAAGAGAGGGTCGAAATATATAAATATGTGTGGAACATTTGATAGGAAACACAAAGTCATTAAAATTGTAAATGTACATTTTGTAAAATGACTTGTTATTAGCTTTTAACTGTAATTTAGCTGAAAGGAAACTAAAAAAATTTTTTTTTAACAAATTTTCTTTTATTCCGGAAAATCCTAGTCTATTTTAATGTATTAAGCATGGAGACTTTTAACAATGGATTTTATATGGATTTGGTAAAGTAATAAATATTGTACTAGTTGAAATATAGTGTGCATAAAAATAAATGAGTTAATAATTATAATGAAAAAACTGTTATTAAAGTGAAGAAATTTAATTAATTTTTTATGTGATAAAAACTAAGTGTATAATTATGGGTTGTTTTTTACCTTAATTTACTTTGATTTAGAGAAATTGAGTGGTGAACCATGTAGAGTAATTCTTAATATAAATTAAAAATTTTAATTAATATTAGGTGTAGTATTTGGTCAAATGATAATTATCTTAGATTTATATTAATAATTATGTAAGAAAATTGTAAATTAATCATATCAAAACTAACTGCAACCTACTACTGTATTGAAATTAAATCAAAGAGAGTCGGTACAATGTCTCGGTTTTTAAAATTTTGTTTTCAAAAAGCTGTTTTTTTTTTATAATCCCCAAAATCGAAATCTCGTTTTTTTTTTCAAAATCTTTTTGTTTCAAAAATCTAATAAAATCTCGTTTTTTAAGGTACATGGGCCCCATTTCATAAATATTGACATGCGAATATTTGAAAAAGTTATCACAATAGTCTGACAATTATATTTTTAAAAACCTTTAATTACTCCGAATTTTTGTTATACTGTAAATTGTGGGAGTGTCAATTTTTATGAAATGGGGCACAGGTAAATCTTTTACCGGGGTTGGGTCTGAAATCTCAATGTTTTCATTTTAGAAAATCTCGTTTTTTTTATATTCCGGAAGTGACTCATAATTCTGACTTTCTTTCCATCTCTAAAATCCCTAAAAATTGGACTTTTTTAAAAAAAAAAATGAGATTTTCTAAAAACAAGATTTCAAAAAAAATGATTATCGATAATGAGATTTTGGAACGCTCTCTTTTTACAGAATATCATAGCCCCGATTACAAAATAAATTTATAAACAAAAAAGAAATTATGATTTTCGATTTTTAAAAAAAACCAGATTCAGATTTTCGAGATTTTAGTTTCGAAGATATTTAAAATCGAGATATCGCATCCGACCCAAATCAAGGATAACGAATTTTAGGATATTCGTCCTACAATTGTAAGATGAATCGGTTAAAAAATCTTGTTTTTTTTCAAAATGTACAGTTTCCTTAATTGTAAAAGTTTTAGAAAACTTTAATGCCCCCGAACTTTTTCGTAGTTGAATTCCCAAGCTTCTTATAATTTATGAAATTTATTTTTTACTTTTTCATGCATTAGAGAATAACAATGATCACAATTGTACCATATATACTAACCTTATTCGATATTTCCATATTAATATAAATTGATTAAATATTAATTAATTTTATATATATATACATATATAAATTAATTTAGAAAATATATATTATAATTATCTTACATAGGATATTAATCTAAGATCTGCTTGATATGACTTTAGTATAAAATTACCTGTAAATAAAGAACAAAATTGAGAAAATTAATAATAATTCAAATTAAATTAAAAATTTTATATTTATTAACAGAAAATTTACAAAAACTTTGTGTTCGAAAAGTGTGTATTGGCTTTAAACAGTACAAAATTTGAGAATTGAGCAAGGCTAACCCAATTTTCTAAAACAAATCTAATAGAGATAATTAGTCCTTTAACACAGTAATTGCAATTTGCTTTAGATAATCTCGGCTTAAATCTCGTTCTTCAAAATCTTGATTTTACAGAATCAATCAAAAATACAAATTTTTTTGTCTTCAATTTAAAATAGCTTGTTTGTAAGGAATGACATTGGGAGGGCATTAAGAATGTCATTAAAAATCTGAGATTCTTAACTAGAGATTTTGTAAGAACAAGATATTAAAAAACCAGATTACGTATCAGACCTGGATTATTTTCTCTAGAATAAAAAAGATTTCGACCAATTCCATATTATTTCTTTTGGTTTAGTAATTATGGGTTTTCCGCTTTCCCAAAAGGACTATACTATAGTTAAAAATCTTTCTGAATATAAAAGTTTAACTGAACCACGTATTATGACTCCTATATGACTCCTATATATTATAACTCCTATTTTATCTCTTTATAAATTTACCTACGAAATCGTGTCTTGTGAAACTATTGATACATCTTACCAGGATTGTAAAAAACGAGTCCGTTCAATATCAGCTGGATAGTCAACTCGAGATATGATCACTTGTGTTTTTCGGAAATTATGAGTGGAATAAAACTTTAACTTAGAGCGATGAGCTGAGTTTGCCAAATGCGTCCCGCTCATTCACAACCCTGTATTTTACTCGAAAAAAAAAGTTTAATTTTATAATTTTAAATCTAGAGGAATAAATAACCCACAGTCCCCTATAGAATATTTAATTTCATAAATTTTTAAATACAAAGAATAGTGATTAGGGAATTCCAATTATATAAAATGAATATTTTTTAACAATAGTTGAAAAATATTAAAAGATTATAGTCACGTTTTATACAAATCTGTTTTTTTTCCATTCTTAATTTCCTATTGATTTATTATTGAATCTTATACATTCTTATATACTAAATTCCAATTTACCATATGGCAAATATACGATCTTGTATTATTCAAAAAAAAAATCCGAACTTCCAAAATTTAACAAAATATGAAATGGTTTTATAATTCTTAAATTTTATACCACACATAAAATGTTGAAATCTGAACATACCGCAATATAAAGAAGATTAAATAAGATTCAATATAAGATTTTTAAAAAAAAATAATATATATATATATTATATATATATAGTTTGTATCATTTACTTGTATATATATAACAAGTATGTATCATTTAAAAAGAAAAACATTTTATGAATTTTCATCAATACACAATTCAATTCTTTCTCATTTTATATCATTCTATCTCTTTCTTTCATCTTTTTCATCTTTTGAAAAAACGATTTTTTTTTTTTTTTTTTTTTTACAAATAAAATGAATAGTTTACTTTTGGTATTTCAAGTTGTACTTTATATCTCATTTTTTTTTTATTTTGTTTCTCTTTCTTTTTTTTTTTCAATATCCTTCCAATAGTATTTATCCTTGCTATTATCCTTTGACAAACTTTAAAAAAAAAAATAAACAAGCATTCATACATACAAAGACTTTTGAAATTCAAGTAAAATATTTCTTTTTTAAAGTTCATACAGCACAACGTTTCATTGTGAGCGGGGGAAAAAAAAAGTAAACAGCAGTAAAGGGGTTAAAAAAAAATTAAAAAGAATGAAAAATTATTACTAAATGCTATATAATAAATATTAAAATACATATTACATTATATATATGTGGTTATACATAATAGATACACAAATAAATATATAAGAATATAAAGGGTGTTTCACGAGTAAACGGCATCCTTGTAAGGGGTGATAGGAGAGATAAAAATAAGCAAAAAACTTAGTATTAAGTGAGATCTATTCCTAACGGTTTTCGAAATAGCGGTTTCGATAATAACTTTTTATTTAAAAGTCACCCGACCTCTTTCCATGTTGCGTTAAATAGGTAATTTAGTAAATTTCTGAAAATGGTATTAAGGTTGATCTTACGTTTGTTAGTTCCTGAATAATCAAAAATAATCAAAAATTAGAGAAAATTTATAAATCCCGTTACTTCGAAAACCGTTCGGAATAGGACTCACTTAATACTAAGTTTTTTGTTTGTTTGTCTATCTACCCTATGACCCGTTACAAGGAGGCCATTTACTGGTGAAACACCCTGTATATAAAAAAAAATATAAATATAAAAATAAACTAAGCGTGAAATTTAATTCGAAAAATTTCTATATTCGTTTTTTCACAAAGTTCTGAATGTTTTATTTGTTTCGATTCGAATTTCAATTGAATAAAAATTTATAACGTGTGTCGATAAACTAAAAAAAAAACTAATTTTTTTTATTTTAAATAAAAAAAATATTGTTTAAAATATAAATGGCAATAAAAAACGAAATTAGTTAAAAGTTTAAAAAAAGTTGAAATTAGTTTTTGTAAAAGGAAAGAAAGAAAATATGCAATAAAAAACTAAAAAATTGTACACATGGCTTATGATTATTTCAAAAATAAAACTTTATTTATATGTATAAATATTTCAGGTGTTCAGGGTTGAGGAATTTCGAAAACATAAAGAAACTCAATTTTATAAATAAATTCCTTTCTTATATATCATATGTATATATTCCAAATGCAGAATCTTTGTTATCCTAACAAAGGATCTTATAAAGAATTATAAATATTTAATAGCAATTTTATTTAAAATATTTTTATATTCAGGGTTATACGAGCTGCTTTTTTAGGGTGCCAACTGTTCAACCGTACCATTGGTACATATTGAGTTAGGAGCCAAGTAGGTACTTGACATATAATATTTTTAACATTAGGATTAATTGTAAATGAATTCCACATCCATTTAATACAAGAGATATGTAACATGTACAAAAGTCTTTGATTTTCAATTTAAACGACCCTATTGTTATATATTGTAATATTTGCAGATCTGCTTTATTAGGTATTTTTGTATACCTCTACTTATTCTTAAAAAATGGACAACTATAAGGGTTTCTTTTTTATACCAATTGAATATTTAATATATTGCGGGCCACTGCCACCTAAAACCAGCTAAACAACTTATTGAATTCCTGATTTTGTAATCTTCTTTGACCTTACCTTGAACCTTACGTTTTTTTCTAAGTAATAAAACTATAAAATAATATATTGAAAAAGTCCCCAAAATACAGATTATTTATAGTAGTCCCAAAAATAAACGTAAAACGTCCCAAAATTTTCATACAAATTTTCGGGTCTTTTTTAATATAGCAGATTCGTTATCCCTGCAATAACACAGTTTCGAAAGGTTTTGAATTTTTTGCATTTTCGGATTCACATTTACATAAACAATATATAAGTTGCTTATCGATTATTCTGAGCCTAAATGGTATCGTAGAGAAGCAATTGGCTAATATAGACTTGGAAAGTGTGGGTTTTGTTAATATAAATTAATAGGAAATATTGGAAGTGGAATACACAACAATTCGCATGGCCTGTATGTTAGTACGGGATATGCTATCTTCCATATGTTATCTTCAATTATTCGAAAGAAATATATACATTATTCAAACTGTTATTCGCATTTCTTTTAAAAATATTTAAGAATTATTAATTTTAGTTTTCAAAGTCAAAAGCATTCGAAATTAATATTTGAGTAAAATAAATATCAAAAACTTTAATTTAATTTAAAAGTTTTTTTATAATATCAAAGTTCCTTTTATATTAAATTTTAATTTAATCATAACTTAATATAAATTTCTATTAATAAATTAAAATTTCAACATATTTGTTTTTAAAAGTCAAGTTTTTCTTAAAATTTTTTAACTTTTTTTGATAAAGCAAGTACTGCATCCCACCTAAGCAAATTCTTTTTAAACTACGTTATAGTTTAATTCATAATTTTTCAAGAAATGTTTTTTTAATATAGAATGATATTTTAATACATTTAAATAATTTATAGAACATTTTATTATAACTGTATTAAAACTTAATTAATCCCATCATCACAATTTATAACTTTCAGAAACTACAGGTTTTCATTACAACAACTGCGATCTCTTGGAATGTAAGATAATTTACTAAATTGCATAGAAAAAGTAGAATTGAAATTGCAACAGCAATTTGGGGGCATTAAAGCTGCCAGCGAGGCGTTCCCATCAATATCTGATCAACAGCTGAACGAGTCGACAAGAGCTGTACTGGATAAGTAACAAATGTCAGCAAGGCTTCAATCATAATTAGATAGTGTTGCCATAGTAGATATAAACAGGGAAATAATTCTTGTAGGATTTTAAGATCGTATTTTTAACGCAAAATATATTTTGGATACAGATCCCATTAAATACTAGTTATTTTTTCTAGGATAGTGCGCTTCCATTTCGTCCTAAGCTACTTCTTGCTCTAGAACCTCCTTGTGGATTCCAACACAGCGAAATTCTAGTTGTGACACTAGAAATAGCTCTTCTCTTAATGTGTGTCCGATCCACTTTCACCTTCTTCTGGTTATTTTCTTTCCAAGGGATTCTTCGGTCGCTAGGGTCCATAGATCTTTATTGCTGATTCTATTTGGTCAGAAAATTTTGCAATTGTTTCTCAAGTGTTTATTTATGAAAACTTGAAGCTTATTCTTAATGGAGTTCGTTAGTAGCCATAACTCGCTGCCATATATTAGTGTGATTATAACACAAGAATGTAATTATTTTCCCTTAATATTAAGTTACTATTTCATATAGGCCTAAGTCTGTCAAACGCCGATCTTGTCAAGGTAGCAGAATTCCTTTTCACTGTAGAGTTCAAAATACTTAGGGTATTTTTCAATATGTGAGTTATATTATTAAATTAATTTTTTTGTTTATACCTTGTATTTTACTATATATTGACTATTTCGTTTATTTTTTAAATTACTTTTTAATGATTTTGGTTTTGCAATTAACTAGAGACCGCAAACTTGATAAAGTTTTTTTTCAAATGAAAGGATGAAAATTCAACCACCCCACCTACCGGTTAATTCACTACCGTATTACATCCCTGACAATTCCATCTTACATAACTATTAGATTCCAATTTATTTTCTGATTTCTTTTTCAATCCAGATTTTCTTTGAAAAATTATTTAAAATTAAATTAAGAATAGAATTGTAAAAGAAATAAAGACTAATCAAACAATGTAAATAATTATTATTTAATTTTTTACCTGTATATACTATTCTGCAAGGTATATAACATTAAATAATGTAATTTCCTCTACTGCATCTGATAATAATTCCAATTTTTATAATTAAATTTTCAGATTTTTATGAAATTTTTTTATTTATTTTTAATTCCCTATTGATTAGTACATTATTGAATGCAATAATTATCATTGAATAGAAATTAAAATTGAAAAGAAGTAAATGTTAACTGAAGCAAATTTAATATGAAATAAATTTTATAAAAGTTTACTTTCATTTACTGAAATTGAAATATACATAAAATTTAATTAACTTTTTATGTTTTAATTTTAAAAATTTTCAAGAGTTATAATAATTTTTTTTTTATAGGTATTATGAATATTAGATTAATTTACAAAATTTTGAACTTACATAAACCAAACAATTCATATAAAATCATAGAGGGAACGTTTATTATGCCCCTAAAAAAAATTTTAATTAGTAATCAAAATATAGTAATACTAAGTTTGTAAACTATATTAACTCAAATAAAATAAAAAATATGCTGTGTACACCACAGAACCAACCGCTCTTACAAAGATCATAATGCGAAATTTCTTTCAAAGCTTTTTTGCTATTATAATAATTTTTTTTAAATATAAAGTAACTCGTTATTGTTTTAATAATTTTTTTAAGAAATTCCAGTACACATATATTAAAATTTTAATATCTATCAGTTAGATGTTCAATTTTCCATTGGAATTTTGAAAATGAGTCATCGACCAAAGCAAATCTAAAAATTTTATAATTTAATGCAAAATTACCCTAGAGAAGAACCTTTTGGGATTATCCGATTCTCTTCAAAAGTCTATCAATTTAAGATATTAACATTAAAACCTTACATGTAAAATTTACGCTCAGCCGTTTAAATTGTACACATGTGCATTGACAGACAGACCGCTAAACACTCAAACGGATAGAACAAAAAAACACGTTTTTTGGATTTCTGTGCACCGGAGTAATACACATATGCAAAAATCAATGGTTTCAATTTTTGGAGCGTAATACAATACCTACCGCTCTATATATTTCATATATAGCGGTTGGTAATTATAAAAAATATTAAAGAATAAAAGAATAATAAAACCAAACAATAGATGGCACACCTTTATTCCCTGTTCAAAATAAAAAAAAAACAAACAATTGTTTTTTTCATTAGATAATCATAACTATTCATAGAAAACTTTTATTATTCATTGTTCTGTAGGTCTTCTATGCGGAACAACTATACCTTTAAGCAACACAGTATAGAATAAGTAGGATTGATAATAGACAAGGCAATTACATTTGAAATTCATTTCCACTGATCCTATATATAGAAACATAATATGAAAGTGAGGAGAAACAGTGTATAGCATTCCCTTCTTCAAAAATAGGTTCTTAATGGGTTCAAAAACAGTGTCTTATATGTATTTGTTTCCCATATTTTTATATACTAGATTTAATTGTATATTCATGGTATTAACAATAAAAAAATGTTTTCTCAAACTATAAAAGAATTTTTTTAAAATAGGTAATAAAGGAATAAATGATGCTTGTATAAAAATCGTAAATTGAATGGTGCTCCTAGGCATAGGTATTCTATTGAGTTATTTTACGATTAATTTTATTTTTTATTTCTGTTGCTTCTGGATTATTCTTTGAATATTGAAAATTACTATACAGGAATAATTACAACTTGAATACAACAGTAATGATTATGTCACGGAAGAATTGTATTACAGAATTAAATATAAATTGTAGAATGAATAGAATCTTTCGTATCCTATAATTTATTGCGTCTATTTTAAGGATTTACAGTTAGAAAATATGCAATATTGGAATAAATGAGAATTTTTTGTTGTAAAAGATGACTAGAGATAAAGTAATTGAAAAAAAATCTTACATATCTAGAGAATTAAAAGGTTTTTAATATATTCTTAGGAGTATATTACATCGTACCCTACTCCTTCGGTCCGCAGCCTTAACTGTATTTCTCACGAAATTATAGTTACAAAACCTAATTTTATCTAATTAGTACCAATACTAGAAAAAATACTCAATAAAAATCAAATTTTAGTACTGGTACTGGAAAAAATAAAAGTACCTGTAAAAATACTGATACTCTTCAGTTTTTTTCCAGTAATTTTTAGTTATAATATTTGGAAAATAATTAAAATATAATGGTTTCTAAATTTAAAGTGTAAATACCAAATACCTAATAAATTCTTTCAATTACCAGACTTTACTATGTAATACTAGTAAACACTGGCCACTACTGGTTAGTATTGGTAAGTACTGGTTGATACTGGAACAATACTGTAAATATCAGTACTAGTATTTTTACTGTTATTTATATTTTTTCCAGTATCAGTACTTGTACTTAAATTTTACTGAACATTTTTTCAGGTGTCTGTACTGGTACATGTTTATTTATTTCAGTACCAAAATACTGAAAAATCACCAGCTCTGTTTGTATAAACTTCTCTACAAACTGTTTTTATATATATCAAGCTCTTTAAGTACTATGAAATATCCGTTTTTTTATACCAAGCATTTATTTTATGAAATCAATTATAGTTATCAGTTAATTAATTTTTCTTCACACGTGCAGATAATCAAAGATAAACTTCTAGTAATTGTTGTTTTTAAATAATATCCAATTAAATAAAATTTCCAAAAATTTTACTTCAGAAAATTTTAATTAAATCATACTGATTTCCAGTAGACTCAACAATAAACTAGAGGTAGAATCTTCTTTAATTCCTGTATAACTATATATTCTGTTGTATAATAGATAATAAAATTCTTGATATTATGTCTTTATTATTTTTGTCAAAATTTAAAAATAACTTTTGATATTATTAAAAACTTAGCAGTAGAATAAAGTTTTTGAAATTTTTATTTCACATTAAAACTACTGTATAGTTTATAAATAGGTATGTATATTAGACCCCCTTTCGGGGGGGGGACTCTAACATAAATTCTTTCATTGAAATGTAAATAATTGAAGTAGGTATCTTTATACAAGAGACAAACACAGACAAAAGAAAATAAAATTATTTTGAAAATCAAATATTTCATAGATTTTAAATTGAAAGAATGAAACCTTTGTTATCAAAGACTTCAAAGTTTTTTTTTTGTTTATTTTATTTCAAGAAAATATCAATCAAAAATACATACATTAAATATATAACGTAGAGTGTATTGAATTCTTTAAATTTATCTTCTGGATACAACTACATATCCATAACAGAAGAAGATTTTTGGAAAAATAGGTAAATGATGTTTAAGATCAGTGAGTAACACAAAACAATAGAAGAAACTAATAAAATTTGTTTCCATGACATTCAACTATATGTCAGTTTCAGCAAATCTCTCCCTTCTGTTCTAAATTTATTATCTAAGTTTATTTATTTTTGTATCATTCTTTTTTATGTGAGTTATTTAAATATGTAATAAACTTTATTGAAAAATTATACAAAATTTTACTTTCAGGACATTATAGTTAGTATTATCTAAGACGATGACTTGATGACCCTCAGAATCAACTGCAACTGGTCGATATCATTAAAGAATTCAAGTAAACATTTGTATCTAAAATGATTATAAGAATGTGCTGACGAAAGCCCAAAAAACTACAAAGACAACAGGTTTAAAAACTATATAAACTAGAATGTTGCATTACGTTTCGGTTGGTGGAATTAGATTTCAGTTGGAACGCGTCCTAATAAATGTCTTCGAATTCAATAAAAACAATAGAAAGAATTTCGTCCGACGAAAACTGCCCCGATCCCAATTTATTACGTTTGAACCAGAAGAAGATAGTAGAAATAGATTGGAATTGAAAACTAGAACTATGTTAAATGTATTGTGGTTTCAGTTGGAACGCATCCCAGTGAATGTCTTCGAGTACTATTGAAACGAGAGAAAGAATTTTTTTAAAACAAATTGTCCCGAAGCTAAAGTACAAAATCTTGAAGAGAAAAAGATATTAAAAAAAATTGGAGCTGAAATCTGGAACTTTGTTAAATGGAATACGGTTTCAGGTAGAACACGTTTCAATAAATGTCTTTGTGCTCAGATAAAACAAAAGAAGCAATTTTATCGGGGCAGTTTCCCTCGAAGCGAAACGAGGGAAACTGCCCCGATCACAAATTACAAAATTTAAAGTTGAATAAAACATTTTGCAATAAATTGGACGAAAATCAAGTGGACGAACATTAATTAATTACTAACCTGAGGTACAAATAAAAGTATTCGCAGTAATTTGGAAGGAATAATGAAGCAACACCTTCCATTCTTTTATATTTTGTTAACCATTGTATCGTGGTGATATAATAAAATCTATACATATTTTTTTTTCAACAAATTTGTATAATCAATCAATCTTGTTTTTTTTAATAACTGCTGAGCGATAGAAATCACTACATTTTTACTAAATATATTTTTATCACTACTATTCCTACTGCTATTAATACAACTGCTTCTACTACTTTTACCTCCACTGAATAGAAGTGTTCTAAACTGGGTTCAAGTAAAAAAAAAAAGTGAATAGAAATCCGAATAAAAATTACGAGCTATTAAATCACGTCCTTTTTTTTCTTCTTATTGTTTTTTATTTTATTGTCCTTAAAAAATACAATATTTATACGCCACAAATCATTTATTCACAATAAGATTTAAATGTTTTTTTTTTGTTGTTGTTCTTTAGTTCATCGTAACTTTAGCAAATCATTCGTTTTCAATTGAAAAAAATTGTAGGTAGGTACCATGACAAGAAGAAATCGACTAAACCAGCAGTAAAAATTCAAAAACACAGTATATAAAAACTGTTAAACGTCCTTTTTCAAGTATTGTTAAGTTTATAATTTATTTAAGTACTAGAAATGTAAAACTTCCACGAATTTATTCATCCATTTCGATATAATTTTGAATATGGAAAGTCCAATTTACGTATATTAATCAAGCGGCTATTAAAGATAGAGTTTTGAGAACGATTTGTGCAAAAGATTTTTCAAATCAAATTCTGTCATTTCTTATCTTCTCAACGTCCTCAATTTTCTTACAGTAATTTTTTAAAAGTTGAGCATATTTCATTGCATTCTGAAACGATGCACATTTTTTTATGTAAATGTAACGGTTTGTACGTTGGAGGCATCATCCTTCCATATTTCTTTAAAAACAATGCTGGATCTAATGTTATAGTAGATGCTGCTCGTTACAGATCGATGATCGATGATTTTTACATGAAGTGTTTTCCATCCAACAAACTGTTGATACAACTTATACTGTTTCCACAGCAATTGATTTGTTGAAAGAAGGATTTGGTTTTTATGTTTTTGGATAACATTATTTCGAGAAATGGTTTAATTAATTGACCTTAAAGATCATGCAACATAATGCCACTTGATTATTGTTTTTGGGTTTATGTGAAGTCATTGATTTATGCTGATAAACCAGAAACAATAGACGCCTTGGAAGCCAACATAACCCGTGTTATTACTGAAATAAGGCCTGAATTACTCGAAAAAGTGGTTTAAAACTGATCTGACCGAATGCGGCTCCTCAGAGCTGGTTGTGATGCACATATGCCGGAAAATATTTGTAAAACCTAAAAATGTCACAAAATAATCTTAGCCATCAACCTTAATTTAAATGTGTTTTATTTCAACTATCATTCTAAAAAAAACACCCATCATTACCCTAAAATTTACCATGAAACTGACCAATACAAAAATATATTTTAATTTTACTTTTAGGTAATTTTTTATGAAATTGGAATTGTTATGGGTTCCGTACACAATAAATTTTTTTCTAGATAATCAATCACTAAGTTTTTATTCCGTATACAATTGAAAATTATTATTTTATATAAAAATCACAAAAGTCCATTTACTATTTTTATTATATTATATCTAACAGCAAAAATGACTCACGTACGAAGGATATACCATTTGATTTAGATCTAGTAAAATATGTATATACTTCATGCATTAATAGTATTGTACAAAACAAAAAACTGATCTAATTGTGGACATTCATCTTTTTGATTCTTCATTTTGAATTTCTTTCGAACGAATTACTTTTTTCTAAAAATTAATTCAACTCAATCAACTAATTGTCTCAGAATCAATTAAGGCATGTTTCATTATTAAAACGTCAGGGAAAGAAATGCAACATTTTCTCTAGATTTAAACAAAGCCCTATCTTTTGTCCTTTTGAAATATTTTTTTTTAAATATATTAATAAAATTTTTAATTAAGTTAGATGTCACAGTTCCGACCTCGTATTATAGAAGAGTCCGAGTTGAAATGCCACCTAATTGTAGAAACTGTTATCAGATGTTCCTTCGGATTTAGTTATAATTTGTCAATGGGTTCAAATTAATTGTGATTATACAATTTAATAATAAAAGTACACAAAAATGCAAAATAAATATCTTTTTTCATTCTTATAACTCACAGATATATATATAAATCTAAATTTTTCGTAATGTCTTATAACTTATATTTAAAATTGTTCGATCTATTTCAATCAAAAAAATCTTTCGATTTGAATTCGAAGGATTTTATATTTACAAGTGCTAGTGCTTAGTATTCACATGAGACAGTACTAACTTATAGATCAGTGAGATATAATTCAATTCCATAATAAAAAGAATAATATTTCAAGAACCTTCCCTATAGATCCTACGTGTACCTACGGACAGATATATTTATTACACTAACAATTGCACAAAAAACCTGGAAAAACCAATCAGATTTAACATTAACACCATCTAACACTTACAAACTAATATTAGAATTCCAGCTTAGAATACCTCAGTATCTGTTAAATGTTAAAAATATTTTGTAGTTCACTGTACATTTAAATAGAAAAACAAATCAAAGTTTTTAGAAATATAATTCCTTTTTTTTAAATACCTTCAACATTTCGATTTTCCATAAAGTCCAACAGCATGTCCTAAAAATCAGAGATTTTATATCCCTCATATAACAATGGACATGGCAGAAAAATTTTTTCACGTGGTGATAGTAAATAAGTTTAATAATATTAAAAGTATTTTTGGATATTTGAATATTTATGATATTGTAAATGCCATGCTTTCGGATCATGTTATATTTTATTACTTTTTATACATTTTTTTTTTTTTTATTTCATTTTGTTCAAAAGAGATTAAAATTCTACGATATCTACTCTTAGTTAGTGATGATGGCATATATAATGATATATGAATATATTAAATCATGTAATTTACATGGAATTAAAAGGAGTTTGATGTTTGTATAAAATAAATAAATTTATTTCGAAATTACAAGGAACAGTTTTCTGGGAACGATTAAAAAACAAATCTTTAAAAGTGAAATGATAAAAATAATGACATGTATCTGTCAAAGAACAAGCTTTTAGTGTTCAGTATAATATTGTAATTAATAGGTGTTGACGTGAATTCTTATTGACTGCCTTTACCCCTCATTTAAATTTTATGTTTACTAATATGCTGTAATGTAGCCACTTTTCAGTGTTATATTAATTGTTACTTCCTAAAAGTATGCAATAATTTTGATATTATTAAAATGTATTTTTTATAAAACCAGAACCTTGTAACTGATCACCTGGAAGATATTAAAACCTTTTTTATATTTTATTCAATGAAAATAAATTCTATGAAGGAATCTATAGCATAAAGAAAAGAAAATCCAACGAGGACTCTTACTGATTGCCTCAGTTTAGTTAAAGCTATTAGTAATTCCTAAAACAAACCCCAGATTACAGCAGATCAGAAATAACATTATAAACGCTTGAAGTATAATAAAATCCCTGTAGATCCCAGGACATTTCGGGTTACCAGGAAATGTGAAAGCTGACATTGACGCAAAGAAGGCAATTAAAAGCTTTGCGCACCATACGGATGTGGAAAATTCTACTTAAAGCAAAATTAAAGAACGTATACAATAAAATTCTATGATTGAATTAATACTTTTAGAAAAAGCCACCGTGCAAATACTAATATTAGCAATCCACCGAACAGCAATTGGGTAATTGGAGTAGATATCACAATGGTAAGATTGTGCTCCACCCTCCATACTAATAAACATCTATTCGAGAGTTCAGAATCGCAAATTTTGGCGCGAATAACGAAGATCACTGCATCATCAAATACAGAAAGCTACTATACAGCACTTTGAACTTTGACATTGATATCTAACATATTTCTCAATATTACAGTATCGTAGAATAATAAATAGGTATAAAAATTAATAGAGCTAGGGACTCAGAGTTTTAGTAAAATTAACTATAAATATAAAGCCTTAAAAACTTATAACTTTGTAAGAAACTGCTGATCCATGTGCCTCAGAGGCAAGAGGCCTATTAAAATATTGCATAAACTAATAAATTAATAAATACAAAGTAAAATGAAAACGCAAGCTAAACATTTTTAATTTTTATCATTTTCTTACAAATTTATTAAAAAAAACATTATCATATAAAAGTCAGTCGTAAGTGTACTTGCAAGTGCTGTTGAAATCCCTTTTAAAAATATTAGAAAATTCGAGGATAAACGAAACTTCAATAAAAAATGAATTGAATGAATGAAATAAAAATAAACCAAATTTCATATTTAACTTTGACTCTATTCTACAGAAGAGTATTAACCAACAACACGTCCTATCTGATATTCTATACATTTAATATCGATTCCAGATCAGATTTTTTTGAATTCTGTGGAAATGAAATTATCATTCAGTATTAAATAAAAAAAAAAAATTCCATTAATCCCTGATTGGTTGGAAACAACCAAAAAGGAAACCAAAAAATGAAAGAAAAAAAAAATGTCATCCTTTGTCTTTATCTATAAAACCAAATAATTCTTTTAATACAAATAATACAAAATCTTATAGCAACACGTTGTCTTATCATAGAAATTAGGATTAAATAAACCTTCATATAAGTTAAGTTACTATGTATACAAATATTGCATATAGACATGTATATATATTATTTACTACATAAATATATATACAATTTTTATTTTCTATAAAAGCAGCAGTAACCTTAAATATATATATATATATGTAACTTACATTCATGTATACACACTTTATCAAAATCAACCGATCTAAAATTAAATTTCAAATAAGGACGAGGTCATATTAACCATACGTTGACAAAAGGTGAATATCTTAAAGGTGGTTTTGAAAGAATGAAAGGTAATATTAAGACATTTATTTTTCTTCTCTTTCACCGTTTTTCTGTTCCAAAGTACAAAGGGACGAATTCTATTTATAATATTGTTGTATGTTTAATATGTATATTATGTATATTACTTGTTTATAAAATATAGTTTTATAAATACACATATATCTTAATCATTATTGTAGTATAAAATTAATTAACTTCGTTTTTTCTTTTTTTGAGGAGACATAGATTTTTTTTTTAATTAATTATTTAAACAAATGGGTTTGGAGCTTTGGGCATTTGAAGTATTAAAAAAACATTTGTTTTTATTAATTTTGTTTTAGTAGATTTTCTCTTTATTTATTTGAATTTTAGATTTTAATAAAAATTCTATAGGAAGAAGTGAGAGATTTGAATAACAAAAACAATTGAAATATCAGTCACTACAACATAGTTAACGAAAATTAACAAATTAAAAGAAAAATTTTAAAAAATATTTAAAGAATTAAGATTAAAAAAAAGAATAATTGTAAAGCTACATTCAAAATTAAACCTCAGAGGAAATATCGTTATAGAAGCATCAAAGGCTACAAAAATCAGAAATTTAAAATTTTCTAAGATCTTAAAATGACGCAAACCAAAATTCAGATAGTGTGGGTGACAAACATCATTTTTATAAATATAATAAATTCCACTTTCCTCAGAAACCCCAGAGGATTTACCGTTATATAAGAACCAAAGCCTACAAAGTTAAAGGGAATTACAAATTTCTGATCTGCAAAGATCTAAAAATAATGCAAACCAAAATTCAAATAACGTGGGTGACAAACTATGTGTTCATAAATATATATTAAAACCAATTTATATCAGAAATCTCAGAGAAAGTACATTTATATAAGAACAAAAACCACAAGGTAATGAAGATTAATGATATCTGAAGAATTATAAATGACGCAAACCAAAATCAGAAACCTTAGAGGAAATACCATTATATAAGAAACCAAAGCCTATAAAAATCAGAAACAATTGAAAAATTATGATTTTCGAAAATCTAAAACTGACTTAAACAAAAATTCAAATAACTTGGGCAACAAACTCGGTTTTTATAAATATATTTAACACCATTTTCCTCAGAAACCTCAGGGTAAGTACCGTTATATAAGGAGCCAATTCCTCCAAAAATCAGATGGAATTGGAAAACTATGATTTTTTGAAAATTTAAAAATAACTCAAACCAAAATTCAAATAGCGTGACAAAATATATTAAACCCCAATTTATCTACAAACCTGTAATTAGTTGATTTTTGTATTCCACAGGCAATAATCTTTTACCACACTTTTCCCGGTTTTTTAGTATTGAAAATTTTCCCAATACGTATGTATGTATGTACATTTTCTATTAAATTCGTATTATTTTGATTATATTATTGATTAAAAAATATTAAAACTAAAAAAAGGTTCGAACAATTTTGTCAAATTCAAATAGAATTGATTCAAACTTTGTTAAATTGTTAATAATAAAGATTTTAATCAAATTGTATATTATAATGAAAATGACATTTTCTAATTGAATTTTAATGAAAAACTTTTATAAAAATTTAATTAAAGGTTGGGATATTTTTGTTTTTCGAAAACAAAGGCGTGTTACGTTGCGTGTTATTGTTATTAATTTAAAGATTTGTTTTAAATTATATCTACTATATACGGTTAGTTGACAAATATTAAAATAAGTTTAATATTATAATTAATACAAAATTAATTTATTATTTCAGACTAAAGGAATATGTTGAAGGTATTTGTTATTTATGTTGTATTTATTAATAAATATTAACATAAAATTGTATTTAAAACTTTTAATTAATACTAAAAAAATTATTAAATTGAACCAAAATAAATATATAGTAGAATGGGGCACATTTGACATGGTATTGTATATTTTCTTTAAAAAAATATATATATGCATAATATTTTTAATTTTTTTTAATATTCCCGAATATTTTTAAATCTGTTCAAGAATTTATGTTCGAATAATTGTTGTACAATACATAGTTGAGAGCTGTCCAAATTATAGATTTAAGTTGAAAAGTGTCAAACCTACCCCATTGTACCCTATAGGATAAAAATTAATTTAATAGACTTAATAAAATAACTTTTATTTTGTTGATTATTTAATTTTTAATTTATAGCATTAATTATTCTTTTTTGAAACAAATCAATTGAAAGATTATTAGTAGATTAAGATGTCAATAGCTTGTCAATATATTGAAAATAATGATTAATATAAAAGTTTTTCTCAACTTTTTCATTCAATGACGATTTCTGACTAATTTTTTTTAATATAAAGACTGTATTGTAAAATCAGTTTATAAAATGAAATTTCACAGGAAGTACCGTTATATCTAAGGCCTATATAATAATAAATAATTGATTAAAAAACTGGGGGTATGAGACAAAAATAAATAAATAAATCAAAAACAAAATAAATAATGGATTTTATTCCAAATAAAATATTTTTAAAATTATAAAAATTAATTTCTGAGAATTCCTGTATTAGGGGACAATATTTTCATTAAAAAAAAATGTCTTCCTTACAGAAAAAATAAATATTTAATTTTTTTCTAAAATACGCAATATTTACAACCCTTTTTTATTTACGATTCCACATAAAAAGGTTCTCCTTCAACCCCAACAGAATCAAAACTGCTGATAAAGAGTTTAAATACCAAAAGAATCATAATTTTCCTTTAGATTACAACTTTTGCTTTTAAACAATTACAAAAGCAGCAACCGACTGGAAGTTTATATAAAAATATATATAATTTAATATATAAATGTTTATGGAAAATTATAAATTATCTAAGTCCCAAACCCAATGAAGACATTTTTTATGTATATAATTGTATAATAGCTATAGATATGAATATCTTTTAGGCTTTATATAAAGTCCCTTGAAAAAGTAAAATATCAATATTAAAATCCAAAATAATCTTAACACATTTATTTCTTGTTTTCATTTGACCTACATTTTTTCCACCACTCACTATTAAAAGCATTATCCTGATACAGCCGTATAAAGCAATAAAATTCCAGGATACAATTACTGTATATATAATATATATGTATTGTATAGTAAACAAAATTTGCTGATACCACTGCACAAGAAATTAAGATTTCAGTCTTTCTTCTTCAAGAAAATAAAAAAATTGAGAAAATAAAAAAACAAAACATTTAACATTATAGTCTTACCTTGCCTTGATAATGGCTCTTAACCAACTAGAATATAAGTATGTATATTACAAATTATATATTGAATACAGTATCGGGCGAAAATGTAGTGTTTAATTTTTTTCTTTTAAGATTTTAAGAAAGTTATTGATGTTAACATATCCTTTCAGAAATTATTGTTGATCTAATACTAACACATGATTTAAAAATAATCTGTATTAATGATTAAGAATCTAAAGAGATCCGTAGGAAATTTCTAATTTTAAATCCAATGGGGCAAAATACTGCTAACAACAAAGTCCCCAATGTGCGTGATTCTGAATTAGCAAACATTTATAGCTGGTTAAAAAATAAAGAGTTGGCGGTTTTTCCATAATATTTAAATATGTGAACACTATAATCAAAAATCTAGTTTTCGGGTTTTGGATTATATGTTTTGTGGATTTTGCCTTTAGCGATTTTGATTTTGGATATTTTGTCTTAAGGATTTTGTGCTAGAGGGCTTTGTATTCATGGAACTTTCGTGGGGACAAAATCCAAGATTTCAAGTGTCTTGTGGATTTTGTCTTTAGTAATTTTGGATATTTTGTCTTAGGATTTTGTACTACAGGGCTTTGTATTCGGGAATCTTGTCATGGGGATTTTATACCAAACCCGAATTTCAAGTGTGTGGAAAAGAAATTTCTATTAGTAAGAAACTGAAAATTTATAAAAAATTTGCCCTTGAACCGTCTTTTTTTTGTACATGAAGGAACAGATCTTATTTAGAATTGATCTTAATGATTTCCACATACAATTTAAACATGAGATAGTATTAGGCCTTATTTTGAAGCCAATGGCAAATAGTAACTGTATCAAGTCAAAAACCAGATTTCTAAAACTTATTCTTTGAGGCAAATGTTAATCAAATTCCTATTTTAATATCGAAATTATTAATTAATAATTCAATTCGTTTACCCAATCTTGCTTGTCACTGTTTAATTGTACAAGTATAAAAACACAGCCTACACACAGGGTCTTCTATAGAGTAATAAAAATTACAGAAATTTCTTTAACTTTATGCTTAATAACCTTTTCATTTTATTATTTGTTTTTTTTTTAATTTCATCCACAAAACCGTGGTAGAATTACATTACTGTTGAAAATTGAATATACCTTTAAGGAAATTATATACAACAATCTTTAGTATCATCATTTATATAGGGGGTTACTTTAGATTCGTGTAAAAAAAAAAACCCAGCATAATAAAAACATTAAAAAAAATTAAAGATAATAGGAAGATATTTAATAAAATTTGATTTTACTTTTCTTATTTTTTTTTTTTTGTTTTTTCTGTACTTTTTACATTCTTTATTCAAAAACTAACTGCGCCATAAGATATTTAAATAAAAACTGATTTCGATTAGCATTATAATACTTATAACAGTTCAACACAATTATTGTTATTTTTTTAAGAGAATTTTTTTTTTCATTTTTTATGCCTCAATCACCTCATTCACCTTTTCTGAATTCCAAATAGATATTCTTTAGAAAAAAATATCATGTGTCTTAAAATGGATTATCATACAGATCATAGGGATGGGACTTTATTTAAAGTTTTATGGAAATAATTTAATTACTATGTAAATATAAAACAACTTTGTAAAAGTTATTATGATATATGATTATACAGTTTTGAAGGTCTTATAAATGACACAAATGCTTGAAATATGGGGACAATAATAAAATAAAGAAGTGAAAGTCAGAAAAAAATAGTCAAGCTATTAGATAAGCAAAGACAAGATTGAATATCTTATATACCCTAAAACCGCATAAATAAGAAAAAACCTAGACTTAAAGATCTAATTGTAGTGATAAAAATTCAGAGCTTTTATTTTAAAACCTGCAAAAGCTAAAATATCTCTTATGTTAAGCAGATTATATCTAAATTTTAATATATTTTTACTTACACACCTGCCTAATATTGTTTAAAATTTCATTCTGTAATCGATTTGCAATGACAGTTATAAAAAGTCAAGTTCCGTCGGTAGCTCATTGTTCAAAAAAAATTTAGATTTTTCAATAAAGCTAAAAATAATATAGGCAAAATATTACTTAGACTCCACAGTCGGTTAAATGTTGAACAGTAGCCAATCAATCAAAAACTTATCAAAATAATGCCATTAAAAACTGAAAGGCCTGGCCTCTTAAATAATAGGAAATAAAATTTTCATTCAATAAAGATGAATACAAAGCCACAATTAGAAAACCTTTGAACAAGTTCAACTTTTGGCGTTGGATCTAAAATCTCGTTTTAGTATAAATTCCGTTTTCAGAAAATCTCGTTTAGATAATCCCGTTTTCAGAAAATCTCGTTTAGATAATCTCGTTTTTATCCCTTTTTTTTATATTTTCTGGAAGGATCATAATTCTGATTTTTATCCAAGCCTAAAATCTTAAAGAGTTTTTTTTAAAAAAGCGAGATTTTTTAATAAAAAACAAGATTTTCTATTCTAATACGAGTGTTTTTTAAAAAAGCGAGATTATCTAAAGATTTACTAAACAGAGATTATGGAACACTCTCCAATTTTTGATACAAATACACACAGTGAAACTTCAATAATTCACAACGAATTCTGAAAATGTCCCATCCCTATTTACAATTACTAACTAAATC
This sequence comes from Dolichopus griseipennis, assembly GCA_963082915.1. Taxonomy (NCBI): domain Eukaryota; kingdom Metazoa; phylum Arthropoda; class Insecta; order Diptera; family Dolichopodidae; genus Dolichopus; species Dolichopus griseipennis. The sequence continues at coordinate 29,431,912 of OY720442.1, read as the reverse complement.
TTGAAGGAAGGTATATGACGTAATTATGCTTATAGAAATTCAAATTAATAAAAAAATATAATAATGTACCACTCACTAACAACTATTAACCGTTATTGTTGTTAATATAAGTCTAGAACAGGTGTAATAAAGTAGCAGCATAGGTATTAGTAAAAATTACAGTTATATCATAATAATTACAACTACTTAATAAAAATGGAAAGTAATTTAAGATTCTAACATCATAAAAAAAATCGCCCCCAAAACATACAATAAATAATAATGTTACATTTGCATAAATTTCATTGGCAAAATAACAGTAAAATATTTTTTTTTTTTTATTTTTTTGCGTTATTAAATAAAAATGGTGGTAAATAAACTTATTTTACATATATACACTTATACATACAAACAGAAATTTAAAGAATGATAAGTTAAAGTGTATAAGAAGGGAATCAAGAAATATACAAAGCATAAGAATGGCCTCATAATTTACGATTCAAGATGAAAATGGCAGACTAAAAAAATAAAAATATAAATAACAATAGAAATTAAAATTTATGAAATTTATATTTTTTTATTTTATTTCTGTATTTATTATATAAATAATTTATAAAATATTCAAAACTTAATTGTAATTTATAAAATGCGGTTAAATTTTTTACAACCATAGGGAATTCACCACGAGATTCAAGAGAATTTGTTTACAGACTTTTTGTATATTGAAGGTGAATAGCGTGTAATCAAATATAATATTGAGGTATAGTAGTACCTACTAATGTTTTTTTGAATTTTGTATTGTGTTGGTTGTATTATCGGGGAAATTTGTAGAATAAATAATGATTTTAAATATAAGTTATTATATTATAATGATGATATAAATATTTTTTTTTTTTGAGAGATCTTGAAGATTTATATTTTGAAATATAAAAAAAGGGAATACTTATTTTAATGAATTTTTAAAAGGTTAAGATCATCGGTTAAATGTTAAATTCAGGTGTTAGATTTTAAATTATAATTTTAGATAATACTATAAGGTACTAAAGTATGATTCTATTAAAGTATATTTATTGTTTGAATATGTTTATGGTTTACTTTAGGTAAAAATTTAATTAAAAATTTTTGGGAATCAAACGGTATTCTGGATAAAAACGAGAGTCGGTTGGTATTCTGGATGGACTCGGATGGTATTCTGTTTTATCCACAAAACATTAATTCAGGAAAAATATTCAGACAAATAAATGATTTTTATCAGAACACTGTTCAAATTTGTTGAATACTAATAAGTTACTGATTTTAAAATAGTTAGCTTCTTGAACTTTCAAAATTAATAAAAACCCTTTGGACTTTATATATTACTTAAAAAAAATTTGAACAAGCATTCAAGTTACAGATGTTTAAAAATTGCAAAATTTCAGCAAAACTTCCCTAACAGCTCTTAAATAGGAGGCCTGACAAAAAATTTTTTTAATCGACTAGTACTAGTGAATTTGTGAGGATCTAACTTCTTGCAAAATTTCAAGTTTCTAGCTTGATTCGTTCAGAAGATATGAGAAGCCAAATTTTTATAGTACGGTATGGCAAGCCTATTAAATTACATTTTAAAAATTTATAAATCTTTTAAAAGCAGGTTTCTTTTACCGTTTTCAGATTGAGATTTAAATATAGGACCTTTTTAGTCCTTGGAGGGCTGCAACTTCGTAACGGGTACAGAAAAAAACTCATCCATGAAACTATTTTTTTTTTGCAATATCTATCCGTAGTCTTCTCTCTATTTCAAACGGTCTAAAAATTTTTGTAAACATATGGACGGACGGACAGAGTGAAACTCTATAGGCACATTTTGACAAAATCTTCTGAAATTGTGCTAAAACAAGAAAATTTTATTATTGGATACAAAATTCATTTTTCCCCAATTTATTTAGCGGAGTTTAGTGAAGGTATAAAAATTAATTATATAAATATTAGGAAGGCCGAATTGCCCAAACTCGCCCATTTGTTCGGAAATTTTTTGGACAAAGGCGCATTTTTCCGGACTAATGTTACTTCACTTTTACTGCTCCGAAATTATTGTGAACTCCTTAGTGATATTGGGTACTGGCAACTTAATAATTATAAAAACTGAACTTTAACTAAATAATTACTTCGAGGCTTATTATAAAAAATTTTATATTAGCTTTGCTGAATAAATAAAACAACTATAGTATCCATTTAATTTCGTATAGATTCACTTGATTACTCATCAAAAAATTTGAAGGAAGAAATATTAGAAGCAATCCTCAAAATTCAAAACCAACTGTTCAAAATTTTTTCATTAAACTGATTACTCGGTATATAATACTTAAACTTTATCGGATACATACCACACTGTTTTATATCAAATACTAAAACTATATATTATCTACTCAGTACTTAAATGTTATTCACACGTGCCTAAATCCTTTTTATTAGATACCTTGTACTTTCATTTAATCAATTATTAGATATATATTGGACGATTACATCTCTTCCTATCAATCAAAACATTCAAATAAAGAAACACATTCAAATAAAGAATATTCCCTTACACATCTATAAAAATATTCAAAATACTTGTACATCTATAAATATACTCAAAATAAAATACTACTTAAAATTTAAATAAAATGATAAATATACCTAAGGGAAACCTTAAAGGTAATGTATTATTTTCTAAGGTAATGAAATAAAACTTTTTTAAAGAGTAACAAATATTCTTAAGGCAATGAAAATATATACAAAAGTAATTGCCTAAATTGTACATGGCCTTGAATATAAATATATTCAATGCTTAAAGAAAGTACTCATGTATTTTAAAAAATATTTTTTTTTTGTAATTTAATATTATTATAAACCGACGGGAAATCACTCTTTTTGAATATTCAATATGCAATATTAATTTAAAACTCAAGAATTTTTTAATTATTTTGTTATCTTACAACTTCAGTTCTAAAAGCATTAATGAATTCATACTTAAATGAATTGAATTTGTATATAGACCATAGAGTACTGGGAGTCCCATTAATGAAAACGGATGCAAATAACCAATTTTTAGAATACCAATTTTTGCTATTGTTATTTCCGACCCTTTTTAAAAATAGGTCGAAATTTATATTTTTATTATTAATTTTATAAAAGATTACAATACTTAAGGCAATTTATGCCTTCAAACAGATAATCACAATACAATTCATATTATTTATAGGTATGTATTTAATTTTATTTTTTTTTACATAAGTATTTATCAATTTCTATATATGCTTTTGTTACAACAAATCTATACACTCTCCTTTTATTTGCTAAAACAAATGTCAAATAACTTATTGCCCAAAATATCTATAAAGCCTTGAGCATATGCCCTTTAGATCTTAACCTTATCTAAAGATAAAAAATTAAATTTACTTATCACGAAAATCTTTTTATATGCATATGTTGCCTTTTTTTAATATTTTAGGTCCTCCTCCTAAATAATCCCTCCGTATTGAAATTAAATGGTATTCCAAATTGAAAAATCCTTAAAACCCATATTTTATTAAAATTTTTTATATTAAATTTCAATGTATACATCCTTAAATTGTACAATACTATAAATATATAAAATTTCGGTACTTTCAGTTTCTTTTGATTTAATCCTATATAAAAAAAAAACCAAACAAAATTACAACAATAGAAATGGTTCAAGGCCAGTTAAACTAAATCTCATTTTAAGACTTTATGTACTTAAGATATTATCCATCTACAATGTTTTCCTTCTTTTTTGCTTCTAAATTAAAAGAAAATTGAAAAGAACTTTCTTCATTATTAATTTTTTTTTTGGGAAAGTTTGAACAGTGGATTTTATTTTACTTTTCTATTTTTTGAAGTGCTGGAGCAACCTTTGTACACTGGACTCATGGAAATCATAAGTGAAAAGACACTTCTAAAAAGATTTTCTAAAATTTAGATATTATCCTTTATCATTAATCCTAGAATATGATCCTTCCGTACGATGTAGCAAATATTAACAATTTATTATACAGAGAGTCGTTATATAGGAGTCGTCAAATATTCTAAGCCGAATTATTAGGATTCAAAACTACTTATTGTTTTACTTTATGACCCACTGTCAAATTGAAGAAAGAAGAAGTATTGAAGGGAAACAATTAACATAGTTGAAAAGTATAAGAAATTTGACACCTTCGGTAAAACACTACCAAGTAACTTAAAAAAAATATGATGATCGCCAGTTTACGATCTTATTCTTCGGCTGCCTTCCCAAACTGAAAAATGGAATGACAGCAGTAGAAGAAGAAGACTGTCAATTGTTATTTACTGCAATGAATATCACGACAAGCAGAATATCTAATACCCAACTCTGTAGCAAGTGCAGGGAATGTCGTAAATCAAAATTCAAAGTAGGAATGAAAAAATATAGATGGACACAAAAATGGAGCACAAAATATAAAGACCTTATAATACTGTAAAGGAAACTCAAGACTGGCAGTAAGAAGGTAAGAAAAATTCAGACAGGTCCAGAAATAGCTGGGTAAGAACAGTAATGAAAAAAGTAAAATCAATAGGTCATGATCACAAGTTAAGGCTATGGACAAAATAGCAGCAGCTGAAAAGGCTTGGTATATATCCAATGCTCTCTAGATAATGAGTTGTAAGGAATTATTTCTATGTCTCAACTTAATATAATATTTGTCTAGAAGTACCTAGTGTTCTAAATTATCCCTTAGTAAGTTAAATTGAAGACAGAAGAAAAACAACAAAAAAACTTGTAGTCCTTCATTTCTAAACCATTTTAAAAACTCCAAACCCACAATAGTAATCATCTCCATTCATATCAACAGCAGATCAAATATAATCGTCCACATCAAAGTGGGGTTAAGAAGAAGAAAAAGAAAAAAATTGCATATGATATTAACCGTTTGTTTAGAATTACAAATTTTTAATTAAATAAACCCTTCACAAGGGTATTTACCATTTTCTCCGAAAGGATTCACTCTATAAAGTCTAAAAAGAAATGAAAAACGTGAAATAATTCTATAAAGAGTCTTTTAATTCAACAAAACAACTAACTATAAACCGAAGTTTCCTAAATTCTTCATTGAAATATTGCGCTAAGATTATATTCTTTGTTTTTTGGTCTTTCATTTTTTTTGTCTAATTTTTTTTTGGGAACCCAAAAAGAAACTATTAAAAAAACTGAAGTCACTTTTTAAACAAAAGCTAAAAAAAAAAAATAGATTTTCATTATTAAGGAATAAAGAATACAATTTAAATGAATTTTTATATCCGTATGACTTTAAGTCAAAATGGTATACTAAATTTGCCATTACGTTTGTGACGCAGAGACGGAAAGGGGGTAGAAATATACTCATATGTATGGATCAGATCAAAATCAAAAAGTAAATCGATCTAGCTATGTACATCTGTCTGTCCGTCCGCACGATAACTCAAAAAATAAAGGAGCTAGAATTTTGAAATATTCATAAATTAGTTTTTATGCAATAGCCGTCATCGCTATCGAAATCCAGCCAGTTTGCTCCAGGAGTTCGAGTAACTGCCATACAACTTCTTTTTTATATGAGCATTACTCAGTACCTAATAAAGCTGGATATTTGAAATTTTCCAAAAGTAGTTTAGTTTTGTAGCCAAAGTTTGCACAAATCTGCAGTGGGTTAGAATAGCTACCATACAACTTCACCTTTTATATAAGTATTACTCTATATCTAATAAAGCTGAATGTCTGAAATTTTGTAAGTAGGAGTTAACTTTAATGGCCAACATCTGAAAAAAATATATTCAGTGTAGTGGAAGAGGTTCGAAGAGCTGCCTTTCAACTTATATGAATTTCCAACCAGATGATATATTGTCTATATTACGATCATAGGTGTATCCCACAGTTGACACAGTCTACTCTACTACACTCTTTTTCTTTTTTTTTTTTTTCTTACTTAATCCATTTGAATAAGAGTGGATAGAATTTGTCATTGTTGTAAAAAGCGGAAATTTATATTTGTGTAGGTCTTGAAAATTTTTTTTTTTTTTTTTTTACAAAAAAGAAAAAATTTCGCAGAACAAAAAAAAAATATTTTGACAAAGTTTTTCTCTCCTATTTTTGCTATTTTTTTTTTTTTTGTTTAAACTTTCGTTTTGTATTATTTGTCTTAAATTTATTACTCTGAGGTTTAGTATTTTCTTGTAAGTTTTAAATTATTAAAACAAAAAGTAAATTTTCAGCACTTTTTTTGGGTTTGTTTTTTTTAAATTCCAAGGAAAGAAAAAGTTTACAATATAAACTTTTAAAATAGTTTATGCATTTTGTTAAAGAATAAAAAAATATTAATTTTCCAACTGCTGAAGGTGGGTTTAAGTTTTTTTTTGAAGTAGTTAAAAATAAGAAAATTTCATTATCCTTGAAATGGTCTAAAGAATTATCAAAAGAGGGGAAGTAAAAGTTTTTTTTCCATTTTTTTTTTGCCACCAACAATTTTTTAAATCATAACTGTGTATAATTATAGTGCCAACTATTTGTTACCCTATAATTAAATAAAAACCAGAAAATGCGTTCTAACAACTATTCATCTTTTTTATTTTTAATTATACGTTATTAGAGGGGACTAGAAAAATAAAAACTATTTGTGTTTTGCTGTATAATTATAATTCTATGAAATTTTAATAAAATTAATATGAAAATTAAAATTGCATTTAAAATGTTTTAAAATTTATTATTAAAATAAGTGTAATTATGATTTGATATTTAAAGTGACCTTTAACCTAGAAAAATATTACCCTATAAGGCCTAGGTAATTAAAAGTCTAGAAGGTATAAAAGTGTTCTAAAAAACTTAGATTCCCCAATTTCAACTAAAATTGCAAATTTTATTTCTTACACAATTTTATTAGATACAAGTTGGTGTTTAAATTTAATATTAAAAAACTTTTCACTCCATACTTTATAACTCACATTCTAAACTAATTGATTTAAATTTTAAAGGATGTACCTTACCTAATATAATTATTCTTGTGTGGTAAAATTTGGATCTGACCAAATCTGTTCTTAACGTATATAACTTTTGTCAAGATAATTTGGTATTGTAATTAGGTATTATGATTATTCTAATTAAATTTTTTTTAATTTCTATTTAAAAAAAAAAATTTTTTAAGCGCTAATAAGCCTGTCTATATAAAAGTTACATGTTGGAACAGGGAGTCATATTATATTCGTGTTATTAGAATTGATCTTAATGAATTCGACTTACAATTTAAACATGAGATAGTACTAGGCCTTATAACATGTAGAAACGTTTAAGATTTTTAATAGATAGAATTCTTTTTTTGTTTATATTGTAATATTTTGTGTTTGAGCTATATGTTATTCTATATCTGTGAGTTATATTATTCAATTAAATTATTTGTTTATATTTTTATATTAGTGTGTTTGTTTATGAGAGATATATAATTATTAATTATCAATTAAGCCATTAATATGAACCCAATGGCAAATGGTAGCTGAGAAGAGGCGAAAACCAGAAAGCTTTTTTCACTTTAACTGGGATTCGAACCCAGGCCTTTAGCATGAAAGGTCAGCACTCTAACCACTGTATTAACTAGGGTGTAACATTTAAAAATGATATTAAACAATTGCTGGTTAAGCATTTATCAAAGCAAACTTTTTTTAAATTCTATGAAATAATAATTGTGGTAATTTTTAAATATATTATTACGATTGCATAAATGTTGTTTTATAATTTTCCATTCACATTCATTAATTTCTACATATATCAAACACGTTTAATTTAAATTATAACTTAAATTTAACGTGAGTGTTAAATGCATTTTTAATTACTTTTAACTTCAAAGTTTAATTTTTTTTTTAAATTTCAAATTAAATATTTCAAAATAAAAGAAAATAAAGGAGTTAGCCATTTTAATGTACTTTTTTATATTTCGTTCTTTAGAGAGTGAACTCTTACAGAGTGAAATAAAGTTAATTTCTTTTTAATTTAAAATAGTTGGTGCATTATGTAAAATAAATCAAAACTCATATGAAAAAAATGCGTATGTATTAATATGTACTCTATCATATTTTATACTCTATTATTTCATTATAAAGTACTTATATAGAAAAAATTAATCATCTTGAGTGTGCGAAAGTGTATGTGAAAAATTGTTATTAAAACATAAAATTTTTTAATCAAATCATATTTTTGTAGCTTCCCTGGTTAATCATAAAATAATCCTCCTTCCTAATTAGAACTAAAATCAAAACTAATTATATAATTAAAACCTTAATGCAATTTAAATTGCTTAGTTTTTTTTATTTTAATAATTTATGCAATCTCTAAGTTATTTTGATTTTTTGAATGAAAAATTTTGTGAAAAAAACAAACAAAAATGGAGGACAAGTGATATAATAGGGGGCCTTGTTCATGGTTTTGAATACACCCTTTGGAATCTAGGTAAATAAAATGTTCGGGTGCAATGAAACCCGTATTTAAACCATTTTTATTATACTCTTCGTTATGGTAATATATGTTTGATATTAAACCATTTTCTAACGTGTTAAGAGATCTTTCAAAATGATTACGTATAATTTTTATTAAAAAGTTATCGAATCTTATTATATTTGCTTTACGGTACAAGCATTTATTGGAATAAATCTTTGTAGATTTACGCAGGCTCTTGTGTATTTTCTTTCAAAAATCCTGATTTTCTTCCATTTGGCTTGCACTAATATTGAACCACATTGGTCCAGCATACGATATAGTTGGTTTTGTAAGACCCTGGTAAGCTAAAGTTTTCACTCTGTCATTAAAAGTTTTATTGTAAAACAATTTCTAACAGGACATGAAAGCTTTAGTACCTTTTTCAATCGTTTTATTTCCGAAAACAAAATCAATAATTAAAATGCAATGTTTAAAATATTATTAAACATTGCATAACAATAGGCGTAAAATTTTTTAGAATAAATTTTAATTCCTTTGAACTTAAATTATAATAAAATTTGGAATAATAATAAATATAGTAAATAATATTTTAATAAAATATTAATGTATATATATATATATATATATATATATATATTAATATATATACATATTTAATATAAATTACCTGCACGTTTCTGCATTGGCGGACCCATATGTCCATATAATCGACTTAAATCGATACCAGCTACCATTGATGGATGTATTGTAAACAATACACCAAATGGTAATAAAAACCAAGCCAAAATTTTCAACATAATTAAAGAGTTTTTCTTTTTTTTTTTTGTTTTTAAAAACTTAAAAAAGTTTTCCCCAAAAATAAAATTTTTTTTAATAATTTATTCACTTTAATATTTTCTGATTTCTTTGATTTTACAAAAGAAAAATTTTTTTAAAAATAAGACTTTCACGTTAAAGTTATTTATATATATATAAATATGTATACGAGACTATATATATTTTTAATATTTTATGTGTATATATGTATTACATATACATGTAAAAATATTAGATGACGTTTTAAGTAAAACTTAGAAAGAAAAACAAAACCACATAAAGAAATTAAATACCACCTTTAGATATTTGTTCTTTTTATTTCTCTTCCTCTTTCTTTCTTCAAATTTGAAATTATATATATACGTATATATTTATATATATTCACAACAATATGTTATTTTTACAATATATATGAATTTTATTTTCTTTTTATTTATATTTTCATCAATTTTTTCATTTCTTCCCTTCTGTATATACGTGTTTTTCTTATGAAAATTTTCAATTTTCTTTCAGTGTTATTTTATTGAATTTTTGTGTGGAGGAAAAGCAAGTCAGACAGGTGGCAGATAGAATACTGTTATAATGAATAATAAATCTGACAATAATAATAAAGAGTTAATATATACTCGTAGTAATTTCCGACCAAAGTCAAAAAATTAAAACTCGGAATGCAATCAATTCAATGAACTAAAATAAAGAATTAAATTAAAATGTTCTTTGTTCCTTTAAAAAAAAAAAAACAAAAAATGAGTTAAAATTATTTTTAATTAAATTCAAAAATAAATATTACTAATTTTTCTGTAAATTTTGAAATAAAATTGTAATTGTAATTATTAATTTTGCAAAAAAAAAAAAACAATGTTTTATTTTATTATATGTTTAAATAGCACTTGTTCTGCAAAATATACTGTGTTGCTTCAAGTATTCAAAAAAAAATAATTATGACACTTTTTATAATTTTAATTATGACACTTTTTTTTTAAATAATAATTATATGCAAAATTGAATGTAAATAATCCAATTATATAGATTTTAATTAATTAAATGATTTATTAAGATATAACGCACTTTAATATTGGAAAATAAAATTATAAATTTAATTTTAAGATGATATTATATTATATGACACTTGCAAATGACACTTTTTTTTTTTTAACTCTTTTACAAAAAAATCCAAATAATAAATTGAAATTCGTTGGTATTTTTTTCTCTTTTTTTTTTTATTTTAATTTTTATTTTAATTTCGTATTTATATCTCACTTACATGATTAATTTAAATACCAAAATTAATCTTGTGATTTTGTAAGTGAAAAAAAAATTGTTGAATCACTCTGTAAAAAAAAAAAAAGCGCAAAACAGATAAATTTTGCACAAAAAAAAATTTTTGGTTTTTAGTTTACGTTTTTTATATATATATATTTATTTTTTTGAAAAAATATAAAAAGAGTTAAGAAATTTTCTGTGTTAAAAAAATATTTGATAGAGTCATTTAATGAAATGACACATTTTGGGCTTGTAATATATTGGGACTATGCTTTACTATATATTTGAACTATGACCTAAGAAAGGATTCAAAGCTGTAATTATAAACTTGTTAAAAATTTCCTAGAAGAAGAACTAGTAACTTTTTAATTATCTTACGACTTATGAAATTATATACAATATGACACTGTGTCATTATGGAATACACTTCTGACACTTAAATTTTAATTAAAACTAATTGAAATTAAATATTTTATTGGCAAAATTGATTAAATATCTTTTTAAAATAATTGTTTTTTGGCTTTACATTCTACTTAAGTTTTCTATAAGTAAAAAATTAATTTACTTAATTTATTTTAAATATAAAAACTTAAAAGCCACAAATCGGTTAAAATATTATATTGAATAAAATACAAAATATATTCAAGGTTATAAACTTATTATTTTAATGAATATATAAAATGTATGGGGGAGTTGGAGTTAAATAAAAGTGTGAAAATGGGAAGCTAATAAATTTTATTTGAAAAAGTTAATATATATATATATATATATTTTTTTAATATAAATAGGTACATATATATTTTGATATATTATTTAGATATTAAATAACACCTTAAAACGCCTTAAATTAAAGTTCTTAAAGAAAGGGGCAAAAAAAAAGTTTGTTTTAAATGAAAGTGAAATTTATTATTAATATATATATATATATATATATATATATATACATATATTTAAGGAATAAATTTATTATTTAAGTTTAAAAATTATTCAAAAGATAAAAATAGCAAATATTATAAATATTTGGTAACTATTTTTAGATATTTTGGAAATAAAGTTTGTTTTAAATTGAAGTCCGATTGATTCTATATCTAAGTATATATAATTCAAAAAGTTGGTTATTATAACTATTGAATATTCTAAATTTTAATGTAAATTTATATTTTGAAAATTTTGAATCCTAGTATTGAATACATTAAATTACAGAAAGTAACTGACGTGGCACAAATTGGCATTTTTTTGGATCAATTAAAAAAAACAAAACAAATGACAATCAACATTTTGAGCAATTTTTTAAAATTTATAAAATAATTAATAAATAGTTCTTGAAATTTTATAATGCAATAATTTTCAGATTTTAATTGAAATGAGAAATCTTAATTATAAAATTTTAAAAATCACTCAAGACTTATTATTTAAGCCTATTTAGAACTCTGAGTACTTTTAATAATATTTAATAAGCCATTCATGTGTTAAATACTAAACTTTTTTATATGAAACTCATTTTCTGAAGTGAATAATAATTCCTTTTTTTTTTGTGTGTATTTTTTCAAAATTTCGATTCAAATACTTCATGTATATATATATATATTTACTGAATTTAATTTAACCTTTATAAAACAAATATTAATTACTCAATGTTATTTACAAAACTATATATACATATATATTGTAATTAAACTTGTTCTAATTTTTTTTAATTAAATGAACTTGTTGTTTAACAAAAGCAACTAATTTTTAAACATATAAAATCAGTCAGGATATATATATATATATATACAATTATATATTTGTATTTATATACAATTAAAAACAAACACTAGTAAAGTGTAATTTTATTTTTCATAGAAATAATATATTATTAACTCTAGAGTATTTAATTAATATGAATTTATATAGAACATAACAATAAATATATATATATATATATAATATATATATTTATATATGAATTAAAAATTGAAAAAAATGGACACGCTTTCTTTTACAAAATGAACATATAACACAGAATAATTCTTAACTATTATTATTTATTTATTTATTTTGTTTTTTGTGAAATTGTAATTTTTTTTTTTTTTGTTTTTTTATTATTTTAATTTTTTTTTTTCTATCAATATTAAAATTAAAATTTTTTTTAAATTTATTTTTTTAGTTTTTTTTTTTATTTTTATTTTGTATTCTTTCTATTTGATTTTTCGACTTACTCGTTAGAAGTAATCAACTCGACTAATTTGGAAAAAGCTTTTTGTTTCCTTATTATATAGGAAAAAAATCTCTCACAAAAATATAAAAAAAAAATAAAATAGTAAAAAAAAAATTAAAAAAAAAAATATTAAACAAAAGTTTAACAGTTACAACGATATAGAAAAAAGGATGTTATGAGTAAGGAATGGTATTACCATAAAATTCTAAGCTAAAATGCTAAAAGCTTAAAATGGTATTTGGAAAACTGAGCAGTGGGCAGTGGAAATGAAAATGAAGTAAGAATTATGATTAAAAGTATGGTAATTTATATAACTATATCATTAAACGTTTAATTGTCAACTCCTTATTTCATTCTTCATACATTTTAATTATCTTATTCATACTTCAGTAATGCCTCATTCATACGAAAATAAACCATTAATACCTGGTGTACTTTTTTTTTAGAATCATTAATATATCCTATAGTATACAGTCCTAATTCGTGATACACTTACTATAATATTAAACTCCTCCCTTCCGCAAATGAGAGGAATTCAAGTTCACACTCTGGGCTAATACGTAAATTACTTAGTTACTGCACCTCCCGAAGGTTTTCTAATATAGTACTTTTCGATCAAATCCGGACAGCTAAAAATTTTCAATTTATTATGTTTTTTTTCTGCATACAAGTGTTAGTAGTCAAGGAGATCTTTGTGTTATTTCATCTTAAAGATTGTTAATTGTATCCCATTTCAAAAAAATTATGGTTCCTTGGACCTTAATTTTTTAAAAACATATTTTAATAATTAAAAAAGAAATGTATTTTACCTTTTTGGCTCTATGCGGTACCGCATTATCTTTTTGGCAATATTGTTGGCTTCAGCTGCTTTTACAAAACATCTACCATTAAAAACTGCACGTTTCACCAAACCATTTCTAATAAAAAAACCCTAGGCGGTGATAACCTCGGTTTTATTTTACTTCTTGAATACAATCGTCGCTTAATCGCTGTCTTGGATTTCATCCATCTCTGCTATACAATTAAAATTTACTTTTATCAGAGAACCCCATACGACATCACATCTTGGTAGACTCTTTCAAGTGTTGTTGAACCCACTGAAAAAATACAACATGAAAAAATAAAAAAAATACCACCTATACTACAAATTTTATCAAACAGTACTGTATAACACTGTTATAATTAACCTTAAATATAAATTAATTTCAAATTTATTAAAATAACAAAATTTATTCTTAAAAATAATCAACCCTGGTAATACTTTTCTACTTTGAACTCTGCTCTTAATCAAACTAACTAATACATACAAAAAAAAACGAAAAAAATTTAAATAAAGAGAAGAGAAGAAAAAATACTAAATTTGTAAAGAGAGAAAAATCATAAAAATTGAGATGAAGATAAAAATTTTTACTACACATAAGTATTAATGAATGAAATTCATTTAATATTTTTTGTCATTTATGTGTAATACATTATTTAAGCTAAAAAAAAAAAATATATAGTAGACAAAATAAGTACCGTTATTATTTTATTACAATATATACATTGAAACCATACTATTACAATTTATTCCAAAAATAAAAAAAAAACAAAAACAGCAAATAAATACTGAAAAACTATTTAATAAAAACATTTAACATTTTTATGAAAGAAAAATCATTTTGATCCTTAACACATTTCAAAATTTTATCCTTTGTATTTTTATTGTTTTTGTTATTGTTGTTGTTTTTTTTTTTTTCGGTCCAATATAATGCATAAAGATTTTCTAATTTAATGTTTTACTTTTTTTTATGTTATTCATATTTTGCATTTTTATAAAATATTTATTTTATGTAAACAAAAACTTAATATGCAACAGCAAGGATATACATGACGTAAAAGATTCAAATTTTATTTTTTTTTTGGTTTTTTCTTTTTTTTTTGTTGTTGTTTTTATTTTTACATTAGTCATTTGTCATATGCGCTATTTAAACAAGGAAATGATATGGACATGGTATACGGTTTCTAATTTTCCTATGCAATGTAAAAATGTTTTGTTAAAATTAAAATATTCAAAAATATTTTGAAAATGCAAATGTGAGTGATGGAATATGTTTTTTTTTTGAATATTAAAATAAGTTTTAAAACATTATTAACGAATTTATGAAAATAAAGTGTTTTGGTTATTTTGCACTTCAATAAAGAGTATGGAATATCCACAAAATGATATTAAGCCTCGGACACGCAGTAATCTAGTGTGTGATTTTTCTGCCACTGACATTTCAAAAAAAAAATTTAATCATTTTGCTTTTCAAAGAAGTGGCCATATAGAGACACGACATGTGAACGCACAAATATCGCTCGCTCACTAGTTGTCTACATGTTCAAGGCCTAAACTAAATTTCAGGTTATTGAATGAGAATCTTGATATTATTGAATGAGTTTTAAGAATTTTTAACTTTAAAGTTACAATTAATTTAATTAGAACTATTTTAGAGCTTTTTAATTTGTTAATTTTATAGAATTTGTCGGATTGGAAAGAAGGATTTTAAATCTTTTATATACCTAATCGTTAAATAGTGACCAGTGTGCTTTAAGCCTTTACTGTGATTTTGCCTTTACTTACTGTTAAAAGATATAGATTCTAAGATAGTATGATTACAATGATTTAATAAGTAAAGCCAACTTGTCTAAATAGAATTTAGTATATTATTTTTATGTATATATAAGTTGAAACTTAAATAGTTTCTCGCTATTGTGACTTCAAGCTTATCTTCAAAAAAAATAATTTTCTTTTCCCGCTCAATTTATCTCCGCTATGTATTTTTAGGTTTTCCAAAATTTCTCTTTCTTTGAGGGTTCCATTCCAGGGCCTATCTTGCTATGCCGTTTGAAAATCTTCTAAGAATGTGACCTATCCATCTGTACTTCCTTTTCTTTATTGTTATTTCTATTGGTTCTAGATCAGTAGCTTTCCAGAGATCTTCAAAGCATGTGTTTTCGAATACGTGCAGTTTGAATCTTTGCTTCTTGTTAATTAAGTTTTACCACTTTATAAGAGTACAGATTTTATACATGCTTGTAATATTCTAAGCTTTGTTTTTCTTGCTATTTGCATTGATCTCCATATTTTCACACATTCTTCTAAATGTCGCTCTAGCTTTCGTCAATGTGTTATCAATATCTTCTTTTATACCACATTCTTTTGTAATAATACTTCCTAGGGAATTAAATTTATCTACATCTTCAATTAGAGCATTTTCAATTGTAATTGGTTTTAAGTTTTTGGTGTCCCTTATCATATTTTTGGTTTTGTTAATATTGGTTTCTAAGCCAGCCAACTTCGGTTACACATTTTGCTAATTTATTATTTCTTATTTGTAAATCTTCATGTATTTGAACAAGTAGGCTAATTACATCAAATTAATCCAAATCTTTTAGATTTTCTAAAAGATACCAATTAATAACACCCGATGAATTACTATTAGTCCGTGACTTTGTCAATCTTTATGTTGAACACTGGAGGAGATAGTGGACATCCTTGCCTTACTCCATTCTAATATCGCCATTGAAGATAGCCATATAGAGAAGAATTTGGGGATCTGTATTGGTGTATGTTGTTCTATTGATTTAAATTATATTTTTAGGAATATATTTGCTTCTCACTGCTTCCCATATTGCATTCTTATCTTTTTCATCAAAAGCCCTACTTAAAGTCGACAAAACTAAAAATTTGGTACCATATCAAAGACACGAACCATTTAAAAATAAAAAAAACTCTAGTTATAATATAAAAATATAAAATATTCTTTTTAAGATGAATTAACATACAAATGTCCCTTGGCAAATGTATTTTATTTAAATAATTTAACAAGTATTGATATGTAATTGAAGGGAATTTCCAGGAAAATTTGTAATTTGTTTTTTTTTTTTTTGAATTTTTATGAAAAGTTGAAAATGCAATTTTAATAATTCATAAATATTATATTTTTTTTAAAAACCTACACAAATTATTTTGGAAAATATATAGCTGATTGATTTGAACTCAAATGTTAAAAAGTTTTATAACTCTTTATATTAAATTATAGTTTATATAATCATATCAGTATTATATATTCATAATATATGTTTGTATAATATTTATATTTGTATAGTTATTAATTTATTGATTAATTATAAATTTTATTTTTACAAAATATGTAGGTGGTTTTATATATAATATGGTGACAGTTACTAAGTGTTATTCTGCAGAATAATTGAATAGCAAAAAAAAAGTTATTTTGATTACTTTGCAGATTTTAAGAAGTTTTTTTTAATTTAGCTAATTTAGCATTAATTTTAGGGGTAAATTATGCATTAAGTTAAAGAATCAAATGATCTTAAAGAATAATGTTAAATTATATTATAGTAATTGTTTAGCCAAGTACAGTGGCCGCAAGTTATTACGTATAATCAGCTTTCATATCAGCTCTCAAATATTAGGATAATACTTTAAAAGCTATTCTTCGCTTAAAAAAATTGAATATTTGAACAATTGAATGAAAATAAAAAAAAAATAAAGCTTAACGTAAGAACATTTCTTTTTCTAGTTCTAAAATATTATTGTCTCAAAGATTAATCAAAGTTTTACCATAGGATGCATCATTTCAAAAATTTGGATACATAGAAACCAATAAAACAATTTTTTACCAAAAATATTGGATTGGCAACAACATGCATATTATACACCCATCGTTATGGTACTTCTTTAATTGAAATGAATATTGTATTTTTATAATAACAAAAACTGATAAAGTTTTGTGTGTGTTATTTAATATTCTAAACTATTTCAAGAAAATGAAATGATTTATGCAACCATATAAGTTATAAGCTAAAAAATATTATATAAAAAAGTTGTTTAAAATAGCAAGTAAAAATACGTTAAGTGAAATAAAGAATGTATAAGAAGGGATGAGTGTAAATGTAAATATAACCATTCACAATTATTGGATTTTTGTTACTCTAAAGTAATTTTTTATTTTGAAGAGTTCTTTCAAATTTAGTATAGGTGTTTTATGATTATTTTCATATATAGTGTAAAAAAACTGTTATTTTATTTAATATACCGTTATTACTCCAAAAAAGATTTTAAATGATACTTGGTTAAAAATATTTGATTTTAAGTCACTAACCCCTAAAACTTAAGTGTGGGAAGCTTATAAGGAATACTTGACTCTTGACCTTAAAATATAAATAATTTTTTTCATCCATTATACTGCGCAAGCAGGTTGAGTGCTTATCCCATTGTTCTGGCTAAGGGGGAGGTTTTTCAGCAAAAAGAATCTTAATTTTAACCTATAATTTTGGGTTGAAATGTATTAGGACTCCCAAACCCCCTACTTATTTTATTAAAGTTTTTCAGGAAAGACCACCGCCATCAGGATATGTCCGAGTTAGACTTTGAAAGTTCCCCTAAGCTATAATTTTCTTAATAAGAATTTCAAATCAAAACAAAACAAGTATAGGTATCACCACATTTTGTTTCATTCGCACATATAAAACAAATATCTAATTTGTTTGAAGTAATAATTAAAATTAAATCAAAACTTGATAGCACAAGTAATCACATGTATAGCATCTGACCGATTATTTAGTGGTTAAAGTGGCGGCTTTTCAATGGAAAAGTCTCGAGTTCAAACCCTGGTCAGATCATATCTAATAAAAAAAATAAAGTGTATATCATAATAGTGCAATAAGAAGTCCAAATGCCAAATAGGCAAAGGACTATTATAATATTTACTATTGTTTTTAAATCCTTTAAACAAAAACTCAAAATTTTAAGTCCCTTTTATTCATCTCTTCCGTAACCACATTCAAGCGATAAACGTCCTAACGTTTCCGCAGTACAAATTCAAAATAGTTATAAGCGGAAAGGACATATTTAATTAATTTTTAATATTGACAAAATCAATTTAAAAAAAATTCAAAAATGAAATAAAACAAAACATTTGGCACCAGTTTTATTTAAAATATGTATTAATTTAATTATATAGAAGCAAATCTTGGTATGTAAATAATTTATTAATTTATAATAAGAAATTAGCTCAAGATATTTGAACAAAACGTTTTTTTGATATTTAGTTTTAATTTATTTGAATTTAAGTCAAAATTAAAGCCGTTAAAATTAATTCCACTACCCACCTACAATCATATAATAATAAAAACTATTTATCTTTTCCAAAATAAAAAAAAAATTAAAACAACAAATTAACAGGAAGCAAAAACATGATATTTGACGTTATTCCTCATTTATTTGTTTTTTTATTTTGGAAAAAATGAAATATTATAATTTTATATTATTAACAAATTTTTTTTTTATTTCAATTGAAAAATTTCGTTAAAAAAAAACATTGTATTGTTGGTATTTAAAAAAAGTCTGTATTGTATTGTATAATTATTTTGCGTGGGAGAGAAAACCACTCCCAGAGTACAAAAGTATGAGCAATATAATCATATATTTTTATTTCGAGAGAGTTAAATGAGCCAATGTATAAGCTTTCTCATAAAGTTTTAACGATGACCTTTAACAGGACTCGTCAACTCACTATTTTTTTTTTTATTATTTTTCTTTTTTTATTATTTTTATTTTTTCTAGATAGTTTTTTGCTCTTGAAGTTATTACTACATTACATATACCTTGTATAGTAAAATACAACAATAACAACTGAAAAAAAAAAAAACAAATTAATATACAGGTCTTGTAATATTATGTTAAGCACAATTGAGTATAGGTTGTGTTATAAGTTTAAGTTTACTGTACCTATTCTTTTCCAAATTGAATTTTCGTCATATATGTATGCTGAACTGAAAGCTTCCTAAAAAAAAAATATATACATGTATATATAAAAAACTATAATCATAATACATATATCTATATATCCTATAATACATTACCTATTCTTTTTTATATTAAGGCCTGTTGCTTAATAACATTACATGTATGTTGGTATGTTTTTAATTTACTTTGGTATTTAACAGGTTGGTTGACGTCATAAGTTGAAAAGCTTTTATAAGTTTTAAAACAATACAATAAAAGCTTTTTTAAGGATATTTTAATGGGATTTTTTTTAAAGGAAGTAATTAGTTTTGACATTTTATTTAAAAAAATATTTTATAATAGCATATTTTAATAAATAAATAATTATAATTAAGTAGTTTAAAATATGATTAATTTTAATTATACTACTTACCTTCTTACAAGACTACTGGTGCGCTGTTTATGTTAAATGCAATTTTCCGACTTTTCAGATGAAAGGACGTCCAAGTTCAAATTAACGTATTTGATTTTCATTAAATTGTATGTAACGGTCTTTTTAATCAACTGTATTACATAATTATACACTGTATGGTACCTAAAAAAATTTGAAATTAAATTTATTTAATTGAAAAATACATCTACCAACTTCTGTAATCACAAATAATTAATTATTTATATATAAATCTAAATTTCCAAGCTTTAAAAGTATTTTATGATTCTGAAGTATAAAGGTTTTTGTGCAAAACCCCGCTAGGGAATCTCACACAATTAAAACAAAATTATTTTTTAAAACTAAGTGACAGATTGAAAAATAAACCCATTGACATAGGCAAGTTAATATAAAAGTATATAATTAATGCTAAATAAACGTTTCTTCATCTCTACTGTAAGATTTCATTTCCTAACTTAATAAATAGATTCAAACCTTAATTGTTAGAATCAATAGCCAAGATCTAAATAGTAAGATCTAAAATATTTTCTATAAATTTGTGTGATTTTAATTTTTTAAAATATATTTAGAATAAAACACAAAAGTGCGTATTTGAAAGCATAATATGTACGTATACATGTTTAAACTGTTTAGTAGCTAATGATTAAATAAACCTCAGAGATTTAACCATGGTCATGAAACTACGAAAAAAGAATTCATGTTTTCCATCTTAAATTGTTCATGTTTTCCAAATATAATAAGAACTAAATAATACATCGTACAATTATATACATCGGTATATTTTCTAACTCCATAGAGGTATTAATTTTTGTTTTTCAAAAACTCACTAATTACCTGTTATTTTAATTTGTTCTGATTTTACACCTTCATATAAAAAATTAATAGTAATTAATATATAATTGTTATAAATCAAAAAATCAAATTTTTTCTTTTAAATAAATCAGCCATTCAAAATAAATTAACGGTACTCTACGAAATGACGTTTTGCAAATATTTTTCAATACCTACATTTAACCCTAAATAATTTAATTACCGATTTGTGCGTTTTGAATAGCGCGTTTTTTGACATTTACGTTATCTAAATTTTATATAAAATAAATTTATAAAAAAAACAAAACGCTGATATTTAAAATTGTTTTAAATTATAATTAATTTCTAATAATTTAATATAAAATTAAAAACAAAGCAAAATATATCAAATTATTTAATATTTTTTCATTCTTTTATTTGATACAAATTTTAAGCGTGCGCTTATAAATTTTTCAAGAATATTCAAGTTCGCTCACACATGATCTATATAAATATAGTTTCTTTTTTTAACGAAATTTTGAAAACACAATTGCATCGTAATTACGTTTGAGTTTTTCTTATAATAAATGAATTTATCGAAGGAATTTTAAAAAATTACTTTGAAAAAATTAAAAATTATTAAGTTATTTCGAATAATAAAATCAGTAGGTCTCTTCAAGAACAAAAATTAAATTTTAATAAGTTAACTTATTAAATAATAAAAAGCCTTGTCTTGTAACCGTGTTTTTTGCAGAAAAAATTATCATTTGATAATTAGACAAATATTACTAATACTTTTTATTTTTGACAGTTGTCAAATGAAAATTACTTATTAAATTTTAATAAGTTACTAAAAAACTACCTAGCCTTGGGGCTTATTATTTTTTAATAAACGTATTATTTTTAATCCGTTCTTTTATATAAGTTTGCTGCACTTTATAATAAAATGTAGCAAACTTTTTACATAGGAATGTTGTTTTTGTAGGTTAGAATAAATGATCAATTATTTTTCTGCCACACAATTCTACAGAAAATAAAATTATTTTGATTTGAGAATTTTTGAAACAAATTTTTCTTTAAATGGGGTAGTAAGCGAAACACCCTATTTCGTAAAAAAAGAATATATGAAATAAAAAAATTATTATATTACAAATGTATCTAAAATTGGTTTGTCAAAAATATGTTTTCGCATTATGGCTTTTATTTTACCATGCAGAATTTCTTGCGTTCGTTTCTGCATTTAAAAATTAGATTTTCTGAACCTAATTATACTACGATGGACAATTTTTGCAAAAAATAAAAAAATGAAGAACAACATTAAAGAAAAAAAAAAAAATTTTATTAAAGTAGATAAGCGACAAAAAAGCATAATGAAAAAAAAAACAAAAGAAATTTTGACAATAAAATATGATTGTTCAATGTTAAATTAATGACAGTAATTTTATCTTTGATCTTTTAGAAAAACATATAATTAGATAAAGCTTAATGTTAGTCGAATAAAAATATGTTGTAATTTGTGTGATTATTTTTTCTTAATAAAATTTCCAATTACAACGTGTTCATAAAAAAATTTATAATTTACACTATAAAAAAGTAGAAAAATCAGATAACTTGCGGTCAATATTGTATAAAAGAAAATAAAATGAAAACTCAGAAAAAAGGATGAAATGCTAAAATTTTTTCTATTCTTTTTTAAAATAAAAACGTTACAGAGCTGTAGTATTTAAAGGCAGAACTTTAGTATTAAAACTCAGTGAGCAGAATTCTAGTTTTCAACTACTACTGTTCAAATGTTGCATTTTAAATGCAGAATTTATTTTCGAAAAACTAATTCAACATTAACTTTTATTATTCCGAGTTCAAAAATGTTAAAAAATTTTTTTGGCATTTAAGTTGTTGTGTTAAATTTTTTTTTATGTATATAACTTTTTTATAAATTAATTAGTTTTTTCTAAATAACTTTTTAATACAAGTAAATATAAAATTGTTCATTTTAAAATTCTGAAATTCAAAGAAAGTGCGATTATTTCTACAAATTTTTATTGTAATATTAATTATTAAAAATGAATTTGTATTAATAGGACTGAAGACAATTTTTTGTTTAAGCACATTTCTTTAAAAAATAAAATATATTGAAAATTATTCTAAACTGTAAGTATACCTATACAAAAATTTATTCGAAAAATTTGTAAATAAATTAATTTAAATTGTTTTTTTTAATACAACTGCATCATACAGTCATTTTTACATTAAATTTGTTTTTCGTTAAATATTATTTCCGATGCGTAAAAACTTTCGTTAAACACAACCATGCACAGATAATTAGCATATTAATAGGGCTGGAAATAAATCTAACGTCAAACTGACACCACTGCCGCTAAAAACGTCAAAACAAAAAAGAAACAAGAGAAAAATGTTTTTGGCTTCATTTCTACAATAAATTATAAAATCGCATGGTTTTGAGCTTGCGATTGTATAATTGACAGTAAGAAAATTTTCTCATCATATATTGTCTCCATTTTGAGAAGTAAAATTACTGCATAATTATTTAATTTAGATAAGAAAACCGTAAGTTCATATTTTGTCTTGATGTAAACAAACAAATTTAGAATCAAAATAAGTAGCAAAACAATAAAAATTTCCTCATAGATATATAAGAAAAAGTAAATGTTCACATAAAACAATGAATAATAAAAGACCGTCTATTATCGAAGAAAATGGTGATTTATATGAAAAAAAGAAATTTGCCAATCCTCTGCATCTGCAGAGGATCGAAGCTAGCTTGGAAATGGCACCGTTTATGGCATATGCCCATCACATCTTGTCTCGACCAATTATAAGTGATGGTGATTCAGATGATTCTGATAACGCTAAGGAAATCAATCAAGGTGACAAAATTATTGGAGGACTTAAGGTTTCTAAACATGGTATAAATCTTACTGTATTAATCAAAATAACGGATTTTTTAAATTAAAAATTTAATTTTAGAACGTAGAACAGATAAACTGCAAGTTTTCAATTTTTCACAAATTGATGATGAAAGAAAATGGTTACAAGATGTTCTTTTAAGTGATACAGACAGTGAATCAGAAATTTCAGATGAAGATGACTATATGAAAGAAATGTTAAAACAACATGTAATGGAACAAAAATTTAGAGAAAAATACTATAAGAAACCTAGTGTAAAAAATATCAATTTACGTTAAGAATTTATTTATATATAAATTTATTTTTTTAGAACTCTCAATATGCTTATTACGGTGCAGGCTTACTGTCAAACTATGATCAATTTCCGGATCATCAACGTTCAATTGTAGGTCCAAGGAAACGTAGACGTAAGGAACGTGAGAAAAAAGTTAAAGAACATAAAAATAAGAGTCATAAGGAAAAGAATGTGGTTAAACCAAATCAAACTGAGCCAGGAGAAATTGATCCAAATGATATACCTGATTTGGAATGGGAAGATTCAAGTCTTCAGATTAAAGATGATGGAATGGAAGACGATGAAACTCAAGGTGGTACTGGTAGCGGAAGAGGAAGAAAGAAAAAATCATTAAAAATGACACCTGAATTAATGGCAGTTAGAAGGCGAAGAGCATGGCAGACAATGGCTAAAAAAGAACTCGGTAAAGTACAAAGAGCTAAAGTTAACAATCATAAAGAAATGCTACAAAGTTGTAAACGAGTTGCTTCTATGTGTATGAAGATGACTCGACAGAAGGCTATGGCTTCACAAAAACTAATGAAAGATTTAGTATGGCGAGCAAAACGATTGACTAGAGAAATGCAAGGCTATTGGAAACGTTATGATCGTGTTGAAAGAGAAAATAGACGTAGAATGGAAAAAGAGGCTGAAGAACAGAGAAAATTAGATGTAGAAATAATTGAGGCTAAACGTCAACAAAGAAAACTAAATTTCTTAATAACACAAACAGAATTATATGCTCATTTTATGTCTAAAAAACTTGGTTATGGTACAGAAGAAGAGCAAATGCGAATACTTCAACAGTTAGACGAAGAATTAAATCCCAGATTAGCTGCCATTGATGATTATGATTCAGATTTAATGAAATTAAAAGCTCAACAAAATGCTGAAGATGCGTTTAGTGCTGATCGCGCCAGAACACAACAATTTGATGTTGATGCGGAAGAAAACCATGTTTCACCTACAATAGGAGACGATGGAAATGCTGAATTACCACAGCCTGAATTATTTAAGGGAACACTAAAAATATATCAAATAAAAGGTATGACATGGTTGGCAAATTTATACGATCAAGGAATTAGCGGAATTCTTGCGGATGAAATGGGTTTAGGAAAAACTGTACAATCAATTGCTTTACTTTGTCATATTGCTGAACGCTATGGTGTTTGGGGACCATTTTTAATAATATCACCAGCTTCAACTTTACATAATTGGCAACAAGAAATGGCAAGATTCGTACCATCTTTTAATGTTGTCCCATATTGGGGTAATCCGAATGAAAGAAAAATTTTAAGACAATTTTGGGAACAAAAAGATTTACATACAAAGGATGCAAGTTTTCATGTTGTTATTACAAGTTATCAATTGGTGGTATCCGATTACAAATATTTTAATAGAATTAAGTGGCAATATATGATATTAGATGAAGCACAAGCAATCAAAAGTAGTTCCTCACAAAGATGGAAATTACTTTTACAATTTAATTGTCGAAATCGTTTGTTATTAAGTGGTACTCCAATTCAAAATAGCATGGCCGAATTGTGGGCTCTATTGCATTTTATTATGCCAACATTATTTGATTCACATGATGAATTTAATGAATGGTTTTCAAAAGATATTGAAAGTCATGCTGAAAATAAAACTGGAATAGATGAAAAACAAATATCAAGACTTCATATGATATTGAAGCCGTTCATGTTACGTCGTATTAAAAAAGATGTTGAAAACGAACTTTCAGATAAAATTGAAATAATGGTTTATTGTCCATTAACAACACGACAAAAATTATTATATATGGCTTTAAAGAAAAAAATAAAAATTGAAGACTTGTTACATTGTGTGGGGGCTGAAGGTCATCATGTTGATAAAAATTTTACATCAAATCTAATGAACTTAGTTATGCAATTTCGAAAAGTTTGTAATCATCCTGAATTGTTTGAAAGAAGAGATGCTAAAAGTCCATTTTCGATGAAATGTCAGGAATATGTAATACCAAAATTAGTTTATGATGATGGAATTTTATTTACAAGTATGCCAAGTAAAAAGCATTTACTATACAATAGGTTTGTTATTACTTTTTAAATATTACAAAACAAATTATTTATTTATTTATTTTTAGGTTCAATATATTTAAATCAGAAAATGTTCATAGATCAATTTTTGAAAAATTTCCTACAGATAAAAATGTTAATTATAAGAATTATGTAGATTTAAATTTAAGTAGCCCGTTTTCTTGGTCACGATTTACAAATGAATCTCCTCAAGAAATAGAAAACTCAACATTAAATGGACTGTTTTTTAAGTAAGAGTATCTTGTGCTGAAATACCATTTTACTTTAATTTGATATTGTTTTTTTTTTTTAGATATGATGAAATTAATAGTTTTAATGATATCCTGCCTATGTTGTCATTTCGTTATAATTGGTGTAATTCTCTTGGTAGTTCAAAATTTCTCTTATTAGAACCTATGTTTATGAAACTTTTAGATAGAAGATATTTAGGAAGTAGTATATTACAAAATTTTCTGTTCACTAATATAGTAAGTATTTATGAAATTTTGTAATATTTTAATTAAATAATAATTATAAAAAAAATTTGTTTAGACTATCAACGAAAGTATGGTTTATACATTTGGTAATTATACTGTTCGTAATATGCAAGAAACTATAGAACATCGTGTTATTAGAAGTCGAAATCGTAATCGAGAACACGAATCAAAATCATCTCTTATAGAAGCTCTTGATCCTTCTATTAAAGCTGAAATTAAATTAGAAGAAGATGAAAAACCATTTATAACTAATAGTGATGAAATTAGAGGTTTACAATCGCCAAATAAAGTTGGTAGACCACCGAAATATGCTGAAAAATCACCCGGAGCTACAACATTACTGCCAGAATTTCCATATATACCTAGACCACCAAAAAAACACGAATGCCAACCAATTTGTTTACCAAAATTTGTATGTAATGTTGGTCCAAAAGTTCAAGCATATGGCCGAAGACCATAGTGAGTCAGATATCTATTTCCTTTTTAAAAATACATGTTATACAATATTCTTTGAATTAAAATTTTTTCTATATTAAACTCTTTATAGTTGTGACAGTAGATCTGCGGAAACAAGTTATAGTCGTCATATAACTTGTGATGATTTTAAAGGAAAAGATTTAGTTGATTCCATTTTAGCTAAATGTAAACCAGATTTTGGATGGTCATGGATAACAATTCCAGATAAACAAACATTAATTTCGGATGCTGGAAAACTATCTGTATTAGATAGTTTATTAACGAGATTAAAATCACAAGGACATAGAGTATTAATTTATTCTCAAATGACAAAAATGATAGATTTATTAGAAGTGCGTATAAGAAAATCCTATTAGAAATTTATTTTTAATTAATTTAATTTTCATTTAATACAGGAATATATGTGGCATCGTAAATATCGTTATATGAGATTAGATGGTTCTAGTAAAATATCAGCACGTAGAGATATGGTAGCTGATTTTCAAAGTAGAGCAGATATTTTTGTATTTTTATTATCAACTAGAGCGGGTGGTTTAGGAATTAATTTAACGGCAGCTGATACGGTAAGTCAATTTTTTTACTTATCTGTGGTTATTATAATATTTTTGTGAAATACAAATTTATAGTGATTAAAAAAGTAAAGTGATATAATAAGTGCAGTTTGGCAAAGAATTTTATAATTAAAAAATTATAACTTAATAAATAAAAAAATAATTATTAAAATATTTACAAAATTGTTGAATTCTCATTTATTATTTAAAATTAATTAAAATATGATCGTTAACTGTTAATTACTTAAATTGTTTAAACGTCGTACAATATTTAAAGTATTAACTAAAAAAATATTTATTTATTTATTTATTGAACCAAAATTAGGTTTTTACAAAAAAAATCTTGCAGCTATTAAAAAAAAATTAAAGCTAACAAAACTATCTGTATTTATAATTAACAGTTGAAGAAAATTTCTTCATAAAAGCTTAATTTTTTGATGAAGCTGTTATACAATTTATACTAATTTCGAATAGATTTTTAAAGTAAGATATTAGTTTTTAAAAGTCGAATAGTTTTTTTTTTTTAAGTCTAAGATTAATTTTCCAATTACTTAGTTTTATTGTATTTTGGCGTATCAAATATGTCAACATTAAAACTTCAGTTTTTAAATTTCTTTTATTTATTAATTAGTGTAATTTATTCATTAAAATAATTTTAAATAAAAGTTTTCAATAATTTGTAAAACGCAATTCTAAAGTAATACGAATATATCGAATATCTTTATTTAAAAAAAAAAAGTGTTATTTGTACAACTGATATTTAAGTACAATGCAAATAGCTATTAAAAGCTTAACAATTATATTCCATAGAATAAAATTAATTGCTATGCTTATTTAACTTAAAAATTATCGTTAATTTAAAAAGCTATTAACAAATTTACTAAAAATTTTAAAAACATTTTTAATATATCAAATAATGAATTAATTAGTCTAAACATAAAGGAAGTGTAGTAGCATTAGTTAAACCTATTCCCAATAATTTTTCTCAAACTAATATGAATTTTTTGATTTTTGTTCGGTAGTTTTGCTTCTATATTTACAAACTTAATATTTTAAGTGCCCATCAAAACTTGAAATATTCGCTAATATATTGTAAAACTACAAAAAGGTTTTTGTAAATTAAAAATTCTATTTTAAATAATTTTGAAAAAAAATATGTATGTTCGGATTAATCATATTGTAAACATTGATTGCAATAATTAAATTTTTATTTATGTGTATTATCAATAAACTAAATTTAAAAAAAATAGATTTTCTGATCTGAATTCTGATCTACATCCAGATTGTTTATATTTTGCAAAATTAAAATAAAATAAATTTCACAAAAAATTCCAATATTTAAGTATATAGAAATTTTAATAATTCCAAATCAATTATTTAATTTTATAATTTAAAACTAGTTGATAAATTTAAAAAATATGTTTTTATTATAATTTTTTTCATAAGCTATTCTTTATTAAACTATTCTATAGTTCATTCTATTTGATTTTGTAATTTATTAGAATAAATATATTCAAATGGCTTTGAGCAAATCATTTTCTAAATTACTGCCAAATCTTTAAGCCTATATCTTTTTATATTATGGATTTTTAATTAGTTACGAAAACAATTACAAATTCGAAAATCAAATACACAAACTAATTATATTTTCAATCAGTTAACACATTATAATCAACTGAAATTGATAAAACAGTATCGCTAAATTGATTCGAAAAAAACTAACTTTGAATAGAAAAATAAAAGAAAATTGCTAATTTTTTATATAACTTATGTATTACGTATTTTATCTACACTTCTTCTTTAAGGTTCATTGATGTCTTAAGTATGTTTTATCATAAAATTGTGAATATTAAGCGCAAAAGAAGGTTATATAATATATTGTATATATATACAAAAAAAAAAATAAGAAAAGGAAGTGATAGGAGCGAAAAAAAATTACACAAAAGGACCTTTTTAAATAGGAAATGAAATATTTTTAGCTTTCGCTTATTTTTTTATGTGCTTTCCTGGTTATTTTTCCTTTTTTATTTTATTCTTGTCCTTTATTTAAAGATTATTTGTTCGAAAGTAGTTTAATTTTTTTTTTCATTTTTACTTTGCGTCACAAACTGCTTCACACACAAAATATTCAATTTATCGCTTGACTAAAGAATTTAAATTGAAAATAAAACCGCTGTAAGAATTGTGATTTCTTTAAAGTTATTTTTTTTTTTTTTTAAGAAGTGGAAAAATAATATAAACCACTTTAAATCAATAAGTTGAAAATTTTATACAATATCTTTTTTACACTGAAGATTCATACACACATTTATAATTTATATAAATTTCTGTGAATTTGAAAACTAATTCGGTTATATTATTTTTTTTAATGTTATAATATTGGGAAAGCAACCAAATCACACTAATACCTAGATATTGCATTCCTTTTAGTTTTGTAATACACTTAACATTTATGAGCTTAATATGTATGAATTGTTATTAATTGCCTAGTCCGAGGCTATAGTTTCATTCATGTATATCTTATAAAATTAAGACTGACAATTACAATTATTTGGAACCTTTTTTAAACCTCAGTATCATCTGGCAAGTTTTCTATTTTTTTTTCTAAATAAAGGGGTCACGATAAGGGCTTTTATAAATTAAAAAAAAAAAAATAATGAGTAATGAAGGATTTTTAAAAAAAAAGGAGGCATATGAATAATGAAGAATTTTTATGAAAAACGAGGTATATGAGTAATGAAGGGGTTTTAGGATGGAAGGTATACGAGAATCGTATGAATTATGCAAAAAATTTAAGTAAATGTATTTAAGGAAACACTTAAAACAAAAACTGTTAATATAGCAAAACGAGAATAGAATGTACCGTAGTATTAAAAAAAATAGTAAAATTGTTAAATACAAACAAAAACTATTAAGATATGCTAATATTATACATGTTGATTAAAAACATTTAAATATTAAACTTTGTTCAACTTAACAGAACCCTTTAGTTATGTACTTAGCATATGTACAGTGATATGCCAAAGTTTAAATTAAAAACAGTCAGTAGGACTTCAGACATTTGGTTTTTATTTGAGCTATTTGGTTTTTATTTAGCTATTAAATATTTAAATTTACAATAAAATGTAAATCAAGTATGTATTATATAGATTTATAGACCAGAGACCTCTTAATTTTCTTAATTTAATCAATTAGGGCTGTTTTCAAAATAGAAGCGTTTCAATAGACTGGAGAGAATTAACACTAGACTTTTATACGATATGACAACAAAATATATAAATAACTGCAATAACTGAAAAAAACCTTCATTTTAATAAAAAAAAGTCTTTATTTAGAGTAAATAAGAAGTACGACCAAATTAGGGCAACGTATTTTTAATTTTTGTAATCTTTTGAGCCAATGATGGAAATTTCAAATTTATATTTTTTTAATAATTTTGTATCCAAATCCATTTGAAATTTATTATTTTGCACTCCACTATTCAATATACATATAAACATTCTCTTACCCTACACACGTGTATGTTGTTGCTGAACAAAAATGTAAAAAGGACGTGAAATATTTCTTAAATTTTTAAATTTTATTCCTTCATCCTTTTTCTAAGGAAAACTGTAAAAAAAAATACGAATCAATAATGGTAAAAAATCACATTAAAAGGAATAAAAGAAAAAGAGAGATACATAGTTAAGAAAAATAAGAAAGAAAAAAAGCGCGCCTAAAGTGTTTCATGGTCTCGGTTGATATAATTTTAATTTTTTTTTGTAGGAAATTGAGCACACATTTTTATGTATATATATATATATATATATTTATTATGTATTTCCGAATTTTACTATTTATATATTAAAAAAAAACATTACGAATATTTGTATTTCTAAAAATTAATTTTATTTAATTGAAAATGAACATATATAATTTTATTTAAATTATTATTAGTTCTATGTATGAACTACACAAATGTAAAAGTAATCGTTAGTAATCTTGAAATAATTCGTTAGTATTCGAAACTCAAAAATCGAAGAGACAACTCCATTCCTATTTTTTGGGGCATAACTCATTATTTAGATTAATTTGATATAATTTTGTTTTCTATTGTAACATCTCTTGATCCTGGGAGCGCGGCTTGTGTACTTTACTAAAGCAGTTTTTAGTTAAGAATAGACAAGTATTATTTGATATTCGCTAAATTTAACTTTCATTACATTACATTATGTTCAATACAATTTTATTTGTTAAATTAAAACGTTCATAATACCAATTAGAAATAATAAGGTTTTGTTTTATTTCGAAAAAGCCAAAAATCTAATCTAATTTAAGTTAAGATAATTTATTTTTGTACTAGAACTCGTATTCATATTAACATATTAAAATATAATAAATCCTATAAGATATAAACGATTGAATAAATTTAAATGTAATAATTTTTTATTTCGTTTTCAATAACAAAAAAAAAAATTCTTAAAATATTTCTAATAAAATTTATTTAATTCTTGTGAATTTTAAAACATATAAATTTGATTTTATTCTTTATTTATTCATATTCTAATATATTTATTTTTCAATGTTTCAATTGAATATTTAATTTATTTAAAAGAAAAAATAAACTAAATTTGTTCTAATTCTTAAGAGAAGCATCATTTTATTTTTAAATATATATATATATATATATAATATAAACTTTGTATTAATGATGGGATGATGCCCAAAAAATGATTGAAATATGTTAATCCGAGTAATCATTATTGGCGCTTTTTAGCGCCTTTTGCATTTCAACAATGGGTTTAAGAGTATTTTTTTAATTAAAAATTCTTTGATGATGATATTAATGACCTACATCAATAGAATAAAACTATTATTTAGTATATACTTACAACAAATAAGACATTCTAGCAATTTTTTTGTTTTATATCTAAATAATTATAATTTTTATTTAATGTATGTAATGTTAAATTGAATATATATTGTTGTCCTTTATGACTTTGTTGTTGTTGTTATTTGGAAGGTGGGAAATTAGGTCTCCTTCACACCTTGGCCTCGCGGCCGTTGTGCTTCTCTGCTCTCAGAGTTGCTCGTATATTACTACAACGCCTCGTTAAACCAATCTATGCTCCTCATGAATTTTACTTATTTTCCCCGGTCTAACTCCCTTTCAGAATTGAAGTTATCCAAGTGTCTTTCTCCTAAGATCCTAAGTCTTAAGCTTTTCAGCGTTTCGTATTGGCATAGGACATGGAAGACCGTTTCGTCCTGCCTTCCACAGCATCTACACGTTCCCGTTGTTGCTCTACCTATTCTTGCTACATGGGCACTGGATATAAAAAGCCCTGTGCTTATTCCTGTCATTAGTCTAAGATTTCCCTTTTTTAGTTTAGGATCTTTTTCGTTTTATTGCTACATTGATCCGGTGGAGTGTAGCCATTGATATTTCGCTTGGATTTTAGCCCATAATTAATCTTATATTTCATTTGGAACTAGATCATAAATTTTAAATTTATATATTTTTAATTCTGAAGAAAAAACACCTTTCCTATAAAAGTAAAATTAACATCAGTTTCAACTAATTTCAAAAGCTTTAAATGACTCTTACCAAACTACTTTTACTTTATAAAGTTGTATTTATCTGATATCAATGGTAGTAATCCCTAAACATTTAAAACTTCATGCTTCTTATTGACTCAGATCATATAAAACACATTTGGCTTCTTTAAAATATCAAACATTTAGTTCAGTTGAGCTTGTGTAGAAGCTTCTTATTGATATCCTCTATAATATACAAAACAATTTTTCAATTTCTCTACGGTCCCTTGCTTCGTTTCCCAGGTGCCAACCCTGTAATCTTACTGAAATTAAAAAACATATTTACATATAATTTTTTTTTAAAATAAATATACATATTAAGTATGTGATATATAAATTTCAAATTAAAAATAAAAAAATTCTTTCATAGTTTATTCTTTTTTTTAGGGTCCCGACGTCTCTCTTAATTATAATATTTAAATCATTTTTTATTTTAATTTTTTTTTTTTCTCAATTTTTATTTTCGGATAAACGTCACTGAACTTTTTAAAATATATATATGTAGTTATATATATATATATATATATATATATATAAATAGACAAAATATATAAAAAAAAAGTTCTTCCTGCATGTACGAGTGAATATAAACTATTTATCTTGTTAAAATGTACGTGACATAATTGATGAATAGATTTATAAGTATATATATATATATATATATATATATATATTTCATATATATGTATATATATATAATGCAAGATACTTGTAGACAAGAGCTTCAATTCCCATTATAGAAGATACAAATTTCGTCTATAAGTACATAACGTATTTACAATCACATAAACTCTTAAGTTGTATATATATATATATATATATATATACATATTAACAAACAATTATTATTTACTTATTATAATATAATAATGGCAACAGTTTTTGTCAAGTTTTTGACATAAATATTATGTATATAATAAAATAGAAAGAAAATGAGTAGTTTTCTTATTTTTTGAATTTTCTTTGAACCCAAAAGAAAATGTTTTTCATATTTTTTTTTTTTTTTTTGATTTGTTTGTTGCCAAAAAAAAAAAAAAAAAAATTTGAAAAATAAAAATTACAAGTGTGTGAAAATTATAAGGGTCTAATGAAGTGAATGAAATGAGGGAAAAATGTAATGTAAACAAAAAAATAAATTATGTTATATAGACTATTTATACATATATTTATACTCTTTTCACATAAATTTGATCCTTTTTCAAATTAAATTTGGTAGTTTTTCAAATTAATTTGATCAAATTTTCAATTGAAATTGATCTATTTTCAATTGAAATTGATCTATTTTCAATTGAAGTTGATCTATTTTCAAATGAAATGTGTCTATTTTTCTTTTAAAACACCTTCGTATCTTAGAACCCAGAAGTTGAACTCATATAATTTAAAAAAAAATTGTCCTCAATTCTTTAATCGGAACTAAAAAAGGAAAAAAAAAATTAAAATAAGTAAATTTTTGGGAGGCTATAGAGTCGAACTTTTTTTTATTTTTCAATCCTGAACTCATAAATTAAGTAATCCTGAATTTATTCTTCAATCCTGAACTCATAAATTAAGTAATCCTGAATTTAATAAATAAGCAATCCTGAATAAATTAAGCAGTCCTCAATTCATAAATTAAACTGTATTTTATTTTATTGATTTATTTTTTCAATTTTTAAAATATTTTAGAATTTAATTCATAATTATACCAAGATGCTTTCCCTTGGTTCTTTGAAATTAGTTGGTCTTAAGAAATGTATTCAAATTTTTAAATTCAATTGAATATAAATAAAATATAATTAAAAGATATCTAAATTTTATTAAAATAATTTTACAGGCCTTCTAAATTTATTTTGGAGTTTTATTTTTGAACATATTTTTTTTATTTTAATAATTAAAACTCGTGTTATTTTTTTATTTATTTATATTTTATAGCCTAAATATTCTATTTTTAAAACATTTAATAAAAATATTTTATAATATAAAAATAAAAAAAAAAAACATTAATTTTCATATTTTTCTATTTTATATGATTTTAATTATATTAATCATATTAAAAAATTAGTCTAATAGCGCCTCTTTAGAGAATTCTTAATTTATTTTTTGTTTTTTTTTATTAAAATTATAATTTTATTTTTTGAAAGAGTGTTAGGAAACTGATTATCCGTTTCTAAATACATGTATTAGTATAGGCAATTAACAAATTTTTAATAAATTTGACATTGAATGTATTTTAATATTTGTTTTTTTATATTCAAAATTAATTTAAATGTTTAATTAGAGTTTAGCGCAGTCATATAAAAATATAATTGATTAATTATTTAAAAAATTAAACTGTAAATCCTAACAAAGTATAAAAAAATATGATTGATCTAACAGATGCGTTCTCACTTAAATACGAATTCATAAAAACTTATTAAATTTTTTGATTGTCTTATAAGTTTCATTTAAGTGGCTGATGTTGTTTCTCTGCATTGGTCATGTAGTCAAATCCCGACACTTGAAATTGGGGCATCAGAATATAAATGAATAATGTATTCATATAAAGAGGAAACCCAACTCTTTAAAAATGCGTCCCAAAATATCGACATTGGACAAAATGCCGATTAAAAAAGAAGATAAATGAAAAGTGTATGCCACGACTATATGTATCGACTTGGATAAAATGTATATATAAATATTCTGGAAAAAGGGGAATACCCTAATTTTAAAACCAACACTTTGGGAATCGACATTTTGAAAATTGGCATAGCTTCGTATAGGTACCTTTTTTTTCTAAGGTAGGTAAAAACTTAAAAAATCACTTGGGAAACGAAACCACCAGATTGTACAAGATAGGATCCGAGGCGCATTGAAATGTCTTAGAAGTGAATGGGAGAAGGATATAAGAAACCCATATTATGTTCATCAAGGGTTAAGGCAAAAATTCAGAAGAAACAGGATGACTTTACACAGTTTGAAAATTCAAATTATAAATGAGTATTTCAGAGTTCTATAGCTCAAACAATGTAATCTGCCTAGAGTTCTTTATTTCAAAATCTAAACTAAACAAATAAAACTAAACGGAGGAAACTAAAAGGTGTGTTACTCATCTGATGCAATAGATTCCTAAAAACCCTTTTATGAAAGTTTTAAAAGTTAATTACGTCATAGTAAACGTTTTTAAAAGACATGTTAAAGGTAAACCTACACTTATCCAAAAAAAAAAGTTGAAGTTACACGCTATTATTTAAAAAAAAAAATTATGAATAATAAATAAATGTTAAGTTGTTTTAAGTTCTTTATTGTTGTGACAAGGGTGAAAGTTGTTTGTTCTTTAGTTCATTGTCCCCAAACTATCGGAATCACAGTATAAATTTTTAATACAAAGTTTTGTTTCCATATAATGTGATATCCATCAGATATGGAATCATTGAAACCAACAAATTTCAAAGACAAAAAATTAAATAAATAAATAATTTAATAAAAGAGTGACAGAAAATCGAAATTATTTTGGATAAATTTTTTTTAATATTACATAGTACACATCTATCTATATATGCATGTATAGGTACATATTTGCTAAACTTAATCAATTAAGTTAGTTGCGGGCACCTCTATTTTAAATATGTTTGTAAAATTTAATTTTCGAGTTTTCCTTATAATTTTTCACAATTTCCGCACTACGTCTAAATATTTTTTTTTTGATTTTTTTTTATCCAAATAAAAAAAAAAATAAAGAAAGAAAAACAGATATTAAGTGTTAAAAATATGTTATTTAATTTAAAGTGACCATTTATTTTCAAGATACGGTACTCATTTATAATAAAAAATTGTAATATCCATTTTTCTTCTTAAATTTTAATTCAATGATTTTGTATAAAGCATGAGCATGTTAACAAAGTATTTCTTATAAATTAAGGATAAGCGAAAGCTTCAAGGGATCACTTAACTCAAGGTTCATAATTTACTTTTATATAATAAAGATATAATTTCCCCAGTGAGGAATGTTACTTGAAATATTCGCAGGACTCGAATGGTCTTAAATGCAAAACCTTTACCACGCTTCGTTAAGAAATTATATGAACTTCGCTACTAAGGCCTATAATACCATTCGGAGGGTTCGGAAAATTCCTTGCAAAACGAATGGGATTTGAATCATCACCACGCTTCGTAAAGAAATATCTGCTTTGCCAATGACGCCTATACCATTCGGAGGGTTCAGTTTATTATTATGTACAGGATTTAGTAGCTTAAATTTTATGGCTATTCATACAATAGATTGGATTTTCGTCCGATTAGCATCAACTTGCAAGTAATAGAAAATATTAAATGGATCGTGTTCATAGTTAAATCTTTAGTTTTAATTACTTTATGTAATTTTATAAGAATATTATAATTGAAGATTTTTTTTTATAAGGTGAATAATGCACTACCAAACGGTTCACGCTTCATAAATGATTGCAGTTATTTTCATAAAGTCAACATGTAAACTTTAAAGTTAATTAGGTCACATAGCTTATTGACCAAAGGATTGCAAGTTCAAATCCTTAACTGATTAAAACAGAATTTCCCTATACCTTTTGTTATGTTTGAAGATGCACTACCTACAATAGAGATATTCTAGATACACTTGCACCATCTCCTCCCTAACTATTCTTTTTAACAGGAACTACTGTACAAAAGCCTATCATAAAAAAGATAATGATAATGTAAATATTTCAGAAATTCGTTTTTTTTTTAAATTAGTGGAAACCAACAGTAGTTACAGTACCAATAGCAATGGTCACACTTAATACAAATTTATTATAATATATGGTTGCATATATGCATGATATATATATTATATACATATATATTTAATTTATTTTTAAGGAAAATTTATGACCAAAGAGAAAAAAAAAAAAAATTGTAACAAAATAAATAAATAAAATTCCTTTGAGTATTAAAATAATATTAAACAATAAAATTCGTCTTTATGTCTATAGTGTTTCTTTTCTTGTTTCTTGTCATTATTGTTTGGTTGTTAGTTGATTGTTTTGTTCGTTTATTTATTTATTTGGTTTTTCCTACATTTGTTTGTTTATTTATTTTTCCTTTAATTTTCAATTTTTTTTTTTTTTTGATAAAAATGTAATGGTTAGAATTAAATTTATCCAGTGGATAAGACGTATTCTATTCTTTCTATATAGCTTTCAATTACATATTTGTTAGTACATAGATTTTCATTTAAACTTTGTAACATTTTCTTTCAATAATTTTCATTTGACTAGATTTTTCTTATAAAATATTTGCTAGATTTGCATACAATCAGTTCAGTCCACCACCTCTACCTTAATTTAAAGTTTTCATATTGATGGAAAGATGCTTAAGTAAAGAGGGAATTTATCTCAAGTATAGAATATATATATATATATATATATTTTTTAAAAATAGATAGAAATAAACAGAAAAATATAAACGTAAAATGAAAATAAAGTTTGTTTATACTCCAATTTTTTTGTAAGTAAAATAAAAATAAAAGTTTTTCTTACATATTAAATATTTATAAAAAAAAAAATATATGTGTCAGAGAAAATTATAAGCAACAAGCTGAATTGGTTTAATATGTAAATTTCTTACTATAAACTTATTAAATTTTTTTATATATATATATTTGTTTGTGTACATATTATTAAAAAAGTTTACTGTTGACCTATTAGAAAAGTTTGTCCTTGCATATGTTGTAGGCGTTTTTTTTTACGTAGGTACACGTCTTCCTTTCTTATTGTTATTATTTTGGTAATAAATTTTTTTTAATTTTATTTTAATTTAACTAATACTCTAGGATTTTTGACGTAATTTACTAAAAATAAATTTCAATAATACTACAAAAATAAAATCAAAAAGTTCAAACTATTTAAGGGTTGATGAACTTAACTTTTTAAAATATGAACACGTGTGGTCATTTTTACAAAAAAAAAATTAAAAATTAAGCTGAATATTGTGGTTAATAATACTGCATAGCGGTTTAAATTATCTATTTGTTACCTAGATTAAAAACAGTAAGAACAAGCATTTTCTTTGGAAGTTTTGTTAAATAAATTCGAACTAATGTTTTAATTTCATTAAGGCTAAGGAATGCCAACTTATATTTTCTACTTATAAATTCTTTAATAAATAATTTAATATTTCTTGTTATTATTTAATTGTAAATTTATTTAATTTTTTTTCAAATGTAACTATTTGAGTGAATAAAATTAAGAACATACATAAAGTTTTATTAATAAAACGATGGAAGCTTATTTCAAACATTTTCTCTAATTACTTCTTTTGTTACGAATGTTGTGAATTGCCAAAAAAAAAAAGTTGACTGAACTCTATTTAATCATTAGTTAAATTTTCATGCACGTGTAAACTTTGTTTAGTCTATTTTTTTTTTATTAATAAATTCACTGTCGACAGTATGATGATAAAAGATTATTTCATTTTTATATGTATAATTTTTGTATAATATATGTACATATATAAATTTTTAATAGTTAATATTATTGTTAGTAGAGACTAGAGATTTACGCATATTGTATAATGTCGAGTAATAATAGTTATAATAAAAAAAATATTAATTTATATTCATATAAACAACATATTCTGTAACAAAATTTCAAATCACTAGAGTAGTTTAAAACAATTGAAATAGTTATTAGCAAATATAAATAAAATTAAATAATAATATGCTGTTCTAAAATAAATTATATATATGGTGAAAATAATATTCTTATTAATATTTATCCTTTCCAATGCTAGTGGTTTTTTAAATGAATTGTAAGTTGTTAAAAACATCTTTAAAAATCAACTTTAGGCAATTATTAAAACTTGTAAAAACTTAAATTATTTAAATATATTTTTATTTTAATTCGCAACAAAATGTTAAATGTTTGTCAAATCAAGTTGATGTTAATAGTTTCTAACTAAACTTTTTTTTTTATGAAAGTTCCAATTAAAAAGAATTTTCTTCTTCCTTTCTCCATATCTTTCTGTATTTCAAACCATTTTGAAATATTGTCCACAAGAAAATCGACTAATTTTTTTTGTTTTTGTAGGATCTTAAATGAGTATTAAATTCATTTTAAGTGTAAACCACTATCAAAAAATAAAAGGAAACACTAACAAATAAGAAAAGTAAAGTTTCCAAACATGACATATGTCTACATTGTATTTATGACGAATAAACAAAAGAAGAAAAGTGTAGAACTCTTGACAAATTATTAAAAGTAAATAGGAATAATGACGTGATAACATTCAACCCATATTTTGAGTCATTATTTGCTTGCTACTTATATTAAAAGTACTAAACTATGTTTTCATATGTTAACATATTTTCATACAATAATATAAATAAATATGTATTTATAAATCCTTGTTACAAGTACGTATATATATTAATAAAGCTATGAACTAACGTAAATAATAAAGTAATGAAAGAATACAAAAATGAAGTTTTCAATCGACATATTTAAATTATTTAAAAGAACAACATATTGGCCGCATAAAATTAACAAATTTAAAAGAATAAAAACTAGAAAAAGCTAGGACTGAAACTTATCAAAGATGACCTTGTATTTATATACAATATGTATAGCGCAAAAATGAATACACATAAAATAAAAAAGTTTTCTGCATTGTATTATTCATAAATCTTTTAAAAAAGTTCTTTAACTTAAAATTAATGTTAAAGTAAAAATAAAAGTAAATATGTAGAGTTTTTAATTTTTGATTACTAGTTAATAAAAATTATTTTTCCCTATAACATACGATTTCTAATGTCTTGTGCAAATTAATTCATTTTATTTTATATAAAATAGGTGAAATAATCTAAATTGAAAATTTATAATTTTAAGAATGTAGGTACTAACCGTAGATTATGTTTTCTAATCCTTTTCTGATCATCACTTCTTGAGCATGTTTTCTATGTATTTGTGTATACATCTTTAAATCTCATTTGGAATATTGAAAAAATATAATAATTTCAGTTAAAGCCTGGACAAGTCATTAAAAAAGAAAAGTGAAATAAGAATTGTTTGTTTTTTTTTTTTCTTACAATTTAATTATCTATAATAATCGTTAATTTAATAATTACTACTACATTAAAAATAACAAAATCTACTGAGTTTACTTTTACATTTTTTTTTTATTATTTCCTTAATTTTATTTTATTTTCAAATATTCTAAAATTTGTATATAAATAATCCTTGAATACAAAAAATTAAAAAGAAAACAAAAAAAATTAAAAAATTGAAAAAATAATTAAAAAAACATAACACTCAACTTACTTTTTTATGTTTACTTTTTTTTTTAGTTTTTGTTTTATTAAGTTTTTTCATCTCTCTGTTTACCATATTTATTTACTGCAATTATATTTTTTAAGGATACAATATTAGCAAAGAATTATCAACTAATGGAGTCAAACAAAATGACTCCCTTGAAGTAGATCACCGAAATCTAGGTTGCATCATCGGCATAATGTGTGGTGGTCCAGGTATAACAACACCAATACCAGGTGCCACCATACCTGGTATCGGTGCCAATAATCCAGCTGGCATTTGATGTGGTGGTGGTCCACCTGGCCTTAACATATTACCACCTAAAATTGTAGCACCATGTGGTGCTAATGCCATCGTTGGTCTCATAACTGGTTGAACTAATTGCATTTGCGTTGAACCAACTGGTACCATTCCAATTGGATGACCAGCTGCTTGTCGACTAGCTTGTTGTATACGTTGTAACATTACTGCCCTATTAATATCATCGAATTGTTTTTGTTGTTGCTGTTGATGTTGTTGCTGCTGCTGTTGTTGCTGTTGCTGCTGTTGGTGGTGATGATGCGCAACAACAGCTTGAGCCTGTGCTTGTGCCTGCGCCTGGGCTTGAGCTTGGGCTGCTTGCGCATGTGAATGTGCTGCAACTACAGCGGCTGCTGCTCTTGATTGTGCAACTGCAACTTGTTGAGCTTGTTGTATAGCAGCAGCAGCTGCTGCTACACTATTCGCTGTTGATGTTTTTATTTGATGTAACGATTGTTGTTGCTGCTGTTGTTGTTGTTGATGTTGTTGATGTTGTTGTTGTTGCTGCTGTTGATGATGCTGCTGTTGTTCGTGGGCGTGTTTGGCAGCATTATTACTAGCTATTGTTGTTGCAGTTGTCATTGTTGTTATAGTATTAGAATTAGTTGAATTATTTATTGAATTAGATGTTGTGTTATTTGGCGTAGTAATCGACATAGATGAATTTAAAATCCTATTTTTTAAATTTTTTAATAATGCTTCTTGAATTAATCTTGCATATTTTTCTTTTCGAGCTCTATATTCTTCCAAACTAATATCTTCCGATGGATGCATTATTTTCGATGTTGTATTATTTGTGACTATTGCTAATTTATTTTGCCCATCATTTGGATTACCACCTACTAAATTTGTTGCTAAGTTACCACTACCATTACCACCAGATGTTTGATTCGCATTATTGTTACTATTATTTTGATTTGTTGTAGGAGGTGCACTTATAGTTGCATTACTATAAGCTGGAAATGTAGGTTTACCCTGTTGGGCTGATGAATTACTTGTTTGTTGCTGATTTAAATGATTAACAGCTGGAAATAATGGCCTTGTTGGTGGGCCCATAAATTGCTGATGATTAGGCATATATGGTAATCCACCAGGACCAATATATGGTTGCATTGGACCCATTGGCCCCATAACATGTGGTGGCATTCCTGCAAATGAAGGAACCATTGGTGGTGCTTTTAAATTTGCTAATTGTAAACCCTCTAAACTATCTGTTCTATTTTTTT
The DNA here is from genome assembly GCA_963082915.1 of Dolichopus griseipennis. NCBI lineage: Eukaryota > Metazoa > Arthropoda > Insecta > Diptera > Dolichopodidae > Dolichopus > Dolichopus griseipennis. Next base: position 29,389,042 of record OY720442.1, on the reverse strand, counting down.
TTGCTGATGGTTCATCATCTTCTGAATCTGATTTTCCACCATTTTTTTGTTTTTCATGCTCTTTTAAATCTGCACTTGGTATACCATCCATACCATAAATTTCAACTTCTATGCTTGATCTATTTGGTAGTGAATTTGGTACTTTATCAATTGTTTCTTTATGTACTTGCATACAATGTATTGATAAGCCGGGTCCAGTATATAATTTCTTATGACATATGTGACATTTAAAATGTTTTGCTTTCTGATGATGTACTAAAATTTTTTCATCATCAAATTCACGGTTACAGTACCAACACCATGGTTTTGATGCCTTCTTCTTTTTTCTTCCCATTTTTTTTAATGCTCTTGTGGTTGTTATTTCTTACTTGAGTGCTATAAATTTTATACATATTTTATTAGTTTAAATTTTGATAAATTATAAAAATTATTTGTTTTTTGTTTGGTTTTGCAAAAAAAATAAAAATAGTTTATAGGTAATTATTAATTAATTTAAAAAAACTCATTCAAATAATTTTTTTTTACTTGAGATTTTTCATATCAATATTCATCTTATCTTTCTTTAAAAGTTAAGCATATAAATACTATTTAAAATATTATTTTTTTCCCCAAAGGGGGTATATGATTATTTAAACTTTTATTTATTTACAAAAGAAAATTTTAAATGCATTTCAAAAAAAAAATATATTAAAAAGATTTTTTTTTCTTTATGAAGGACAAATAATTCAATGACCATCAGTCAGTAGTTGTATTGTTTGTTTTAACGCAATTGAATCTATTTTATTATTTTTTTTGTAAATTTATTATAACTCACATGCGCATCTTAAATTTATTGCTCTATATTAATTAAAACCGGTTGAATAGAAATCTATTAAGAAATGTAAACAAAATAAAAGTAGGACAAATAGTTCTTTCATATTTAGAAAATAAAATATAATTTAAATATATAAAAATTAAAACTCTTTAATGTTAAATATGGTCAGTATCTCTGCTGATGTCATTTATATTTCTAAGTAATATGGTAATAAAGCGGATGCGAAATAACTTGAAAGATATGTTAGATAATAATCAAACTATAAACTATGTATATACATATATATGTATTTATATATATATATTTACAATAAAAATTATCTGATATCTTTTTATTGCAATTATTGTTTATATTTATATTTTAATTGTTTATGAGCGCGTAATTTTCTATAATCAAAATTTTGTTTTTCTTGTATATTTTGATAAGTTTCCTTTTCAAATAAAATTTTGTTTTTTTGAAAGAATTCGCAATAGGATTTCATTAAATTTCTCATAAAAAGGTGTGATAAAAAAAAGTTAACCTAAAAATGAAAAGAAAAAGTTTTCTTCATAAAAAAAAGTATTTTTTTTTTTTAATTATATTAGAAATTAAAATAAATCAAATTAAAAATAAAATGTGTTTTTGATATGAAATATCTCATTTTGTTTTTTCTATTATAAAAAATATTGAAAAAAAGTTACTACACCTAGTTTTTAATTTGATTGTAAATTTTGGTATAAAAAAAAAAGGGTAATAAAAAAATAAATTATATTTTTTGTTTAAATAGAAGAATTCAGATATTAGAAAAAAACTATATATAATTACAAATATTTAAAAGTATATGGTATAAATTATAAAATATATAATATTATATAAATTCTATTTATATATATATATATATATATGAAAAAAGAAAACCCTCTTTTTTTTTTTTGGAAAATACAAATCGCAACTTGTGTTAAAAAAAAAAAATTAAATTATTTACTTATTGTTTTTCTAAAAACTTAATATTTGAGAAGAAAATACACAACATTGGAAACAAGCGAACAATATTACTAAAAAAAAAAAATATATATATTTTTTGTAAATATACTGCGTCAAATATACAACATAAGTAAATATATATAGATGTATATATAAATATATATAATAATGAAATCAATTGCCAAACTGCTTCATACATAACCGAATATGTGAAAAATTATATGTTTATATTAGTTTTTTTTTTTTTTTATATAATTTTTTTAACATTTAAATGGAAGCCTTTAAACAAATATAATAATTAATTTTCAAAAATTTCAAAAAAGTGAACAACTAAAAAAAAAAACAAAATTGTCCAGCAAATTTTTTTTTTTTTTTTGTTTTGAAAATTAAATATTAAATTTTGAATATTCTTTTTTTTTTTTTTTTTAAATTTATAATTAATTTTTTTTTTTAATTTTGACATAAACAAAAACCAAAGTTGTGATTTTGTTTTTGTACTTACTGTAGAACCGATTGAACATGAGGGATATAGTAATTGGTTATCATATTTTTCACCTCACACAACCTATAATTTGAGTCTTCTCAGATTGAGTATAAAAAAATCCAAAAACGAAAAATGGTTTTTCTTTAATGTAAAACAATATTTTTTTATGTTTGTTGTTTTTTTTTTTGGTTAATGAATTTAAAAATTTTAAATGTTAAATTTTTTTTTTTGATTATTTTGTTTTATTTTTTTGTTATTTTTAATTTTTTTTGCAAACATATTTTAAGTACATACCTTTTTTTTTAATATTTGATTTTATCTTGTGTTGATATTCAAAAAAAAAAAAAAAATTTAGAATAGATTTTTCTTCTTTTCTTATTCAATTTGTTGTTTTTTTTTTCCTAATATGTAAAAAACTTTGATTTATATATATTATGATTGATATTTTCAATATTTTTAGAATAGGATTGTCAAAATTAATATCAAAAAAAGAAACAAAAAAAAATTTAAAATAAAATTTAATACTTTTTTTTTACTCGTCTCGCGTTAAAAAAAAGAAAATGGAGCTATTTCGTAGTCCACTCAAGAACTTTGAAAATTTTTTTGTTTCTTTTTTTTTTCTAATGTCATTTAGTATATTTTTGACATTTGACAATATACAGTTGTCAGTTTTATGTCATGTGCAGCATGTCGTTAGAAAAAAGAATTGTCAAAATGCTTTCGTCTTTCGATGATTTTTCGTCAAATATGTGTTTAAATAATTTTTTTATGTATAGCAGCGCCATATAAAATGTTGTGTTGGCGGCTTGAACTAATACGAATGTTTGGTGAAATAAATTAAAATTTTAATATTTGCGTGTTGATAAATTAATTATTTTATTAAATTTATTCGTATTATTTAATAATTAATTATTTTATTAAATTTATAACTATTAAAACTACATTTAAATCTATTCGTATACTAAAACAATTAAGTTAATATAATTTTAATTAGATTATATAGTTTTCTATTATAAGCATTTTAACAATATTTTAATTTTATGCATTTGTTGGTAATTTTTAGTTAATTAATTTGTATTTAATAATTCTGAAATATTATTCTAATAATGTTCAAGTAAATAAATTCGAAGTTTTAATAAAATAACAAAATTTTAAAATAAGTTAAAATTAGTCACTTAAATACAATTTATTTGAAATCTTACACTCGAGATTCGAGAATAGCAGCTTACATTAAGCCAGGCGAATAAGTCGACTTGGAATAATTTGATAAATCAATTTCCATTTTTGCGACATCTCACGGCAAATATGAAAGTATGGAAAAGGAATAATGTTGATTAGAAAAAAAAAAATCAATATTGACAGCACAAATTTTATAATTTATTTGCAATTGCACAAAAAAAGAATTGGAGGGAAACGAAATGAAACGTTTTATTAGAGTGTTATATATAATATATCTATTTTTATTTTTTAATAAAATATATGGAGTTATTCTGACATCCGTTTTATTAATAAATATTTCAATTCTAATGAATTTATTTAAAAAATAAATTAATGAAACGTTTCAAAAGAATTTAATTGCGCGTTTAAAAGCTTTTCAATGAAACTTTTGAAAGTCAAAAGTGTCAACTTCCTGTTTCTTTTGACGTTGGTTTTTTTTTTTAAATAAATGAATGATAAATGATTTGTTATTTGTTTTGATTATATATGGTACAAAAACAATAAATATTGTTCTAAATTTAAAATATGTACTACAATTTGCATAATAAATTCATTAAATTGGAAATTTAACTCCACTAGAAACTTTTTCCCTTATTTAAATATTATTTAATAAAAAGGAGAAGTAATGCTATATTTACATTTTGTTAGTCCTTAGATAGTATGTATATGAATATGTACATACATATTTTACTTATTCAGAAGTAATATAATTTTACATATATCTACATGTAATAGAGAAAATAATTTAAAGTTAAGGAAAAAATAATTTAAAGTTTATCCATACATACATATGTATGTATATATTGGTACTATTTGTATAAACTTAAAATTATGCAGGAGGGAAAAGTTTTACATACCTATTTAACGGACCATTCCGCTCTTTCTAGTAGGTATTTGATGTTGTTCATAGAATAAATATGTATCAACATGTGACCTGATAAGTCGAAATCTATTCGGATGTGTTTTGACAAACAAAAGGCGCGTAAATTTGATAGTTACATATATATAAATAATAATATTAATAAATAATTTGTTTTTAAAAATTGCATTTAGTATTTTCGACTTCATTCATACAAAATAAAATTATATACATAGGTTTCTTTACTATAGGATTCACTTTTAATTAACTAAATATTAACTATGTATTTTAATTTGATTTACAATTATTTTGAAAAGTTATAGGCGCCTATTATGACGGTCAACTATCAATTAATATTGATAAATTATTTTCTATTGTGAATTTGATCAATTATTTTGACATTTGTAAAATTTTAAAATAAAATTTTATTTTCTTGTTTGAATTAAATTTAAAAAAATATATAAGAATAATGGCACTAGTTTATTGGTATTTGGATACTGACGACGACACAGAAAAAGAATCTGCAAGACCAATGAACGTAACTAGGAGAAAAATTTATTGAATCCTGTAGAATTAGAGTAGATACCTTTGGAAATTTCTAAATTTTCCTCCATGAGTTCAATCAGCCTATTTAATTCTCGCATATTGCTTATTGCTTTCGTCCTACAACAATTATTTATTATTTAAAAGTTAAATATAAATTATTATATTATTTTATTGCATTTAATATACATTTTTTCTCTTTAACCCATTTTTCAAATCTAACAACTAAAATGTTTTCATTGATTTAACAATTGACAACGGATAACTAAATTGTATTTCGCAATAGGAATTTTAATTTGGTGGTTGATAGTTGATAAATTAATTCATAATTTTTCCAACATAGTTGAAAAGTTGCAATTCTCAATACCATTTCAAAAAATTGATTGATACTTATCAAATATCAAATTGATAGTTTACTGTCATAATAGAAGCCATAATTTTTTATTTTAATAATTTTTTTAAAATATTTTGCAGGTTTTCCATATATGAAGTTATATAATAATTTGGGAATAACTGAAAATATATGTTAGTACATATATATTCAAAAGCGTGGTATGGTATCTCCTTAACGTATGCATGTATTGTTTTTATAGTGTTTTTCATGGATAAAATGTATTGCATATGTTTAGGCTTAATCTGAAATCATTAAGAAAATATGGTTAAAAATTAAGTGATTTAGTTTAATTGGTTAAATTAAAACATTTATAAATTTTTTGTATTAATAAATACTCTTCATAGTTTGCAAATGATTTCAGTAGATGCAAATGAAATATGTCTTTGTTAACTTTATATCACAACTAATCTCAGGCTGTTATCATTACGAATTAAATTCCGATATTAGTTACAAATTGTTTGTTAATTTAATAATTTAATTTGTAAAATATTGAATTACTACGAATTTTTTTGAATAGTGTTCAAATTAAATTCAATTGAGGTTTTGAAATTTGTTACTTTTCTTAAAAGTTTTAATCCTACGTTTGCTACAATCCTAATAGCCACGGTTTTAAGATGTTATCACGTATTTTCATAAATCCAAAAATCAAACAATTAGATTTAAGTTAAGACAAGTGTTACATCTTCTAATTCTATGCAAATTAACCATTATTTAATTATATATTAAAATTTAATTATTTCTTATTATCTGGCATAATAAGTGAAAACTGTATTATTAAATTTTTCTAATTATACGATGCTCCATAATTTAATAAGATAATAATAAGGTTGTTTTAATAATATTCAAGTTGAATTTTTTAAATGTACATATTACAGAAAATGAAAGTGGATACATCATTCACATTTTCTATATTTAATTTCCCTAATTTGTGTTTTAAATTAATTCAATTTTAAACCCTTTTAGACCATGGTTTCACTACAGTACTTTTTGGGTTAAATTTCCCCAAAGTTTTATGTACACTAAGAACCTAATTTTTTAACAATTCCTATATGCTTATAGAGCCCTTTTAGAAGAGTCTCAGTACCTGATAATTAATATTTTAAATTTAAATTTTATATCTAATATTTGATTGGGATTTGAATGAATTATTATAGACCATTACTTCTTATTTATTATTTTAAAAAACAAAGGAATGATCCTAAATATATAATGAGGTAAAGGTGGGAAAGTTTGGTTTCACTACAGTACTTTTTGGGTTAAATTTCCCCAAAGTTTTATGTACACTAAGAACCTAATTTTTTAACAATTCCTATATGCTTATAGAGCCCTTTTAGAAGAGTCTCAGTACCTGATAATTAATATTTTAAATTTAAATTTTATATCTAATATTTGATTGGGATTTGAATGAATTATTATAGACCATTACTTCTTATTTATTATTTTAAAAAACAAAGGAATAATCCTAAATATATAATGAGGTAAAGGTGGGAAAGACGTAAATACCTCAAATGCATTAGAACATGAGGTTTTTAAAAAGTTTTCTTTTTTTGTATTAATTAAGGTAAATAAAATAACAAGTGTTTATTTTTAAATTATAAATAAATTCAATTTCTTTTAAGTTTTTTAGTTATAAGTATGAAAGGCATCAATTTGAAATTCAGTTATTAACCGTTCAATTACATACTAAATTAGATACTGTGTTTGTTTAAATTATTGGAAAACTCTCTTCTCTCCCTAGCTTCCATGTCTTAGTATTTTCTTTAATAACTTATAACATAAGAGTACATTCCTAAATATCATATAAAAGTCTAAGAAGCCTGTAGAATTAGTTTTTTTTTTCAAATTCATGAAAGAATTCAATGGTGCAGTGAATAAGTACCCAGCGTATCAACCGAGGCTAGGTATTATATAGCAATAGTATCTCAATCTATAATGGTCTCTGTAACCGATGATATCTCCACCCATAAATAAATGAATAATTATAATCTAAATAATAATAATGCTTACTTACTTACAGGATCCTAGCACTTTATTGGGGCATAGGATAATTAAAAATTCTTTTCACCTTTCACAATCCTTAGCAATTCCTTTTAGTTGTAACAATGTTTTGCATTGCGTTTCTAAAATAGACTATTCCATGACTTCTTTAGCTTATCAACTTGTCGTCTACCTTATAGATTCATTACCTAGTAATTTAGAAATTGAAAAAGAGATTGAATAACTCCTAAATAGAGTCAGGCACCCTGAGAATAAGTGAAAGCTTCCAAAAAAAAAATTTTAAAATGCTTGAAATTCACTTTATTAAAAGTTTACGGTGAACCTGTAATGAATCGACCCTCTTTTGAGACCTCCAAAATATAAAAATATAAAAACAGAAAGTACTGATGAAAACAGGTGAAAAATTTTTATTAGTAACCCTTTTTTTCTTAATTTATTTTTTATATTATAGAATTGAAATTACACGATTCTACACATTAGAGGTAATAAAATAGTTATAGAATCAAAAGATCGTTTACACAATCAAACTTTTAACCGGAATGAAATGAAATTAACAGTTTTGGTTTTTTTTTGCAGCGGAACTGCGTTTGCGGATGAAGTTGTGAAACTTGAAATTAAAATGAAGATTCATAACATGAGCATGATAGAGTAAACTTTTCAATTGTCAAATTTAATCATAGACTCCCAATTAATTTAGTTTGAATCTAAGATCTTAATATATTACTTTTTCTTTTTTGTGGGTCAGTGGATCTCATCGAAAGATAGTTCGTGCAACCACAGTTATGTTTAACTTTAATTTTTAGTACTTTAACACACTAAAAACATCCGCCCTGTTTTAAAATATTAAAACTAGTCTTAGGAGCTAACCATTAATTTTGCACTAACTATTCATGATCAACTGAAATTATACAGACATCCGTTAATGTGATCTTAATTTATCGCTAATTTGAGGGGTCCAGTTCTTTTAAGCCATCTATTGACATTTAAAGATAGTAAGAGTTTTGACGCTTCTATTTTTATGTGACCTTCTAAGCGGGTCTTATATTTTGTTGCATATTATTAAATTTCATCGCTAACATTAGGAATCTCTAGATACCTATGTAAGTCGGAATTTTATACTTACCATGGAGAAGTCACCATACTACGTAGCACTTTAAATCCAAATTGAATCTCAAAAAACCTTCTCCCACAAAACTTTCAAACTCATACATAACTATTTGTATGTAAATTGAGTCTATTATGGAAGTATAATATTAAAAAAAATTTTGTAAGTTTTGTAAGATAAATGTGTAAAATTAACTTATCATAAAATCTCAACAAGATCATTTCAACAATATATTGTCCCTTTTTTTTATTATAATTATTAATGTTATTTTATAATAAAATATGCATTCATCATTTTAAATATGTACATATTTATGTACATATATTTATATTTTAAGAAGGTGCATCCTATTGTTCTACTGGAATTAATGGAGTGATACCGACGATACGGATACCTAAAAAAAATTACAAAAAAACAATTAAAAAAAAAACTCCATAACTTTATTTTAACTCTTTATTATTTCCCTCAACATTCTTTCGTTCATTATATATATATTTTCTTATTATTATATCATAGTTAAAATAAATTATAACTAACTTTTAATAATAATAATAGTAGTATATATTTATGCTAAGGTTAGTGTAGTATACCCATAAGTTATTTATTTTAAAAACTACCTACCGCATGTTTTTGTTCTTTTAATTGTTTGACAGAAAGATTCTCTCTTTCCCTGTGTTTGATTTGAAAAATTAGACTTCAAATTAGATATAATTATGTCAAAGATAAAAGAATTAAAATTTTGAGAAAAGGAAAAAAAAAAATATGAAGTTGTTGTTGAAAATTTATGCGATATGACCTTTCCAATCTTTTAAATATACTATTTAACTTAACTTAGTTTCAATCTTAATTATTAATTTTTATTGAAAGGGTATAAAAGTTTGGAGGTACTTTCAAATCGTATATCTTTGGGTATTTTGTAAGGGTTCAACAGGATTGAATAGATGAGCGCAACATGTTTCAAAGTCAAATCTTTGCTCAACTCAAATATTACATTAAGTCAAATGCTCGCATAACCAGTGATATACATAGTAATAACTTCAATTTGGAGCGGAGTAAATATTCGAGCAATACCAAAAATTTGAGTTGAGCGATGATTTTCGAAAGGTTGGAAAATTCGATTTGTTAAATGCTTCTTTGTCTTACGACCCATGCGGATCACATCTGGACTGAACTTTAACTCCAACTCTTTTATTATTTTCATTTACTCGACTTATGCTAATTTAACTAAATCCTTAACAAAGCTCTCACAGCTTTAAAAACCATTAAAATAGGTTGTAATATAATTAGTAGATTATTTTATATTTCTTACTGAAGTTGAAGAAATAAAACCAATTGGAAATTGGGAATATTATATTCAAAATCTTTAGCGTTTTGTGCCTCTTCTTAGAATTTAAATATAGTTCTTTTAATAGAAAGAAGTTCCTTAGCTCCTGTGGTAACTTTAGAGACACGGTTCAATTAAATTTTTTTCAGAAGTAACTATAGATCTTCAAGTGTCAACAAAGTAAATATGTTATAATGTTGCGTTCCTGGAAATAGATTTAAATTTCAAATTGTTTCTCACAATATTTCCAAACCAAATGGTAGATTCTAAAACATTATTTTTAGTATGGTAGGAAAGTGAAGTGGTGACAACCCTGCGTGAAAGTCTCAACACTGTGCCCCTTTGCACCACTTTGATCACACTACACTCATTTGACCCGCGTTTTTATTCAACCCACTTTATATCCAACCCGTAGAGATACGAAATCAGTTTCTTGAGTGTGTTTAGAAAGCTTGTTGTGGAAGTACGGTTGACAGAGTGAGAGAAGTTTGGCTCCAGCTAAGGTCAGACATCTGCAAAGAAATGGCTAGATGTTTTTAATAATGTTTTGTAAAGAATTCCCAATTACGCAACATGAGTGCATACTGATGGAGGTATTTTAAGGGATTCCTATTTAGGCTGCATGAGGGCCTACATGCCAGTGACCCGTGATAATTACCACCAACCTGGCAATATATTTAAATATAATCAAAGATTCTATTTAATTAACATTGTAATCGGTTCTTTAGTAAAATTTAAAATGCCTATAAAATGGTTTCTTTAAAATAAAACAAATACCTACTGTCCTGGACATCAAAAACTAAACCAATTTAACAAAATATTACAAAATATAACATTAAATGTTTGGGAACAGGTTCATAAAAATTAATAGGAGGTTTTTTTTTATATCTCATCTTTTTCGTCAGTATATTTTGTATGTTTTGAAATCTTTGTAGGTCGTTTCTTATCATACAACAATGTTCTCTTAATTTTTAACAGATCAGAAAAATATTAAAAAAATTAAAACCATGGTAAAAAGATTAGATTATAAGATTATAAAGATTATAAAAATGAATTATATTTGTTATATGTATATACCTTGTATTAATGTATATTTATATTTAAATTAGATATTAATAAAATATTATTTGAATTGAAATGGAATGGAATGGAATGCATTCTTAAATTAAGGGGTCCGGAACTGAAACAGAAGCAGAAATAAAATTTTAACAATTTTTATTGAAGAGTGGTTCAACAATTGAATGTTTTTTTTGGATAATTATATTTAAAATGATATTTAAATAATTTGGCTTTGCCTCTGTTCAATGTTTATTAATTATTTTTTAAAAAATCACTTTAAAATTCGATAAAAATAGTTTGAATCATTTATTGGAAGATTTTATTAGAAATTTTTGAAGGAAAGGGCTTCCACATAATCAATCTTAATTTAACTCTTTTATGGCGGGCATCTGATTTATTAACACTCACATTCCTGCTTTCTTTTATTTATTCTTCTTGACCAGAAGATTTTGTAGACATATACTTTTTAAAAATGCTTTTCTAATTTGTGTACCAGGTCTCATTGTCATTTTATAGAGTCGAGTTAACCATATATTGAAATTTTGAATAGTCTAAGAACAAAGCTACGAGGAGAGTAGTAAGTTTAATATAATATAATAAAAAAAACATTGCTTTGACTTATTTGTAATATATAACCAGGACTGTGAACTCGAACAAGTTGACTCCGACTTCAAAAAAAATGAATTATATTATGCTTTAAGATTTTTAGGTTTACTATGTGAGTTATGTTATAAGTATACTTATACAATTTTATAAGGCTGACATTATGTAAAACTTGTTATATTGAAGATTCGGGGTCATTTTTAGAGGTGAAGAGTTGGAGTCGGAGTCAGAATCGGAAGACTCTACAGCCCTGAAAATAATGTTTAATATTTCTGTAATTGAGAACAAAAATTCATTTAATTTAAACCGTTTACATCAATTGTATAAAATTTGCTTTTTAGAGTTTAAACATGAAATCTGCGCCTTGAATGCTTTTTAAAAAAGCCTCTGTCTTGAAAAATGTCATTATATTTACAGTTTTAAATTTAACTGTCAAATAAATATGTGAATGGTTAACTAAAGTAAGATTATAAAGTATTCTTTCCCATGGTTGAATTTGCTGAATTTTGTATTTGTACAGAGTGGCGACATTTTATTCAAAGTGTCTAGGGGATCCAGGATCGCTTATAAATAATTAGGTAGGTAAAATCTATTAAAATTACAAAGTTTCTACAAAATATACAAATAATTTTAAATTTATACAAAAATTGTAAATTCATGTAATACAATTATAAACAGTAAAAGTTTCCGCGTCAAACCGTGTTCCAATTTTGTATAAAAATGCTTGGGTAATTACTATTGTTCAATATTCTAAAATTTTAAAGGCCTTGCACATTTAATGGCTATGCTTTCCATTGTAGACATAAGGAACTAACAATTATATTCCATTTTGAAGTCAGCCGTTGTCACATCCACGCTTTCAAAATATGTGTAATTTCCAAGTCAGCTGAGGCCAGCAACTTAAATAGAATTTTGAAGAATTGCCATAGCTGTGATCATGAAATATATATTTCTATTTTTAATTTATTTTTAAATTTTTATAGTTCCAATTTTATTAAAAATCAATTAATTTTTTTAAGAAAATTTTGGAAAAAAAAATTACCACAATAAAAAACTTATTAAAATTTCATGGTCATGAACGTAGTATGTAGTTATCTAATTGGTTTGAAGAAACATTTGTCTCTAATTTTTTTTTCAATAAAACTGACCAGATGACCTGGACTTTTACAATTAATTTCATTTTTTAAACCTTTGAAGGTCCTTTTATAACACTAATAAAATATATTTTAAAGGTTAAATAAAAAAACAATACTTATATATATACAACATAACACATTATATATATATATAAATTAATACGATCCTTTAATAATATTCAGCTGTTTGAACTTTGTCCATTTAATTTCTAACATTTTTTCGAATGGTTGCATGTCCTTGATAACCCATTTTTTTTTTTTTTTTGTATAATTAAATTATTAAAAAAAGGGGTGCATCAGTGTGCATATGTATATCTTTTTATATTTTATTTTTTTATAATTCATTTATTATTAGTAAAATTCCATTAATATTATAATGTTAGATTTAGACGAGGTGAACTCATCGTTATTAAAAAAATAAAAAAAAAATAAAACAAATTTGTTTTAGACAGTTGTTAGACTTTATTTAATTAGAAACAATTTTAAAATGAAGGTGTCAGGTAATTATTTTAAAAAATGAAAAATTTGTAATTTTTAACCCTTGAACACAGACCCTAAATGCTAGCCCTTATTGAAATTACATTATTATAAACTTTTGAAATATTTTATAATTCTTATTTCTGTCAAATTCAGGCAAATGATAAGAAAGTCAAATTGAAAACAGTCAAATGATAATATTTCGAATGAAATATTGTCAAATATATATTACAATCTAACCGACGTACGATGGCGTAGTGGTTAGGACGTCAGTCTATTAATCGAATGATGTTGAGCTCAAACCATAGGCCCTTATACCATAAAACAAATTCGCGTTCGCGTAAATTGCGAATTTTTAGATGTGAAATGATATTCATCCGCGTCCCGTACCGCGTAATAAATTCGCAATGTTAACCTTTATCAACAACATTGCTGGCGTTGGTTTCGAATTTGATTCATAGCTGCTACCTCAAGTATAAGTACTTAAAATAATTGACAGTTAATTTTTAAATAACAATTGAATGTCAGAAAAGCAAACGGTAAATAAAAAATAAAATATGGTATAAATTAATAAATTATAAAAAAATGTTTAAAGAAAAAAAACAATTAGAAACTGCAGAAGACACATATTTAATAATTACTTATTAGATTATTACATATATATATATTACATATACATATCTAATATATTTGCTATCAAATAATTTGATTATAAATACGAAATTATGTAAATAAGATGTAACATACTATTTTACATTATATTATATATTTTACTTTACTTATAATTCAAAATAATTTCCAAAAACTTCCAAAAACCTAAAAAAATAAATATTTATAAAAATAGTAATACCACTTTTTCTTTCGTGAAATCGCTATCGAATGATATCTGTCAAAAAACATGCGAAAGTAGTATAAGTGTAATATAAGGGATCTGTGATAAGAGCATAGCGTAGAATATTACATATTTTCTATCGTTGATCAAAACGATGCTCCGATTTGAACGCACCAAACGCAAAAAAGTCATAAAATGTCATAAAAATTAGCCCACCCTAAAAGTTGGTCCGAGTGATGTCCAACTTTTCCCAGTAACTTGCCCTATTACTTTATCTACCCAATTTTAATTTTAACCTCGTAGCTTCATTAGATTCACAGTTATTGAATTGAAAACTTTGTATGGCAGCTGTCTGAAAATGGGGCCGTAACATTTTGAAACTTCATATAAATGCTCGATTCATTATACATATAACTAACCGTGTGGAATTTTGATCATCCTAGTATAGTTAGTTTTGAAGAAATTCATATTGGTGTAAAAAAAGATCGACTTACTTTTCGAAGCTGATCCGATACGTTCCCTTGACACTATATCTAGCTCGTCTAGATCGATGTGTTACAAACGGAGGAGCAATTTTAATATACCCGATGTATGCACGGGGTATAAATATGTAATTTATAATATAATAGTTTATATCATATTTCAACACAAATATACTTGCTATCTGAAAAGGAGCGGCTGGCCTATTCGCTTATCATATTGTGTGTAGTATAGGGGATTGTATATATATAAATAAATAAAAAAAAATAAATAATAAATAAATAAATGATTACAATGAAATATTTTCTTATGATATTATTTTTCAAACTTATTCTAAACTGTCAGATCTCGCTTTAAAAAACTAGACTATTAATTTATTATGTTGTCATTCGAAAATACAGTAACATATAACGGTTTATTTGAAATTTTTAAATTTAAGAATAGTTTGTGCTCTACAGGATTAAAAAGGTAGATATTATGTTGACTCTTCACTTAAATCATAGCTCTTGGATGTGAATAACATGTTCTTATAGTTAAGTCTAGAACTAAAGAAAAGTTTAGAGTGTGTTTTAGTTCGATTCCCCATATCTTTTCATTTACAAAATGAACACTTGCGCGCCCACTGGCTCAGTTAAACCTATTTATATTCAATATACAAATTCGAAATATTTTTAAAACAATTTTATTAAAAAATAATTATTTACATTTAAAGTCTTTTAAATAAATATTAGTATTAATAAAATATTAATATTATATAAATATTAAATATTAAAAAATCTCTTCTTAGTGTACTCCGTTCTTAGTCGTTTAAGCAAGCCACTTACGAACATATCTTTGAAGTTTTTCTTTGGAAACTTTCATTTCTGCTGAATCATAAGAACTAACTGACCCAAAATCTTTACAATGTGCATAAACTGAAAATATAAAAATAAAATTTAATAGAAATAAAATAGTTAAATTTATTTATTGGGTATTTAATAGACTTACATGGTATAATGGCAGTAACACCATCATCATTTTTTTGTATTCCAGCTGGATACCATGGATCAATTCCACCATGACTATAATATACATTTCTAATATTTGGTGTTAATCCTCCATAATAATTATTAGTTTTAGCAATATTTGCATAAAATTGATCACGTCCAATTCTGAAAACAATTTAAAAATTTAAATATTGAACAGTTTAAGCATTTTACAATACTAGTGGAATCTGATCCCAACCAGAAGAATAAATGTAACAATTGGTCATTTTAAAAATTTTAATCTTACCCAAACACATCATAACAGACATTTTCATAAAATTGTACAACAATTTTTTTTCCAAATGGTTGATAAATTGATTTGGATGTATGTGAATAACCGAATTCAGTACATAATTGATAAGTCCATTGACGCCCTAAATAAGGAATAACTTATAAGTCATGTAATTTAAAATTTACCAAATTTTAATTTTCTTACACATAGATGAAGTCACTTGAGTGGTTTTTAAATGTCCTACTGATGCTCCAAATGTATAATCATAACATTGTGCTGATCCTATTTTTGAATAATACCAATTAGCTACACCGCTAGCATCATCAGCACCCGCCAAAATTGTTTGACAATCTTTTACAATATCACCCGAACTGCAATCATAATAAGAAGTTAATCATAGATATTTAAGACAACATTTGTTTTATTAAATAAACTAAACTATAAATTTACTTGTAATTTTGTACTACACCGGCTGCAACATTTGAAATTGAACTGAACATTGAAGCAACATCTAACCAACTTTCACCATTCCAATTATTACATATTTTCATTATTCTTGATAACTCTCCAAATTGTTTAGTATCAACTAATTCTTCCAATTTTTGAATACCATAATACAATCGGTTATAACATGCATCTCCACCAATTGTTTTGAATGCCGATGCAACAACTTCTTTATATTCTGGAAATTCTACTTTAGCCACAAGAGGAGCACTTGATGCCCAACTACCATCCACCAAATCTGGATACAATTTTTGAAACCATACAGTTAATGCACCCGGATATGATCCACTGGCCACTATAACTTTAGAATTAGCAAATTGTGGTTTAGCTTTTTGGGTGCGTACAAAATTGGCTAAATCAGCTAAAGCCTGATATGATGATAAATATTGTAGATTTCCAGTTGAAAGATCGCTAAAAAAAATGGAATATTTAAAATTTAAATATTACTTTGGACAATGCTTAAATGTTTTTTTTATGCAAAACTTACTTTGTTGGAATACTTTGACCGTAGTAACGATGTTCAGTTGTAAAAAGATAACCACTATGTTCACGGGTCATATCAAATAATAGACCACTACGTAACCAACCGTCACTTATTTCACCTTCACCACCAACAAATATTATAATTGGACCGCCCGGTTTATGAAAATCACCATTTGACATATAACGCATATGCCATGTAGGAGAATTTGGATTATAATTATCCACTTTTTGTGTGATCCATTCAACCATAACATTAAAATTTCTAGCCCTAGTTGTGTTAGATGGTTTTGGTGGTTCTATTCCTCCGTACAAAAGTTTAAATGATTCACCAAATGGTGATATCTTTGCTGGTATTTCATTTCTATTTAAATCAAGAGCTTGAATCGTAATAATACTAATTAATAAAATTAGAAGAGTTTTAATCATTTTTCAACTTTTTTGTTTGAAAATGCGCCGCTAAAATTATGACTACTAAAGTATTGTCCGAATTTTAATTGAAAAATGATTCTAATTTTGGCAAATTTTAACTTTATAAATACTTACGGGTTTGTCTTATCTAAATTATATATATTCTATTCTGTTATCTTAAAGTTTACGTCCCAATTGTTTTTTTAATTTGATTGGATTATCTCAATAGAAGTGGCACTCGTATTTGTCAAAGACAATTATTTTAAAAAAGCCCTTTATATTAAATTTACTGATCTAATTAAAATTGTAATTTATAAAAAAGTTTAATTATAGTTAAAGCTTATCTATTTAGTTAAAAAAAAAATTTAAAAATTAATTTAAACTTAAATGGATAAGATAGGCGAAGTGATTTTTGTTTACAACATAGAAGCAGGGCTTCTAAACCTTTTCTGGCCGTTCGTTTAGATTATGGTAAAATATTATTTTACTGTTATATCTTTTTTAATTCAGGTTGGGACGCGTGGTACCAATATACATCTTACTATTGGGGATGAAGGTTTATTTGGTTTGGGAATTTTAATATTATGGAATTAAGGATAATGGGCATATATTGGCAGGTATATAAGGAAATTTTGGCTTCATTATTGTTCAAACTAATGAAACATGTTTTACGAATTATATTCATGACTAGATTGGCCTGTAGACGTAATCGCGTAATCAAATGCGTAATTATTTATAAAGTTATATATCTTCAAAACTTGGACTACCTCAAACTTTAAATCAAGCTGTCACTTTTGAAAATGGGGCTTATAGTTTCCGCGCTACCTCAAAACAAAAATTCGGGCCTACAAAATTATATATATATAGATTATCATTAGTTAAAATTTGTTGCCCTGATAAGTTAGATAAAAATAAATTTTATCAGGTAAACAAGCATTGACCAACCTTGATAATAGGTGAATAACTTCAATTCAACAATTATTAAGTGTAATATTTATATTTTAATGTAAACATTATTATGTTTATAAAATATTTGATTAGACATTTTTATTTGTTTTACAACAATAAAGTATATATACAAAGTATATTTATCAAGTGTTGTTTAATGTTTACAAAAGTAAATACGGAAACTTAGGAAAAGTTTTGTTTGAAGTTATAAACCTTTTTTCATTTATATATTAAATAATTCAAATACTAGATTTTATTATTAAATAAATTATTTTAACGGATAAGAACTCGGTTTAGGAAGTATACATAAGTGTTTTATTGTAGTGGAATTTAAATAAAATATCCTACGTACTGGAATTTAAAAAAAAATATTTATTATGCTATACACATACAAGAAACTAATGCCAGGGCGGTGCAATGGTTAGAGTGTCAACCGTCCTTCGGAAAGGTCCGGGTTCTAATCCCAGTTAAATTAAAAAACTACTAGTGATTAATAACTAAAGAAATACAAAATATAAACAAATAATTTAATTGAATAATATAACTCACAGATGTAGAATACCATATAACTGTAATACAAAATATTACAATATAAATGAAAATTGAAAATCTAAGACGTTTCTTCATGTTACAAGGCCTAATACTATCTCATGTTTAAAATGTATGTGGAATTCATTAAAATCAATACGAATATAATATGACCCACCTTCTCTACTGTTTCAACATATACCTATAAATATTTAATCTCTTAAATCAATTAATGATGAACGTTTTAATTTATTTCATATATCTATGATATAGACAGGGTCATTAGCCTAACAATTGAACAGTTAGTTTTTAAAAAAAAAACTAACATAAGAGATGGCATTAAGTGGCATTTCAGTTCGTCGTGTGCGAAGCTAACGAATCTCCCTATAACTGTTTTACATTTATCTTAACAATTCTGTAGCAAAAGGTTGAGCATCTGTCGCACTTCTTGTTCCACGTTACAAACTTTTAGTGTTAAATAATAATGGTATCTAATAATTTGTTCATATATCAACTTTTTTGTATAAATTTCATATTTCCATAAGTAACTATATATATATATATATATATATATATATATATATAAATAATATATATTAATTCAATCATTGTCAATTTCGATAAAAATTATTGACTTTTTTTTTTTTTATTAAATGCCATTCGTTTTTTTATTTCTATCTCTTTTTTTTTTATTTGTACTCTTCTTTTATGTCATTGTGACAGTAATAAAAGAAAGTTTTGTTTTTGTTTTTTTTGTATCTAGAATCCAGATTCAATCAATCATTTGTCTTTCGTTCTTCCGATTTGTCCTTATGGATGTGAATTGAATCCTTAAAATCATTCGCGTTGTATTTTTTAAAATATTTCGTTAGAAACAATTTTTTAAATGTTTTTTTTTTATAAAAAAATCGTTTACAAAATCTTCTAAGTCTATCTTGCATTTAAAAAGAGAGAAGAGCATGGAAAAAAAAGAGATACAAGATACACTGATACAAAGTTGCAGACTCAAAGCGGAAAGAAAAAAAAAGACCAAAGGAAAAGATTTGAAAACATTAATCATCACCCCAAAAAGTAAAGAAATCGAAATAAAGAAATGATTAAAGTTGTTGACTTTACTGTTGCTGTTGTTGTTGTTGCATGTTGCAAAAAAACAAAAATTCATAAATTTTTTGAATCAGAAGAAATTGAAAGGAATTCAAAAAAAAAAAAAATAATACAAATGATGAAGGAATATTTAAAAATCTCCCAACAGCAGGGAGGACGATTGAATATCTTATATATGTTACCATTTTTATTGATAAAATCTTTCCTGACAAGTTGTCAGTTGATATGTGCATCTCTTGTTATTTTTTTTTCTCTTTTTTAAAAAAAATTGAAAGAACTCTAAAATATATATATATATATATATAAAATTAATTTAAAATATAAATTTGACAGAATTTTGGAGAGAAAAAAATTAGTATGTATTGAATAAAAAAATTCTATAATTGGCTTGCTGAGCTATAAGGTATCATTGCCAAAAGTGATTACTTTATAATAGCTCTGGATTTCAATTCTATTGTTTTAACCACTTTTTTCCGATCGCTGATTCTACACTTGTCTAAGGTTGCAGTTTTTTTTAATATGGAACGAATCTGTTTTTTCAATGGTCATGTCCACTTTTTTATGATTGAAATGGAATCTTGTTGTTATTAAGCGTCCCTTTACGAACGAACATGTACACAAGAATAGTATCAAGTGGTTAATAAATCCCATTAATACCATTCACTTCTTCTACAATCTTCATTGGGTGCAGAGTCAAAGTATCTCTGTACATCTTTCCCGACTATAACCGATCCCAATATTGACATGACCTGTTATGACCAACTATAGCTAAACTTCTACTCTTTTAATACTTCCAATCCCTTTCCTATGCCTAATCCTTACTCACTCTGAGGAAGTCCTCACTTACTCTGCGGAACATAAACTATAATAGCTAGGGGAAAGTACTTTTATGAGTAAAAGTCCCATACTGAGTATACCAGAAGTCTTTAGAGGTTTTTTCGTGTCCAAATCAGGAATTTGTTGTTGATGAAAGGTTAATTTCTTTCCAGGTCTATCCTTACACTTTACTCACTTTACTGCCCCAAAAGTTTAGGTGTTTATATGTCACTATTCTACCTAGGGAAAAATAGTCTTTCGTGAATAAAAGTCTCATACTGAAAAATTCCCAGGAGCTTCTCTACGTGTCTAGTTAAGGAATCTGTTTTATGAAAAATTTGAAGAATTTTATCTAATGTCACAAACGCTACAAGTAAATTTATATACCACAACAGTTTTTGCGTCAACCGGCACGTGAACGTTAAAGACACGTAAAAAATTTGAATAAATTTACGTTTTTTAAGTTTTAAGATCCATTTAATATTAACAAGAGTGTATATTTTGCACTCTTTAAATCACTTGAAATAAAAAAAAAACACTTTTAATTGGAAAATCAAAAAAAACTCTCAATTTTGAATTCCATTACTTCATTTCAATCTTCCTTTAAATTCGTTTTTTTTTCAAAGATTTTCAGCAAAGTTGGACACATCAGATTTGATCAAAGATGAATAAAAGAAATTTAAAAATTGGGAAAAAGATAAAGGTTTAAAGGAAAGGACAAAAAAAAAAACCCAAAAAAAAATATATATTAAGATAAAGAGTCAAATGAGTCAAAAACTTGATGAGAGTTGGTGCACAAAAATAAATTCTAAACGATATTTGAAAGGCAAACAAAATTTCAGACAAAATGCAAATAACACACAAAAAAATCTGACAATGATGAATTATTTTGTTTAAAGTACGAAAAAAAGAAGGAACTTGCAACTTCTTCTATTTTTTTTTTATTTAGTTCTTTTTTACTTTCCAAATTCAAATATTTAAATTTGTTTTATTTGTTTTTATTTTTAAATTGATATGGACATTTTTAGGCGGGGGGAAAGCAATATGGAAGAAAGAACATGGGGTTCTTTATTAGGTAAAATTAAAATCGTTTTAGAATGAATGTTTTTTTAAAATAAAAGGGAATCAAATGCAATTAACTGCTTTAACACTAAAAATTCGAGGAAAAATATCGCCGAACTTCTTATTTAGTGATTCTTCAAGCATTCATATCAAATCAAATTTCTCTAAAGTCAGTTGAGATTTTGATGATTTGTTAGAACTTGACATTGCCGAAACTCTTATATTTAAGCACCCCTTGGATACCAGAATCAATTTATAAAAGTTTCTCTGGGAATGAGTACGAATAGTCTATGTACCAAATTTGAACTCATTTCCACGATTAGAACTCGAAATTTCTAAAAAAAGCCTGATATTTTTTTATGGGAGCCCACTGATGCCGTGATCCGATTTGGCCTATCTACAAACCTAACCTTACTTTTGACGAACAAAGCCTTCATACCAAATTTTATCAAAATCAGTTGAAATATACGCGATTTATCCTGTTTCCAGACCCATAAAGAAAATAACGGCATTTCCTGCTTCTATTCAGGATATACTTAAAATTGAAGAAACGTTCTCTTAAATATAAAAATGTTAGCAAGTATCTTAAATGATTAAATTCGTTATGCAAAAATTCGAAATTCTTTAACTCTTATAAAATTTTTGGGCTTTTAAAAGCCCTTTATTTCATTTCTTCTACTTTTTTCCCTATAATTGTTAAAAACTTTTCCAAGTTGTTGTGGTATGTTTTCGAATTTCTGTACATATGTGATAAGTGATAACTAATAACTATATAGTGTGAATGTTTTTAGATACACTAAGTTTGTTAAATTATGAAATGACATTTAAAGAATATGCAATGCACAGATTCATAAAATGAGATTTATTGTTAAATAGTTTCTATGTTGTAATTATTTGTTACAGACGTACAACATCATATGGTATTAATTTATGTTGTAAAGGAATTGTTTAATGGGGAATTTTCATTGTCTAATTTATAATTTTATGATTATTGTAATAATTTCAATATGTTACCACTGTAATAAAAACTAATGTTTATAAATTGTAAGTAATAACTCAACTATTATGAAGATAAAAATGCAGTTTTCTAAATATATATTTGTTTTTGTAAAATTAAGTATCATTAGAATTGTACGGATGCATTTAATAGGAAATTGTCTACAACTTAGATTTATATTGATTTTTTTATTATGTATATCTATATTTATCTAATTTAACTGTTTTTTCTTTTTGGTACCCAAGTTGAAGTTGTGTTATTATTTGATGTAATTTGGTCATTATCTCCATGATGCATTTTATCATAAACCTATGGTGTTTAACCAGTTTATCACTTGTATTTAGCTTTATACTTGTTTTATTACATTTTGATTAACATTTACAAAGTACTATAATCAACACTCCTCTATCCTTATGTGATGTTGTAGAACTTATCCTCCCTAACAAAAATTACTCAACATCCCGGCCTAATAAAAATATGAGTAAATGCACTGACATATCTTGTCTATAGAAGCTTTGTGATCATTAATTAGAATATCATGGTGGCTGAAAAAGTTATCAATAACAAACTATGAATCATATAGCCTTAGTTAATTTTTGATATTACACTATTTCAACGTGATTTCTCAATTTGTTGACGATTGCTAATACTCAATTGCGTTTAATAATTTTTATTCAAATAAAAGTATAGTAAGGGTTCTAAAAACAATGGAATAGAATGTAAATTCATTATTTTGCTTCGTTCTTTGTTTGTCTGAATGAATTTATGTTATATGTACTTATACATACTACATAAATCTTAAAAAACTACCTGAAAGATCCTGTTTTTGATGTCCTTTTTATTTTATCGTCAGTTTTGAGGAACGTGCCTTTTTACTAAATTTGTTAAATTTTAATCGTGTTTTCAATTATCCGCCCGCAGTATTTTAAAATGAACAACGGATTTTAATAATAAAAATTTTTATTTACAATATACAAAGGAATAAAATTTCTTTAAAACGTATCCCTTTTATGATTGTAATAATAAATAAGGCAGAGCCTGAATTAAGGGATTCTATGAAGTTTAATCTTTCAATATCGTAAATGTTAATATTAATTTTTCAAAAGGTCTGCACATTAGGTTTAAAGATTCCACGTTCCATGTATTTTAAAAACTTAAAACTTTTAATTTCGAAGAATATAAATTGCGAAGTAATTCCAAACATTGATCCAAGGCGATTTTAAGGATATTTCTTCTTCTAGAATTATAAAATATTTTCAAGTGAAGCTTTTGTAAATTATGTATGTCCAACTTTGAGGAAGTTCTTAAAAAAAAATGCTACAGTTCATATTTCACTATAAGCTTAATATTAAAATGATTTTCCAAAAGTAAGACGGACAAGTTTAAAATAATTAGCAAAGATTTAAACTTTTTCTGTAAATCTAAGGGATAAGAAAAATAATTCACTTGACATGTTAACCTTATTTTAAACGAAACCACTAAAAATTTTTTTCAAATTTATAAAGAAATCTGAAAATGTTTATAGTAATAGTCAGTTTCGTGGAAAAAATTGAGTTAAGGCTTACCAGTTGCCCTTCGTACATAAAAATATTAATCATTTTAATGAGGCATTAAAAACTATCATCATAGGGAACAGTATTATAATCTTCTGAAATATAATACAGATCTTCGTAATCTTCAGAAAAATAATATTTGCCTAGCAATATCTTAGTATGAAAAGAAATTTGAAACAAGATCCGACTTATTTAAGTGTCGCTGGAGTTGGGTTAATTTTAAGCTATAACATTATGTACCTTTTATTTGCTAATAATTTAAAAAGTTTAGACCTTAGTAATAAAAACATTTTTTTTGATTGATTCTTATACTTATAATTCACAGGATATTTTTGTAAAATTTTCTATAAATTCTAAGAGTCGATCATAGTTAAATCTGGAGTTTGTCTAGGCAATGTAATATTACAAGCCATGCTTATGTGTCCAGTAGTATTTCGGAATTCTCCTAAAAACTTGTTTGTAATTTAATTATGTTTATTTAGGGATTAAGATTATAATTATAGTAATTATCATTATCACCTATAATTTACAAAACTTTAAATCTTAAAATAGAGCCCAGTCACTAACTTAACTTTTTGAGCTCGACCCAATATTCTTTTAAATATTCAGTTAAAAAGAATATAATTCAATTTGTATTAACTTAAGTATTAAATGAATATTTCAGTACAACATATGAAGTCTACCACTTTAAAAATTTTTTTTTTAATTATTTCACTACAGTTTGGTAACCCTAATTAATGCATTTGTTATACATATTATCGGTTTTATTTTAATTTCAATTAGATTTAATAGCATTTTTAACAAATAAAAAGGAACAACAACACATAAAAATCCCAAAAATAGCCAAACTCAATAGAAAAGGGTTCCATATTTCATGTTCTAAAATTTTTATTGCTATAGTATATATTGAGTAGATTGAAAATTCGTGAGTTTTTTTTTTTGAGTACCGGATTGAATAAAGATTTAACACTTGTTTAAGAATAAAAGAAAAAAATTTAAGGATTACTTCCGTTTGTAGAGTAGACATTAACTTTGGAATAATGAAGAAGGGATGCATACAAAATATTGTTTGGATTTCTATTTCTTCTAAAAATATATCATGACATTCAATTTGATGATTTTTTTTAAGATATTGTTTCTTAATAAATCCATTCATTACCGACAATAAAATAAAATGAAATAAAATCTATTAAAAAACTATATTGTGAATTGTTTTTTTGGAAAAAGACGAATCGCTTCCGTTTATATTAAATTGGTGGTTTTTTTATATGATGATTATAATAATGAGTTTTCTATCCATCCAATTTTTTATTTCTTTGGATGAAATCGTTGTCATGGCTTTGATGTCGTATTATTTTTCGTAGATTCGTATAATGATCCCGAAGGATAAACTATTAGAATATTAATATGTTTAAATTTAAATTCTATAGTCAGTTTTTTAGGATTAATTTATTCCTGCGCCTGATACGACTTCCTTAGTCATAGTCTGGAAAGGCATTTGAAAGATTTGTTAATAGACTGTTAAATCAAAAATATTATTAATTACTATGAAAATAATTTAAAAATTAAAAAGGTATCTTGGATCATCAAATAATTTAATAAATATTGTTTTTTAATATATTTTACAAATATTAATTATATAAAAAGTTTTAAAATTAAAATACGTTCTATTTTGTGTTACAGGTTATATTTTATGATTCTGATTGGAATCCAACAGTTGATCAACAGGCTATGGATCGTGCTCATCGTTTAGGACAAACAAAACAAGTAACAGTTTATCGTTTAATTTGTAAAGGGACAATTGAAGAAAGAATTTTACAGAGAGCTCGAGAGAAAAGTGAGGTAAGTTATTGAAATCAATTCCGATATTTATGAAGAACTTTAAGACGTCTATTTATGATCCATTGCAAGTTTTGTTTTAAAATTGTAGTGATTTTAAAGGTAGATGAATCTCTGTTTTGGGTATGACTTTCGATGGTTTCTTTCCATTTTCAGAAAATTAAATCTTAAGTTTCACATTCCTTTTTTTTAAGTCATAAATTAAACTAAGCTTCATTTCAAAGAATTATATTTTTATTATTAAGTTTATAATCTTAGACTTTAAAA
Source organism: Dolichopus griseipennis (assembly GCA_963082915.1). Classification (NCBI taxonomy): domain Eukaryota; kingdom Metazoa; phylum Arthropoda; class Insecta; order Diptera; family Dolichopodidae; genus Dolichopus; species Dolichopus griseipennis. The sequence goes on along the minus strand of OY720442.1, from coordinate 29,362,987 downwards.
TTGAAAAATCGGTAATGGACAGGAATGATTTCGTTATTGGACAAAGGTATATATTGATGAATCCGTACTGTTAGATGTGCATCTGATTAATTTAAAAAACTTTAAAACCATTTGCCGAACAAAAGTTGGAAGAGGCTTCAGTAATAGTAATTTCAGTAAAATTTCCTAGGTTACTTTAACATATTTTGAAGAGAGGCCTAACAAAATTATGGGTAATGATAATAAGAAAAACAGAATATGCAACCTGTTATCAATAAAAAGATTTATTTTTCTAAAATCTAAATTATGTTCAAGGTAAAATGCAATTTTATACCTTAATTAAGATTAGTTTCTAGATTACAATTATTATTTGGGGATAAATTAAAAATTGTCCGATTTTCTTTGAAAATATTAATTTTCATCATAAAATTTAGAGGTAATTTTGGATATTTTTAATTATTTTTAATTTCCAAAATACAATTGTATAGTCTCAGAAGGACTGTTGTTGACAGTCTGCATGTTTAGGATATTTCTAATTTGATTGTCTCCTGATTGTAAAACAATTTTGGAATTTTAATGATGGTGAAGTATTAATCTTCATTTTTTTGTGATTAATGCCGCAAATCATTGTAAATTATAAATTCAACTTATGAAACATTAATAAAATTAAAAACTATAATCATTTAAAATGATCTCTTTTACATGTTCGAATTATATTGTAATAAAAAATTGTCATAATTATTATTTACATAATAATGTATTTAAGCACGTGTCATCAAATTCTTTTACCATCTCTTCTTCCATTTTTTTTTTACAAACACAAGAAAAAAAAATTAACCAGACACTTGAAAATATGTATGTATGTATGTATATTCAAAATTGTTTCTTATAGAACGGAAATCAAAGAGTTGTTTTTTAACAATCACGATGACGACAAATTTTAAAAATTACCATATACACTTTAAACATACAAACACGGATACATCTAAAGTAAAACATTTACCATATACATATCTTATTATTTAGCCGGCATTTTGCCGCTTTATTCTCAAATTTCATTAATACCGCACAATTAAAAAATTTTTTAAAAACTTAAATGAAATTAAATTTACTTTTAATTAAAATAGTTTCTAATTCTTAAAGTAAGGGTATTTGAAAGAAATATAGTTGATATGGGAAATTTATTCGTTTGACTAGTGTTAGGGCTTTTATTCAATTCAAATTGGAGTTAAAATACTGTAACGAAATACATTTTTCTTATGGCACTTGACTAAATGCACAAAGTATTCAAAGTATTTAAAGTAATTGAAGCAAAGTAACAAATTCAGTTGAATACTTAGCTTTTTTGACTTTGAAAGTTATTACAGTTAGCTTTATTTAAGGGGTTTTTAGTAATGACAAATGTCAAAGTAAATTTACAAGGTTTAATATAGTCACCAGCGACTTTGTTTACTTTGCTTCGTTTAATTAATATTCTTTTGGACCCGATAGTACAGTGGCTTTTATATTTCGTGAATAATAGTAGAAAGAAAGCTTATTTTAAAACGAGGGCCTATTGTCATAACTCATTCAAGTTTGGTCAATATTATTTCATTCAAAATGATTTGAAGCTATTTTAATGCCGTTGTTTTTAATTTTTTGACATATGACATTTTTTGACGCTATATAGTATCAAAGTTAATATAGTGATTACTTTAACTTCTTACCTTTTAAGCATAATGAGCGTAGTCAAAAACGTTGAAATACTACTTGAAAGGTTGAATATATGGAAAATAAAACATATTCACAGAATGCAAGTAAAAATAATGTTTCAACGCAGCCTTAACGCAAAAGTTAGTCAACTTTTAACTTCTTCGTTACTTTGACAGCTAATTGTTACAATTAGCTTGAAATAGGATAACAATTATAAAAGTTACAAAATTAAATTTAATTATCATAATTAATTTAAAAAATCTAAAATAAAATTAAATATTTACTTAAGTTTTAGTTCTTACGTCACTGATCGAAAAATTGATTATCTTTACTTACTTTATTTATATTGAGTGACACTTATTTACTTAGTTTACATTGAGCGTCACATTGAGTGTCACTTAAAAGCTACGTTTTTTTGTCATTTTGCAACTTCAATCCTGCTCACGAAACTGCTCGATGCTGCTGATGATTACGCCCACTTTTCCCAAAGCATTAGTAATATGCACTGTATTGACATGTGTTAGAATCGCGAATTTGTCTACTGATACTGTTAATCAATTCTTACGATAGGTACATAAATTTAATTAAAATGTTCCTAACTCTATAATAATTAAAATTTATGATTTCTATCAAAAAAAAAAGTTGTAATTTAATAATAATTTTTTTTCCTTGTTTTGTTTTTTATTTTTTCTAAAATAAAACATTTTCATTTTCCCTTTTTGTTTTTGTACTAGTGGCGCCCAATTAATGGATATTTCTTTAGAAGTCATATTTATATGCATAAAACACAAATTTTATTCTATAATATTTTAATAAAAAAACCCGATCCCTCAATATTAAAAATATACACATTTCTAATAAAAATATTAATACTTATGCTCAAAATATTGTATGCAAAGAGAAAAAATATCTTAAGATATTTTTTTTTTGATTTGTTGTTATTTTGTTCCTTAATTATAATTCAGAAAATTTTTAGAATTGAAAATAATGTTGGAAGTTTATTAATATTCATGTTTTTTTTTTTTTTTTTTGGTTTTATTTTCTATTTTCAGATACAAAGAATGGTCATAAGTGGTGGAAATTTCAAACCAGATACACTTAAACCGAAGGAAGTTGTCTCTTTGTTATTAGATGATGAAGAAATTGAACTGAAATGTAAGTTCAGCAAATTTGATTTTTTGTTTTTTTTTCTTTTTTTATATTTAAATTTTTGTTGGAATTTATGAAACTTGGTCTTTTTTGTTATTTTGGGGCAATTCAAATGAAAGTTTTAGAAAGTATTTGCGTCTTTAATATTTATTAACGGTAGATGCTCAATAGCCTTAGAAATGCTCAAATCATTAAGGTACCAAGATAGTTTATTTTGGGCCCGTATATTTTTAGTATTTACGTTATATTTAAAAAGAGACACTTCTTAAAAATATTAAATTTGTTTTGAATGGTATACAAAGTGTGTACTTGTTAAAGTTTGCAAATATATGTTAATAGCAATTGTTGTAAAATAATTTTCTAAGTAATATTTATAACAACCTAGTGTTTGTGGTCTAACTTTATATAAAAAAATTTGCGAAGGTAAGATGGGTGCAAAGCTGCCGTTTTTCAACTACCAGTACAAGTTAAGTGCCAGTAAAAGTCTAGTATCAGTACAAGTTAAGTGCCAACCTATTACTGGAAAAATATTCAGTAGAATTTAAGTATTGTTACTGGTACTGAGAGCTCCTATTACTTAATTGGTACTTACTTGTACCACCAGTACTTACCTGTACCACCAGTACTTACCATTACTTACCAGTACCAACCAGTACTACTTATATTACTAGTAAGTATTGATTATACTGGTAAATACTGTAATGTACTGGTAATTACTGGTAAAGTAATAGTGGCTTCCAGTATAGGTATTATTACTGGTACTTTTACTTTTTCCAGTATCATAGTACTGGTACTGGTTTGTTTACTTAAGTACCTAAGTACTGGGATTTCGGCAGCTATGATTGGGTGCATCTAATAACAAGTTTATGTCGAAGAAAGCGGTTTTAAGGCGAAATGTAAATTGGGTTATTGTTTACTTCAATTATTTTAAATATCTTAGCACATTTTTCTTCGAACAATTTGACTTAGATTCGAATTTATTCGAAAACTTATTAAATGTACAATAAACTATTTCAAAATTTCTAATAGATTCTTCAATATTAATATATTAATTTAAATTAATATTTTAATTTATCAATATAAGTTCAATATTCTATATTATTTGTTTTTTTTCTGAAACTGGAATGTAAGTAATTGGTAATAAATTCGAATATGAAACTACAAAATTATTTATTGTTTATTTTGCAAAATATTTTTATTTTTAGTTATATATGTAAAGTATTGATAATATGGGAAAATATATTTTATTTTATTTATCAATAAAAATTCTATTTTACTTATATTTTAATTAATTTAATTTTATATTTTATAGACCGACAGAAAACTGAAGAGAAAAAAACAATTGAAGAAAAGTCTGGAAAAGATACTGATAAAAAAAGAAAAATTTCAAAGGTAAGTTTTTGTTATTAATTTTATAAAAATAGAAACTTTTGGTATTGATTTTTATTTTATGATCAAACGGCAACACTAAAAACTTGTGAGTTTCAAATGATTTATTTTGTGGTTTAGTAAGTCGAATCGATTTAAAAATTAGGATCTTGTTTTTAAATGAAAATAATTTTACAGACTAGATTAAAATTCACGATTTTTGAAGTTTTGGATGTCTATAAATAACAAGTAAGAGCTTATGACTGTGTCAATTCTGAAATACCCATGAAATGTACCCATGAAATACTTAAAGTCGGATCTAAACCTAAACTTTTCCATATGCCTATCATGTCTAATTCAAAGCGTTACAAACGTAAAGTTAATTTTAATATACCCGAGAACTTGTTCTTCTGTGCAGGTATAAAAATGAAAATTTTTGGCCGGACGTTACTTATGGATTGGAACTATTCGATTGATTTCGATGAAATTTTCAGTTAATTCTATTGAAATAGAGGGGAAGGTTTAAGGTTTAGCTGTTTTTTAAATTCTGACTGCTTCAAGCTGTCACCAGATAGTTTTCATATTCGAGGTGTCTCTTAGATAACTCTCAGTGGTCATGAGGAATATTTCAAAACCAAAGGTGTTATACCGGCCTTGATACAAAAATATTCTTTTGAAACGAATGAACATATCACCTTTTGGTAATCAAAATTTGAAATTCTGGTTCAGGTATCTGCCATACGCCAACGCCAGCATTTACTAATATCTTTAGAATTCTAAATGAATCTGAATTTAAATAGTACTTGAATGCAATACTGAATGGCCAACTTGCTGGAATTTCGAAGCCGAAAATGGTTTGGGAAACATTTGAATGATGAAAACGTTTGATTGATAAATAATAAGTTAGATGGTGACTTTAAAATGTATAATTTAACAGGTTCGATGTTTCCAGTGTACATAATAACTATTAAGCTTTGTCTAATAGTTCAACATTTTTTGTTTTGCAAAGTCTAAGATTTTACAGTTTGAACTGAATAAATTAATAAATGTATAGTAAATGTAATAGTCTACTATTAAATCATTAAAATAATCCAATTTAATGAACCATTTTAATAAATCAGTGGAGTTAAACAGTTGTAATTATTTTTTTAAAATTTTTTCTTACAAATCAATGACAGGTTTATTAAATCATTAGATTCAAGAAGAGCAGTTGTTTTCTTTAAAACCAATCATATAAGAATTATGTTGGAAAATATTTCTGTAAATGTAAAGATTCATTAAATGCTTTAAAGGTATATTGAAAATATATTCGACTTTTGTTCATTCAACGGAACACAGAATAATTTAGAAGTCACAATTTAGAATTCTGTAAAAAAAAAGGTTTATTTGATTTTCTATTTTAATGCAACACTTGATATAGAAATGGTTAATACCTAATATACTAGAGGTTTAAAGTTAATCGTAAAAATTAATATTATATTTATTTTAAAATAACCGTTGTTTTCTAATATGATGTGCGGCGAATTGATACGCAATCTTTATTTTTACATATTTAGTTATACGTCATAAAGTTTTATATATTTTTATATTTAGAATTTTTTATAAAATATAGTTTAATTTTTCTTTTAACTGAGAACTAAGTCTTCGAAACGATATATTTTGTGTAAAACTTATGTACAGAAGGTTGTAATAAAAAAAATATAATAAAAAATACAGAATTACATCCGAAAACAATAGTCAAAATACAAAATTTACTCAAATCATGAAATTCCTGTCCTTTAATTTGGAAAACTTGTTGATTACAAGTTGTAATAATAGTTGTTAACTGTATTTTTTTGTACAAACAACCCAAACCCTAGGAAAGAATTTCTGTGTACAAAGGTATTGTAGGCTGGGATAAGAGAGAGGGCAGGAGAGAAATAGGATGGCATAGGATAGTTGGAAGCAAGATAAGATAAATAAAAGGTTACGAATATCAGTTTGGCGTAAGATTCGATTTAAGTGATCTTTCTTTCTAAAATATATAGAGCAAATATTTTAGAGAAATATAAGCTTAACATTACGAAAGAACACCCATTTGAGTATTTTTTTTAATAATTTTAAGAAACTGCAAAACCTCTTTCAATTTGGTTAATTAAAATCAGAATGACAACAATGTTATTTCAAGTTTCTGCAGTTAATATTCTTCTTCTGTTCCCTTCTAATAATTCTTCACTTCCAAAATTTGGAGGTTTTTTTAAGATTTAGAGTGAAAAAGATTTTAATAATACCCATCAATGTTAACTTTGAAATTCCCATATAATAAAAAGTTTAATTAAAAACTTGATATTTTACACAATTTTTTTTAAATTTAATGGTTTCCTGCTTAAGTCTTTTGATTTTCCTAAAAATTTAACAAAATATATTCAATAAAACTATATATATTATTTAGCTATTTATAATTTACACAAAGATAACTAGGTGATGAAAAATATATCTATTTTTATTTAAAAAATTAGCTTAAGGACAAATACTGTATCTTAAGATATAAATACATCTTGAATCATTATTAAATTTATAAGATACAAAAAAAATCATAATTGAAAAAAAATTCCACTTAATAAAATATTGCATTAAATATTTATTAAATTTTTCGCAACTTTTAGTATTGTTCAGAAAATTGAATACACAATTTTTAAACAGTTGTTTCATCAATTTTTTAATCTTAGATAACAATTTGCTAATATAAAAATTTAATAGTTTAGAGGTCAAGTATAATATGTTATATAATATTTTTTATTGGTAAATTAATTTCTGAATTTTAGATTTTGAAAATTTAATTAAATATAATTTCCAGTTGTTTTAACAGAATATATCTAATGATAATTGATTTATTTTAATTTTTTTCCACAATATTAACTAAATAAATATTAAGCTTTTAAATTTATAATATTTTATTTTTAATTTTAGCCAATCGAATCTACAGGTAAAAAAATAAAAATTGAAGGAAGCGGTAATGATGATGAATCAATTGATGTTGGTGTTGATAGTCCAGCTTTAAGTGAAAAATCACAAAATGGTAGTAATGGTGGTGGTAGTGGTAATGGTGGAACACCAACTGGTAATGAAACATTAGTGCCAGGAGCAACATCATTTCTTGGCGGTCTTCACGATGATTCAAGTAATGAAGGTTTAATCGTTGACTGTGATAGTCCTTTAAGAGGAAACACACCAGGTAAGTTCTTTTGTTTTATTTTTGTGTACACGTGTTTTCAAGTTCTATTTTAAAATGTATTTTTTTTATTATTAATTTTGAGGTTATGTAATCTTTATTATTATTTTAACAATAAAAATTCTTTTATTAAAATATTCCTTAAGAAATAAAAAAAACAATTAAGATGAAATTGAGGAGAATTTTAAAATGAGGTAAAAATTAAGTGATTCGTAATGTAAGATTTATGTTATATATATATTTGATCTACCGAAATGTTTTAAATTCAATAATTTTAAAAATTGTGGAGTTTATTAATTAAATTTTATTATTTTTATACTATAAGATTTTTTGATATTCATTCATTTGAAAATTTACCAAAGTATCTGATGCCCAAGAGACATCACAAGATAATCAAATCTAATACATATAACACATACTTCAACATAGCTTCGGCTTTAATATACTAAATGTTAAAAACTTTTCGGTAGACTTAATATATGTTTGGCTCCTTTTTAAATATAATTTTATTTTAATATTTTTGTTATAGTTTTAAAAAGTTAAACTTTATGATGGATAGAATCATAAATTTAACTAATTTTTTCCAAGTTTTATTGTTTCTTAAAACAATCAGACACTGATAAGATCATAATTATTATAAAGTTTATCTATCAAGAATAATCGATGATTTTGTTTGGAGATTTTATGTTATTTATTAATAAATATTATGAAAAAATAAAAATGTTTAATTGAATAAAGTTTTATATTAATTGAATAATATATTATTGAAGTTTAAGGCATTTTGAAAAACGCGTCATAAGACGTAATAGTTGATTATTGTTGAATTTTATCATACAATTTGCTGAAAGGATAGATATAACCCGCTTCTTCTTTTTTGTAACGACATAGTTTAGAGTTTGCTCAGAGTAAACGAATACGATTCCAGGAAAATGTACTGTATTCGTTTACGTTCAGAATAAATATACAAAATGCAGAAATAAAGTACTTTTCAAATTTATTTGACAATCACTATTAAATGTCAAATAAATTTGGAATAAATCACTATTAAATGTCAAATAAATTTGGAAACTATTAAACTATCAAACAAAATTACGTACGACAAATCGATCATTTTAATTAGCAACATTGAGATAGGCCCATTTCTAAAACGTCAAAAACATGACGATAATCACAATCACAAATTTATAAACCATTTTGACGCGTCAATCATAAATTCGTAAACTGTTTGTCAACATTTTCCAAACATCAACGCTATTATGCAAATATTTAATTAGTAGACCCTTTTCTTAGTAGACAAATTGACAATCAGTTGATGACTTTTGTTTGTGATTTGAGAATCATCGATTTTTGCAATAATTTGGGTTTGTCATTGACATTTTTGAAAAATAAATTAATTGCAAAAAGTTGACTGACTGGGAAAAACAAATTTCTAAGCTTTTACAAAACAAATAAAATTTTTACCCTAATCCATTCCAATACAAAAAAAAAAAAAATAAAAACAAAACGTAGTGTAACATATTTGCGCAATTTCATTTATGTTTGCAATAAATTTATCATCAAACACGTTAATTTATGATTGACGATCCAAAAAAAAAAAATTAGGAATTTGAGATTTTTATCAAATCATGTTTTTGATGTTTTCGATAGGTTGACCAGTAGGTCAAAGTATTGCAATACTGAAGAAACAATCTACCCTCGTAGTTTCCTTGAAAATATTGCAGAGTCTAACAAACAATTCTCTTTTAGTCGAAACGAATTCTTTCAGTTTGACGTTACTTGATTTTAATTTGCAATTTTGAAGACCATTAAAAAACGTTGATATTTTAGAACGTCAACTAATGTTATAATTTGCCATGTAGACTAGCGTGAATCAATTTCTTAATTGAACTGTGGTGGAAGACTTTAGTATTTTTCAAATGTCAAGATAGTTAAATGAAAAATTTACTAGCACTTATGAATTATAAAGAACTAAGGAACTATTCTAGCTCAACCAACATAACACTTTTTCTATTTCTCCATATAGTTAATATAAACATAAGTCAATTGAAAAAACTAGGATCGAGGATTTAAAAAACAACAAAAAAGATTTATTTTTAGTGAAACGAAACAACTTTATATAACTAAAAATCAATGACTTAATTGTCCAACCCTTGTAGCAATATCATCTTGGTTACTTTCTCTTAAGCTATTCCTATTAATTTTTTTTTTCTTTTTTGGTTTTGGTCTCATACATCTTTGATAATTTGAGCCTATTAAAAGTTCTTCAACATATTTTTTCAATTTATTTTTTGTCTGTTGTCTTTCTTCTGCCGATGGATATTTCGTTCTTGGCAATGCCAAGCATTTCAGACGTTTTGAAGCACGAGCTCTTAATGCTGTTTCACTTACTACTCCAAGTTGCCTTGGCTCATCTAATGGTGGATAATTTCTTGGTTTAGCTAAATTATTTAACCAATGCTTAAACATTTTTGGACTTAGTCTTGATTTTTCTGTTTTAGGCAGACTATAATATTCTTCATAACGTAATGATTGCGGGGGTAAAGCTAAACTATTAATACGAGGTTGTAATTGTGATAATGGTACTTTTTTACCACGTGAAATTCTTTTTGGCGGTTCTTCAAAGTTTTTTTTTGGACTTGCTAAATCAGGTAGTTTGGCTTTAAATTTTTTCCATTGCGATTGGCTCATAATATGTGATTTTTTAATATATGCTTGATAAATATCTTTACTTTGTCGATTAGTCGAATTTGTTTTTGGTTCAGATAATTTTATAATACGTTGGTCTGGTTGATATGCAAGAGCTCTATGACTAATTGGAAATTGAAATTCTCTCCAAAATTTACTTTCAATATCTGGATGTTGAAATGATTTTGCAACTTTATAATCAGACGGTTGTCGTATTTGTTTTTCGGGTATACGACGACGTTGAATATTTGGTTCAAATGTTAACTTTTCTTTTTTTGGTTCATATTTTTCATTACGCATTTTTGGTACACTTAATACTTTTAAACGTGCCATACTTGGTAACTTATAAGATTTAGGTTTGTTTTCATCATTATTTCCACCATAGTTTCGTTTTGGTGTACCACGTATTTTTACCCATTCATTAAATTTTTTCCAATCGGCTGTTGTCATTGGAATTTTTTTAGCAAATCGATATTTGTCTGTTGAACATAATGAATGCGTTGTTTGACCATGAATTTTTCTAGGTGCTGAATTAACATCTACCCAGTCATTTATTCTCAAATGTTTACAATTATTCTGATCATTTTTACAATTGGAATCAGATTGTAAATTAGATGCTAATGTGCACATTTTGCCCTTTATTTTGTTTGGTATTTGATTCAAGAGAATAAATCATTAAATAATTAATTAAATCAACTAAAATTTACTGAATAAAAAATTTTTTAAATAATTACTTAAAAATTTATAAAATTTTTTAACTAAAAATTTTTTTATTTGATACTTTTTTTTTATCTAACGAGTTTCATTTGATAAATTTTTAAATTAAATTGAAAGTTTTTTTTTTAAAAAAAATTACAGCATTTCTTGATTGAAATTTGAATTCTTACTCGATTCTGTTTTCAATACAATTTTTTTTTTTTTTTTTTTTTTTTTTTTGGATTTATAATTCAATACCTTTAACTTAGTTTGACAGATAGCTACTTGTAATACTTAGATAGCTAAGCGAAACGAGAGCGTTCATTGTAGATAGGCTATAAACATTCAATTCAGCTGTTAGTAAAATGTATTTATGTAATTACTTCTTAATTGGAATGCAAATTTCTGAAATGCGTTTAAATGTCCAAATATATAATGTAAAATAATAATTGAAAAACTGAATTTATTTAAAGACAAAAGCCATCTTTGCTATTGAAATAGATCCAATATGGTCAACGAGTTCGAGTAACTGTCATGCAGTTTCATTTCTTATATCCAAAAGCCGTCCAAAGCCGAGTATCCAATTAGATTGGGTATCTGAAAAGAGTTAAAATTGAGGCACATCTCTGCACAAAATTTATTTTGTTTAGTGCAAAGTTCGAATAGCTGTTCGAATAGCTATAATATAACTGTTTTTTTTATTTAAATCTTAAATTTGATAATTTGGAATATTGACACCGTCGCTGCTCTGTTCTTTTTTTTATGATCTTAGTTATTAAAAAGTTCTAAAGATTGCAGTGTTAAATATATATATTTTTAAATAAAAAATTAATAATATTTTGAATTTAAGGTTGATTCAAAGGCATTAATGCTTGTGTAAACACATGTTTTTGATTAATTACATTGTATATATACATACGTATATAAAGGATAATATAAACCATTCGTATCAGTTTTTTAAGCAGGGAAGGAGTTTTTATTTGGTCTGGACCATCTTGCTTATTATATATACATAATATATATATTTATATATATATAGAACTCAAAAAAAAAAAAAAACAAAAACAAACAAATTACACTCCTCCAATCCTAATATCCTTTTTATTATATTTGTTCCTTCAAATCAAAAATTACAAGTAATTAAAAGATTGTATGAATTCGGGTTTTTTTGTCTATAAATATTAAATATATATGTATATAAAATATATGTATATTGTACATATATATTAAGAAAAATTAAAAAAACATTAATGACTATAAAAATAGCGTTAAACTTTATTATGGATCCATATGTGCTATATTAGTATTTATTATTTAGACAAATTATTACTAATACAACTAATGACAGAATAATATGATGTTTGGTTGTTTGTAATGTCATATATCATTTTAAAAAAAATCGTCCTTTTTAAAATAAACATGACTGTTAAAAAATTATAATTTTATAGTTAATTTTTGTTCTTTTTAAAATATAATTTTTCAACTTTTTTTCCTGAATGTCCGTCGTTTGTTTTTAAGTTGCATAATTTTTAAACAAATATTCTTCAAAATATTAATGACTTTTTAGGTGTGTACTTTATACAAGAAGGACCAGGTTTTCAACTTGCTATATACGTACTTGCGAAGTTGAATTGTGTATGGGTTAATTGAAAGACCATTTTAAAAGTTAAAAAGTTTCTTGGAAGAAAATCAAAAAAAATTATTATTTTTGTGGGCGGAGTCTTTGGTTTGCAATTTGCATTTTTAGTTTTATCGTGTATGGGCAAGTTGAACAACTTAAATGTCATTTTATTTTTTTTTGTTTTTTATTATTTTTCATTTTTTGAAACGAAAGTACGTTGAGATATTCCGATTTGAAAAAATAAGAAAACTATAATGTATAAAATAACAAATAATTAAGTAAATGATTTGAAGTAATTATAAAATTAAGTTCGTATAAAAAAATATTAAATATCATAATTTTAGAGGAAAAAAATTAAATAGGCAAAACTATATATTTAAATAAAAACTGTTAAAAATTCAAATTCAAAATTGTCAAATACTTTTGACATTTAACATATTTTTCAACAAAATGGTTAGATGATAGGCTGGATAAGTGTGTGGTATGGTTCGTTAACATGTCTGCGTAACAAGTTCAAAACCTGGTCCACCGTCTATGAGATGTGTCTACATATGACTTGTAATTTCTACTTTTGTATGCTTTAATGGAAATGCACAAACATACTACTACCCTAACATACTTGAGGGAGCCTGATTTGAGTTTTCATTAATAATTTTACTTCTTTTTAAAGCGTGAGGCCATATGACCAGTTTGTACAAAATAATGTCGTTTTTCATAGGGTATTTTAAAATTATGTATTGATGTAGAGAAAAATAGAATCTCTATAATACCAAATAGAGATTCTATATCTATTGAATCAATACTACAATTGTAATAACAATAAAAATAAACATCATTTAAAATTTCTGAACTCATTAAAACAATAAAATCTCATCATGTGATTTCTAATTGTGCCTTATAATACTTATATAAATCGGTTTTGTTTTTGTTAGAAAATAGTTGGTACCTATGAATTCAATTAAAAAACTTTTAATAATTAAATAGCAATTTGATAGCTGAACCATGATGTATTCCATTGGTTGTTTTTTTTAATATTGTGAGCGCCATATGATGGCTATATAGTTTTTATTAGATCATATTGCAAAATAATTAAAATAGATTGGATTAAATGTTTTACTCGCTTTTAAATCTAATAAATCTTGAGGTGCATTAATATAGAAAATATGATTTAATTTTTTTATTCTTAACAAAAGTCATTAATTAACCAAATTTTTATAAAATAGAGCTAGAGATGTGCTAAAAGATTTTGCACGAAATTCTACAACAGTTTCGGGAGTCACTTGCAATGTCAACGGGTGTCATGTTACAATGTATTTGATGTTCTTGTATGTTAGTGGTAAACTTTTCATTTGAAAGGCTTTGGGTTTAAATTCTGGGCAGGTATTTAAAAAAAAATATATCGTATCGTAGTAGAAATAACTGTTTTTAGATGCGGGGCAAAATTTAGCTTTAGTGTGTTCGATAATCACTAATTATATACAATATATATACAGCGGAATAATCAACGACTTAGTGAATATAACGATTAATGAATAATGAAACTGTTTGCTGTAGGTTTTAGCAAAATAATTTGTAAAATGTCTTCAGTGGAGCTACATTAAAGCCACTGAAGGAAGAAGAACAACTTAATTTGCAGAGAATACGTACGAGAGATAATTCTAACCCAATGATGTGAAATGGTTAGAAATGAAACACAGTTAACTGCACGTTAAACAAATTATTTATTTATCATATTCAAATAAGTTGACACTCACGATTAGTCTGTTAGCCTTAATGGCTTGTTGAATACGCATTAAAGGATTCTAAAAGAATAAATTATTCCTCCGCTTTAATTTGTATGGTTCTTTTGTATGTTGTTTTATTAATTCTAGCTAAAATGTGAGGTAACTGAATCTATAAACCTCATACTGAAAACAACTTCTATTACAAAGGTTAAAAAGAAATTTGCAATAAATAAAATTAAAAGAATGTTTATTTTTGCCAAATTAAAAAAATCTTATTTAAATTAAAAATCTATTTTTTAAAATTTATTATTATTTAAAGTACTTTTACTTTTTAAATTTTTAAAAAAAATGTCTACAATTGAATAAAGAATTTTATTTCAATGAGAATTTTTTTTTTTATACTAAAATAAAATAAGACACTTAAAATGAACTTTTTTTTTTACTATAGGAAAGCTTAATATAATTGACTCTTGAGGCACTTGCAATTAATATTTAATACTGACTAAAATACTGATTAAAATTGGTAGGTATATTTCACACAGTGTATTGTGATGTATTTGGAAGATTTATTAAAAACTTATTCTTGCAACTTGACTATATGCTAATCTTAATTTATCTTTGTATATTTGATATTCACGACGATATGCCTTTCTATGCTTCATTATTAATTTTTTTAATTTTCCTAATTTTTCTGTCATTTCTTTTTTCTTTTCTTTTTTTAATTTTTCAACAGGAGCGGGAATACCAGGAGTGGGTTGATTTTTTGGTATTGTTTCGATATTAATTAGTTTAGCTTTTCGTTTAACATTATTTAATCTTTTTTCTAAAAGTTTTTCATGTTTTTCTTTCTCTTTCTCACTTTTTAAAAATTCTTCACGATAATCACGCTTCGGTAGTGATAAATATAATAAACGAACACGATTAGGAGTTTTATTTTGCCAATATTTGGATACAGAAGAAGATCGAGTTCCAAATGTTGTTCCACTAATTGATAATGCACCTCCTCCTGCTCCTCCTCTACTACGATCTATATCTGTTCGTTCTTTATCATGATCCAAAAATTTTTTAGGTGCTGCCAATTCAGTAATTCGTTTCGATGGATTTGATATTACTTTTTCATTATATTTTCTACGACTGTGTGGTGGTTTTGATGGAGTTGATTGTGTTCTGACTACAGCTAATGAAGATTTTTTTTCGTATGGAAATGACATCATTGATTTGGCTATTGATTTAGAAATGACACTGATTGTGGGGCTGATGCATCTTTGATGTTTTTGATTAATTATTTTGGTTTTTGGTTGGGCTAAATAATTAATACGATTTAATAATTGTTTAAGGTGGACTTTTTTGCCACGATCAATGTTGTCATCTTTCTGGAAAATACGTCTAGGACATGCTAAATAACAATTTAAATAATGTTGATGTAATTTCCATTGTCTTGGACTCATACGATTTAATTTTGCTTGATAACGTTCTTCAATTTCTGTTTTCTTTTGTTGTTGTTTTAACAATTGATTTAAATATAGAGTTTTTGGCCTTGCTAATTTGTTTAGACGTTTTGTTATACGATATTTTAATGCATTCCGTGGTACAACAAATTTTAATTCACGCCAAAAATTTAAATTTTCTTCCATATTTGTATCATTAACATTATCTGTATATCGTTTTGGTAGTGTAAACGGAGGATTAAATAATGATAAACTTTGATTTTTGTCAACATATTTTGGAAAATCTTTTGGTAATTGGACTTTTTTTGTTAATTGTTTTCGAATATTTGTTATTACCATATTTTTTGTTTCGTCATCTTGATTGTTTGCCATTTCAGTATGGTGTTGGTGTTGGTGTTGGTTTAATGTTTTTTTAGATCTTAAATTTTGATTTTTTGATTTTTTGGATTTTTTTTTTATTTTTAAAGATTTTTCAATATCTGAAACCTGTTTAACGTTGTTCAATATTTTACTTTCTTTCAATGCGGTAACATGTTGTCGTAAACGAATATAATCAACAAATGAAATTGATTTTGGTTTTGATTTATCATCAAATATTTTTTGGTGAACTTCTTGTTGTTGTTGTTTTAGTTGCTGTTGCTGCTGTTTTTGTAATTGTTTATGTTGAAAAAGTTGCAAGTACTCATATGATCCTGTTGGTTTATAACAAGGATAATCTGATATCCAAATTTTTTTTAGATAATTTTCCATTGGATAAGGATCAACAACACTTTCATCTATTTGTTGTTGTCCATGCATTTTTGTTAAATTTTTTATTCCATTTTTATTTTTTAGAACTGCCGTCGAATTTTGAATTTTTTCCGATTTATTTATCAATTCGTTTTTTTCGTTTTTTTGTGCCATATTTTTATTAGTAGATACATAGGTAAATTTCATTTTTTTATTAAAATTTTTAAATTTAATTAAAATAAATAAAAATTCTATACACAAAATTATAAAGAAAAAGTTAAAAACTCCAGAACACAAAATGAAAATAAAATAAAAAAAAAAAAAAAAAAACAAAGAGATTGCTAAAATTTTGTTCTAAACTAGAAAACTTTAACAAAAAATTATGAAAACAAAAGTTTTATTATTGACACTAATATTTATAAACTTAAACTAGGTTTACTTTGATATTTTTTAATTATTTTTATAATTTAAATTTATAAAATTAAAAAATTGCAAGTTAAATTTCAGTCATGGAATTCGAAATTGGGTAATCAAGTATAAATGTATCTGTTCTATAAACTAATTAATTCTAAATTTATATGGAATTATCAATTTTGAATAAGATTTGAAGCCAGGAAAGAGAAGAAGAATGTATTCCGAAAGACTCTGGAAAACTCTTCAATAAATTGTAAGACATCTTTTAGCTCAAAACACTCAGCTCCGTAAAGTAAATTAATATTCTAATTCTAAGTTACAAGTTCATTAAGTTACAGTTTTTTTTATGTTATTTATTTAATATTTAAACTATATTTGATCCACCACGAGGATTTTGTTATGTTTTTTCAAATTGAATATTCTATGACTTGTACGGGAATCAAACCTGCAATCCATCGGTTAATAAGCCAAAATGCTTATTTACTACACCACCGATGAATCTATTGAGAAAATTAAAGTTTTAAGATTTTAAAATTTTTTATTTATTTATTTATTAAGTATTTCCAAATATGTATTGTATAACCAAAACGGGAATCGAACTTGGACCCAATCGGTCTATAAGGCAAATGTTATTATACTACACCACCGAGGCCACTAAATGTAAAATCATTTTCAGGGTTTTGTAACATTTAGCATTTTTTCCACATGAGGAATTTTATGTTTCCAATAAAGTGTCATGCACCCATAATCATTATAATCATATTTTTGGTGCCTTTAAAAAAACAATGTATCTTCTTTGTTATCCTTCTCTTCCTATAAAATTTGATTTTCTTGTTATCAATTGCTATATAAAGGTCTAAAAAACCAAATTTCTTTAAACTTAAACGAATATTTTAAATAAATTTCACATATTGGGACCACTATTACAGCAGACCATTGATTAAATAGGGGCTGCATCAGTTCATATAAAAATTCAAACATTTGCTCTAATTCACACAAGTTAAAAACAATTTTAAAACCTTCTGACAAGACCACCAAATTATTATTTTTGGATAAATAATGATTAAAAGATCAACTTATCCATGAAAATGTATTATTTAAAAATTTGTTTATTTTTTTTTTAAGTTTAATTTGATATTTAACTTGTTATGAACATTTGAAGAAATTAAAAAAAAAAAATTTATAAGTGGTTTATTACAAAATTAATTGTGAATTTCTAGAAAAGTACTCGTAAAATTACAAAAAAAAAAAAAAAGAAAAAAAACAGTTATATTAAACTATCATTAATTAAAAAAAAAAAAAATACTTGTAGTAATACTGCATTTAAAATTGCATTATTCTCAAAATGAACGAAGATGATGGGGAAGAAGTTTTAGTAAATGATAAAGAAATTGCCGAATTAGAGCGTAGAGACCGTTTAATACAATGGTTGAATTGGATAAAAAAAAATGCTGAACCTCGGAAACGTGTGATACCAAAATTTATTCGAATTCCAACACGTTTTCAAAAACCTGGCCCGATGAAACCAAAGGATTGGAAACACTTTCATGAATGGGCAATGAAAAATGCTATAAGTAAAACGTTTGGAAAAAAGGATGCAAAAAATGGAAACGATAGAAAATATGAAATAGATAGAACAGATGATTCTGAGGTCAAGGAAAAATTTGCAAGTCCTAGACATTTAACAAATATGTCTGTTCCACGAAATGTGACTGAGAAATATGTTAAACCTCCACCAGAGCCTTTAACATTTGTGCCACAAATTAATGATCCGACACCAAGTAAATCAAAACCACGAAAACCAGAAAAATATAATCAATTTCCAGTTGATCCAACTGCACTAGATTATAAAATAACAAAACATACATTGAGACTTTCTAAACCACGCACCCTTAAATTTAATGTATCACAGTATGCATTACGGCGTCAGAAAATGTCACCAAAACAATGGAAAGCATATACGATATATTTAAAAATTTTTGCATTTCCAAAAATTATGTTACCAAAAGATTTTTATCCTGTATCTGAAGCTGCTATAAATCAGATACTCGATAAACCAGAAAAATTAAAATGTCCATATTGTACAGGTGGGTGTTTTAAGTGTCGTGATAAAACCCCAGAAACAGTACAGAAAAGAAAAAAAACCGTAAATCGAAAACGAATATTAGAACTTTCAAAACCTAAACCTTGCAAATATAAAATAAAGTGTTCACCAAAAGGTATTTACTGTTCCAAAACTATTGTCGTAAACTATTGTCCACCAAAACAAGAAGATTATTTAAAAAAAGGTATTGGAATTGAACGTATAAAAAATCTACCATTGCAAAAATCGTATCAAGATGATTTTCTTGAAAAATATTATGCAAATAAAAGAAAAAATTTCAAATCAAAACGTAAATATAAAATGACATGCAGATTAGAAGAATTAGCTTTATCAAAGTATTGTCCAAAGAAAATAAAAAAATTTCTTCGTAAACATACAAATATTCGAGAAATAGAGAACATGCGTAAATTAAAAAAATGTAGGAAAGTTAAAAATTCGAAAAAAAAGAAATTGAAAACTGCCAGAAACCTTCGAAAGAAAAAACACTGCAATGAAAAGAGGGAAAAATCTGGTAAATCTATAGACTATTCCAATGTTAAGAAATCTTTTAAAAGGGGAAGCTGCATAAGTTCAAAAACAGCATCAGAATCATTTAAAGGATATCGTGGTAAATTAGAAAATGCTAAAATTAATCAAGAGGAGAATTATCAAGAAACAATAATCATGAATATATCTGAGAAGCAAGTTAATGCTAGAAATAGAAAAAATAAAATTAAGAAAACAAAGAATGGAAGAGAAAGAGGTGGATTTGAGGAAAATGATAATTTGATTATGAGGAACTGGAAATTGTATCATGAATATGAAAAGAAAAATAATAAAATATATAGTAAACATCATCAATATTCAAATTATGAAAATCATCATTCGCTTCGAAAAAATGAAAATTACCATTATCATGATCATGAACAACATCATGATCATGAACAACATCATGATCATGAACAACATCATGATCATGAACAACATCATGATCATGAACAACATCATGATCATGAACAACATCATGATCATGAACCACATCATGATCATGAACCACATCATGATAATGAACAACATCATGATCATGAACAACATCATGATCATGAACAACATCATGATCATGAACAACATCATGATAATGAACTACATCATGATCATGAACAACATTATGATCATGAACAAAATCATGAACACCATCAGTATTACCAAACTGAAAGTAAAACTGTTCTGAAATATATGCAAAAACATTTTCAAATGCAAAATAAGCTGTCATTTATTAAATGGTTTGAAAAGAAATATAATAAATATTTAATGAGAGCATTGATTAAACGTTTATGTGAACGTTGTGAAAGATCAAGACGATCGGAACAGTTGCATTATGATCATTCACCATTAGAACAAACTGATATATGCTTCCTCTAATTATGAATTAATAGGAAATGAACGCCTGAAATGAGAAAGGTGGGACAAATAGATTCAGTTTGGAAAATTGTTGGGGTATTAACAATTTTCTAGATATTTATTTATTATATATAATAAATATTTAATGTTTCGATTAAAGAAGGATATTTATTAGTATGTGATCGTTGGTTGAAAGGTTATTTGGAAAAAATTAAAGAGTTATAAATAGTTTTTGTTGCTGTTTAATATAAAACATATGTTATTACATATTTAAATTTATTTTTTTTTGTAAAAAAAAAGCAATTAGTTATATAAATTAGTTGTTTAATATTATATTGAACGCAATTTGTATTTACTTATTTTTTATTAAAATGTGAAAATTATCTTTTGAATTTTCGTAAATTATCAAATTATAATAAAATTATCTGTTTTTAAATTAGAATTAGAAATGTTTTTAATTTTATTTCTGTCCCTTAGATCCGATTATCAAAATCACAAATTCATAAAATTTTTAATTGCCAATCATTTATTCGTAAAATGTTTGATGATAAATATGGGAGGGGTGAAATAAAGTCGGAGCGTCCAAAAACAATTGTTACCAAAAACAATTGAAATAAAATCGAACTAATCCTTCCATATATTCCGGAAAAGGGCAATACCCTGATCCTAATTCTTAAAAACTAGAATTTCTGAAAAACTTATAGAATATTTATAAATTAGAAGGAATTTTACAGTTAGTTATTAAATTTGGGTTACCCCGTTTCCCGGAATATTAACATATTTGAATTTGCAATATTGTTAATATATAAGAATTGAATTCAGCTTTTGGATTTTAGTAATTTGCTTAGTAGAAGTTTGGGGAACGGTAACCAAAAATGTATTTCAAAAGGATCAGTAGAAGGATTTTGTCGTTACTTGCTAAATTAAAGTTACAATATTTTGTTTAGTGGGGCGCTTTAGAGCGACAGCCTTCGAATGCTTTCTTGAAAATATATGTATACACGGAACGGACCATAAGAAGGAATTAAAGATTTTTTCAAAATCAGGTTATTCCATTTTTCCGGATTATTTCAATATTTTTATACTCAAGAAAGTGAATTTAAGGGTGCTATTCCAATTAGGTAATTGTTGTTTATTCAGTTGTTTTCAATGTTTGATTGGATTTTAACTTTCATATTGAATAGAGAAATTACAGTAAGAAATAAAATATATAAAATATATATTAGACTTTATTTTTAAATTCGGTATTTTGATCAGGGGTTGTACCAACGTAACTTCTCCTAAAATATTTTATTTTAGTTGAAAAAAGTAGTACTGTAAAAGTGAGTGTTTCTTCAATTACATGTTACAAATTAAAAAACTAACGCTAATAAAAAGTTACAGAATTTGTCGTATTTCTATTATTTGAAAGTCCTTTTAAGACTATGTTTAGGGAGTGTCACGAGTTGATTATAAATGGTTCAAAGTTCAAAGACTTAAACTGTGAACTTTGAGAGTAAAAATTTCTGTGTTATTTTTTTCTAATACCTTTACTCATCTTAATACGTATACCTTCCACCTTTTAAAAACTTATAATTTAAAGAAAAATGGGAGTTAAATATTATCTAAAATATTGCAATGTAGTGTAAAATTTTTAAATCATCGTATTTAACTTAAAAAAAAATCTATTCAATTGGAAACGAGATAAATGATAAATTAATGTAGATTTCGAATTTATAAAATTGCAAAAAATTAAACTTTTCAGTTTTTACTCGCTTTCCGTATAAAGTAAAATATAAAAATATATGATACAACGGGCGGTAAGGCCTAGGTCTTAGGATAGCATATACTTTCCTCCATGAAAAAAAAAACAAAATGAACGACAAAATAAAATTGAACCTAGTAGTAAACTTTGGAGGTTAAATAACTCTCTATAATTATATTTGCATATATTCGAACTTTTTCATCATACAATATATAATGTATATGCATATGTGTGATAAAACCTTTATTAAAAAATTTGCAAGTAATCTAGTTTTCTAATAATATGATGTCGTTTACGTCCCTGTCATTTAATTTATTATAATTCGATATTTCGACTTAAAAACGTTTAAAAAAAAAATATAAAAATAAATAAATAAAAAAAATATTTTTTTTTATAAATTAAAATTTTCAGTTTGCATTTTCTAAATTTTCAGTTAAATAAAAACCGACTATAACAAACAATTTAATTCATTTTCATATAAAATTATGGAAGAAGAACCGGAGGAAACTATAAACATCGATGATTTGAAACGTATCGAAAGAGAAGAACGTAGTAAACGTATTTTAGAATGGATCACCAAGCATTCTCAACCAAAACTTTTAGTTAAGCCGAAAATCGTTCGAAAACCAACAAGGTTTCAAAAACCTGGTCCTATGACCGCAGATAATTGGACAAATTGGAGAAAATGGGTTAAAAAAAATGGGATAGCAAAAAGTAAAAGAAAAGATAAAACAAAACCAGCTCCAGAAAAGGGCGATGGGGGCGATGAGGGAAAAGCAAAAACAGTTAATAAAAGTAGAATGAATGAAATGGCAATGCCAAAAAAGACAAGAGAAAAATACGAACCGCCAGAGCCTGAAACATTTACATTTATGCCGAAAATCACTGGCTTTGATCCGGCAAAACAAAAGCCAAGAAAAATTCCGCCAAACTACAATCCATTTGAAATAAGAAAAGGTGCACTAACATATCGTGCTACAAAAACAATAATAAGATTAGCAAAACCACGTACACCTGCTGGACCATATTATCTGGTATCAAGGAAGAAATTTACAAACAAACAATGGAAAATCTATCAAAAATATTTACAAATATTATCATTTCCAAAATTACGAATCCCTCAATTTTCTCAAATGGGAGATTGTGTAGATCCATCTTTAAAATCTGTATCTAAATCTAAACGAAAACCGGAAGAAAATGAACCGTCAGATATAATTACCATAGATTCTGAACCGAAAAAATTAAAATGGTGGCAATGTTGTAACAGAAATAAGAAAATACAACGGAGCGAAGAAGACGATTACTGCTCCTTATTAGATTCTGATTCAGAACTAAAAAGAAAAAGAGGGCCAAGTAAAAAGCGTATTGCCCGGTTAGCTCGACCAAAAAAATGTCCTGTTTTATTCGATAAAATGAGATGTTTAAAACCAAAAATAAAAAATTATTTGCACAAAGATGGTGGGCAACTACATAAACAAGAAATGATTAATTTAAAACGTTTGGAAGCAAGGGCTGAAAGAATAAAATATCACTCGCTTCCCGAAATAAAAGATGATAAAGAGTATAAAGCAATGTTAGAAAAACTTGATGATAAGTATAAAAAAAAAGAATCGAGAGATGATGCAGATGACGAAAATGAGGATGAACAAAAAGAAAAGAAATTGGAAATGAAAAGAAGGGAAAAAGCAAGAGCAGAACCTAAAAAATGTCCAAAGGAATTTGATAGAAATCTTTGCATAAAACCAAAACAAAAAGATTATTTAAAGAAAGGTACAAATATTAGAGGATTAACTCTGGCGCAATTATTACAAATTAAAGCGGAACGTGAAGCGAAGGAAAAAACAGGTACCAGATCTAAAAAAATTGATGTTTGTTATCCGGAAAAACGAACTCCAAAATTATTAAATAGAGAACCACCGACTGGCACACCAGCTATAGAAAGACGAAAAGAATGCGTAGTTAATATAAAGCATAAGTACCTGAAATATAAAACTGGCCCACAATATAAAATACCAAAACCAATACGAATGCGTCCGGATATGGAAAAGATTAAACGTAAAAATTTAGCAGCTTGGGAAGCAGAAAAAAATCCAAAATTCTATGATGATGAAGGAAAAGAACGTCCACCAACTGCAGCGGAGCGTAAAAAAATTTCAGAATCTCTAAGGTCAAAACCAAAAAGATGTCCTCCTCCTACAGATAATGACGGCTTAGGTTGTATACCACCATCGCGAAAAGATTTTCTTAAGAAAGGTCAATACACAAAATGTACATCAACTGCTACTTCTGCTTCTTCCAGTGAAACTTTAAGTAAAACGAAAAGTAAAATTAAAAAAAATCCAAAGAAAAAAATTGAAAAAAAGAAAGAGAATACGATTTATTTAAAAAGATAGTAAATGAAGTCGTCTGAAAAGTTTCCAAATCTAAATTTAAGTGCTTGCTTGTTTGATTTTTTTTGCCACATATTTCTAAAAGTTGTTTTGTGTTGTCATTTTTGGATTTTATTAAGAATAAATTTTGTATTCGTTTATAACTAAATATGAGATTTAATGTTTTTTAATATTTTTATATAATTTGAAGATTCCATAATAATAGTAGCACATTTAGTTACAAATTTTCTATTGAGTGAAAATTACTTAGGGCGTTTTTAGTCATGCTAAAAAAATGTTTCTTTTTGTACACAGATTATCCATTTTGTGTTTTTCTGACCACGATCTATGAGCTCGTAAGAATTTCTCAGATTTCAGAGTTGTCAAACAAGGAAACGTTAAATTATAATAAAATACTAAAAACACGGCATTTTGTTTTTTAAGTTTTTTTTTTACATTTTGTTTTAATAAAAAATGGAGAATGTAGATATCTTTTAAATTTAGTTTCATAAAATAAATTTTAAAGCAAATAAACAATGACGTTAGAAAATAATTTGGATAAAAATTGACAACCTATGCTCTGAGCATTTCTTTTTTAACTCAGAGCGTCAGAGTTCGGATAAAATTTAAATCTGAGCATAGTTTGCTCTGATCGCTCGAAATCTTCTCTGAGCACTGATCTTATGAGAAAAAGAAATCTCCAGTTTTACTTTTTCTTTGACGCTTCTTTTAATTCGAATTTAAAATTCGATATGAGATTTTTTACGTGTTTCAAACAGACGGCCTACCCCGTTTTGCTACTTTACGAATCGACTCAGAAAAACCCCATTAGAAATTAAAGATTGGTTAGGCGTGTTATTTTTGCAAATAGAAAAGAAAAAACAAGAATTTTTCTAGCAAAATTTCAAGAGCAATTTAATCCTTTACAAAATCACCTTGGTGACCAAATTTATAGAGTTCCTCAACACATCCTTATGTAAAAGAAATCCTCAAGAATATTATGCCGTTTTTCGGTATAGAAATGAAATGGCAGAAGGTGTTCCTGACGATGATGCGTTAATAGCAGAATTAAAACACCAAAAAACAATTCTAAAACATGTTTAAAAAACAAAATAGTTCTTTTCTATCAGTAAATGTAAGGCGTGAATTAAATAAATAAGCATTTATATTTTTTTTCTAATTTTTTTTTTTAATTTTTGTACGGGCGGTAATCCTAATGGATTTAAAAATTACTGCGTTTCTTTTACATAGGAACTTACACTTTGCTACTTCCAACTACATTAGTCTTTGAGGAAGTTAGAAAGAGTAGATCATAGGAGAAGTTTTAGAAAAATTGCCCTACAAATGAGGAAAAGTTTTAATGAAAGCTTTTCATAATAGATGAATATTCATTTGTCAAATGTCGTCGCTAATTTGACTTTATTAAATAAGTGATTTCTTGTTGGATTTATTTCATTGTTTTTATTTATTTCATATTCAAAAATTTATTTTTGTTTTTGGAAATATATTAAATTATAAATAATTTTATCATCCATTTTTAAATTTTTTAATTAATTAATAAAATAAACAATTTAAATTTTTTGTCAATTAGTAGATAAGGAAACTGACAAACATTTGACGTTTGTAAACTAGATGGGTTATTTTCTATAGGTAGTTCTACGGGCTGTCAATTTTGTTTTTTTTTTTTAGCCAATTTTATTTAAATGTGAGTACGAGTAGGAGTACGAAATGTTGGTACGATTTTAGTCTTACATAACAAAAACATATCATATAGTTGATTTGTCATTTTGTTAAATGTCAAAATTTGGAACTATTCTAATCTTGAAATAATAGGTGTGTTTTTTAGTGAGTTTTAGGACTATCTAGAATAACAAGAACAGAAAAGTGAAGGTTAATGCGTTTATTAGTTTTAGAACAGGTATTTTTCTGTCTGAAAGTTTTCCACTTTTGTGTTCATTAGTTTCTCAAACTGTTCTTAGTTGTAATTTTCTGTTTTAATTTATTTTCGTTTCCGTTTTGGACAACTTTTTTTTTTCAGACCGTTATAAATCGTAATCATTCATAGCTAAATCGATTTTAATTTTATGAATTTAAAATTCATCATATCGTATGCTGAATAAACTGCTTGTCTCTAATACCAGCTTCAGCTGATTCGAAGTAACCCCAGTTAAATTAAATCACAAATCATATCACAAATTATAAAAAATTGCAAAAAAAATAATAAAATAAATTATAACTACAACTGTGTACATAAAACTGTAACTTAATTTATTTAACTATAATTAAATAACTAAATTATATAGTTTGATGTTTTTCTAAAGTGATCCAACAATATTACAAGATAAAACCTTTTAACTAATAGACTTTTTAGCTAAATATGACTTTTTTTTGCTAACTTTTAAAATTTTGATAATATGTTTATATGTATTATGAAGAATTTTTTCAATGAATGTGTAGTTTTTCTCTATGTTATTTAACCAAATCTGTAGTTTTACTTCAGGCAGACAGTTGCGGCAAAACATTTATAAATAAAATTACTTAAATAACAATTTATTTTAATTTATCAACATATCTAGGTGCCTATACTTAAATTTAATTTTCCAAAAATATCATTAGAACAAAATTTGAATTAAAAAAATTAAAATTATTTTTTCATTTTTTTATTATTTTTTTTTTTTTAATACAAATTTTTTTAAAATTTACAAGTATAAATTTATAAATAAAAAAATTAAAAAAAAAAAGCATTGTAACTTATTAATATCATACAAAATAATGAATTGATTATATTCATTTCCTTGGAACAATATTTTGAAAATACTATAAAAATAAAAAATGGGTTGTTTTGGTTCAAAAAATGAAAAGCCAAAATGTGAATGCAAAGACAAAAATTCACCATGTAAACTTGATGAATTTATCAAATCTGGACCCTCTCAAAAACCGTTATCTATTAAAAGTAATAATGATAAAGCAGTACAATCTGGACGCTCCCAAAAATCAAATCACAAAAATGATTATTATAGTAATAATCAAATTCATGATAAAGAAATACCAAAGTGTACAACAGATACCCGCAATAGAAATGATACGGGGAAAAATGTGTCACGAAACGAAAGTGAGAGAAATGATAAAAATGCAGCCCAGAACGAATGCAGTGGATCAAAGAAAAAAAACCAAAAAAATAATAATGTTCCAATGGAAAAAAAACAATGTAAGGGTTGCAGGTGCTGTAATTGTTGCAAATGTTGTGAATGTAGTACATGTTGTGAAGATAATGACTCCACATATTATCCAACAAAATGCGCAAATGTAACTGTTGAACAAATATATTGATCAAAATAAGTTACATGTTAGATTATATTGAAATTAAATTTCAATGTCTTCGTAAATCTTCAAAATTTTTAAAAAGTTAATTAAAAAAAAAAGTTTCTATGATTAATTTTAAGATGTGCATTTAAGAATTAAGTAAAATTGCTAATAAAAAAATGTATTTTCAAAGATATTTAATATTTTGTTTTTCTTCATTTTCTAAGACAGATGTTCCTGAACATTATTTCTAAATAATACTTATTTAAAAAACCGTTCGGAACTTTAATCGAATAAAATTTTTATAACGTTCTTTTTGGAAATTTAATTACAAAAACTAAAAAATAAAGTCCCGGTAAAATTAAAGTTGTTTACGAGTTCAACAAACCAATTCCCAGTTTCTCGGAACCATTTAGTCAGACCGATGTAATTTAAAAAAGATAATCACCAATTCTTAGTAGAGCCTAAATCACATCTGGGAAAGTTGAAAAAGTTAGACTTTTAAGTCTGTCTAAACAAATAGTCCTCAAAATTTATGATATCACTTTTTGGGACTTAACATTTTTTTGGCCTCTTTTAATGTGTACTACAGAATGGAATACTGCGTTTTGTTATGAGAACTTTATTTAGAACTTTATTTCATTTTCACAATTGGAATTGTTCCGAAAAGAACTTTATTTTTTGTTCACTTTGAAAAAACATAAAAAAAAACAAAAACATTTGTCTGGTTTTTTGATCTTCCCATTTAGGCAATGTAAGAACTACACTTATATATTACTTAGAGGCTACACAGAGGGTAAAAAATATGAGACAATATTGTAAGAACAGCACGAGTCATTAGTCATTACCTATTATTAACTATTATATATATTTTTTAACGCCGCTCGAATTCTAGTTAACTAAATTTTTTGTAGCATTATTTTAGACTTATCTTCTAAGAATCCTCAATTTCATTTTTTAACTGGCGCACTTCCAGTTATATTTAATGAGTTGCACAAAATTGTTTTAAGTTCATAAATATTTCAATTAAGTTCTCTATAATAATTTCAAATTCTTAAACAAAACCGGTTGTAAGATATATGGCGTCAAAAATTTTCAGTTGAAAAATTGAGTTTCGTATAACGGTAATTTAAAGTACATACCATTTAGTAACTCTATATATTTCATGTTACAGAAACAAATTTATAAAGTACGGCTTTCGATGGGCTTTTTTAGATTAAAAATACATCTGATAGAAATTTTATTAAAGAATCTTAAATATAGGGCTTTTCAGTGGTTTGTGAGGTTGCAGCTCTGTAACGGGTGGGACTACAAAGATATGTTCATGCATGAAATTAATTTTCTTTTGCAATACCAATCCGCAGTCAAAATTTATTTTCTTATATCAAACGGTTATAAAAGTTTTGTAAACATACGGACGAACGGACAGAGTGATTAAATGATATATAGAGTGGTTAAATGACATATTCGACTCCGCAGACCCATAATTTTGTGTTTAGATTAAAGAATCGAATAAAATTTCATCATTTTTTCTTAATTTTTTTTGTCAAAATTTTATTCAAAAATTAAAAAAGAAAAAACAAAATTTTTTTTAATAAATTTTTAAATTATTTTTAAATTATAAAGTTCGTTTAAAATTAAAATAAAAAAATATCAAAAAAAAAACACAATTTCTATTTTGAGACAATTAAAAATATGGAGTAGATATTAAAATGTTATTTAAAGGTCATTAAATTAAAAAAAAAATCAGTGATTTCTGAATTAAAGAACAGAAACTCTACAAATGTTAAAAAAGTTGCAAATAGTTGAAATTTATTTGAAGTTATACAAAAATGAGTTCTTCTGATAAAAAGAGTGAATTAAAAGCATCATTTAATAATCAAAATCAAAAAGCGAACAAACAATCAGCATCCTGTCCAACAGGTAAATGTAAAGATTACATTGCGTTTGTAAAACAACAAGTAGAAGCAGAAAGGGAAAAAAGATTAGCAGAAGAATTACGAAATAAAAAATATCAATGTTTTAAGAAAAGGAAAAAGCTTTAATTCATATAACGATGTATGATCGATCAAATAATTCTCTAATCATAAAAACTTATACGAAGTTGAAATGGCCTATGAACTATTCATTTTAAAACAAATCAATAATGTAAAAAAAAGACCATTTTTCATATAATAAAATTTACTTAATTGTAATTTGCATTTTTTTATTTGGTACAGGTATTTATTATTTAAATTGTAGATATATCTTTAATTGTATTTATCTTTATATTGTTATGTTTATTGGTTTCAAATATTTAACTAATTTAAAATGGGTATAATAAAGTATTTTTAAAATAATTCAAATAAAAATACATATTAGTATCTATATTATTACCATTATTATCATTCATATTAAATAATAAGTATTATTTAAAACAAAATATCAGTTGACATTTTGAGTATCGCCAATAAAAAAAAATCCATTATACATAAATATATTTCTTAAAAATAGCTGTCATCAATTTGATTTTTGACACTTTCAAATCGATTTGTAGTTTTGTAGCAATAAAATACAATGGCAGTATTACTATGACAGGTAACATCTTTACAACACCAAAAAGTCATTTTCTGTTGTAAATCAGAATAGAGAAATTGTATCGTGTTGTCTATTGTTTTGTGAATTGGACTTAGAGGGGGTGCTTTAAATAGTATTATTTGACTGTTTAGACTGTACATTTTCAATGTTCAAAATGTTTTACATTGAACAAAATTATTGAATACAATCAAACAATCAAATTGTTCTATTTCGAAAACCATTTTCATTCAATAAAAGTTTTAAATTATACGAATTGAGAAAAAAATTTTTAAGAAGAGATACGAAACGATTAAGTTGGAAATTGCAATCGCGTTATTCAAAGTTTAGCGTTAACTCAAAGCTTACAATCTAAAAAATATTAAATAAAACTTTTATATTTATTATTCAATTAGTTTTGTTAGTTTTGTGATAGTATTTATAGTATAATTTTAAGGAATAACAATATTGTTTAACTGATGATTCACAAATATCGGACACGGACAGAGTGAAACTCCATAGATAAATTTTTTCAAAATTTTTAAAAATGTTCTAAACAAGGAGATTTTTACTGAATTTATACCTACTTGACAACTAGTCTTTGGTCGTTCACGTACTAATAATTTTACGTTTATTATATACTTTTATATAAACTTGCCTGTGTCTATGGCTTTATTTTTCATTCTGTCAGTTAGTGATACATTTATATTAGAAATCTGACCATAAATTTATAAGAATTGTATGGTTCAGTGGTTAGCAAAGTGGCTTAGGGTGTAAATAGATCTGAGTTCGATCCTAAATTAAAAAAAAATTTTTTTTTTCAATATATACTTTTATTAAAGTAGTACTAGCTCCCTAAAATGTAGAAAATAAAAAATTGAAGGTAGATCTTAGCAGTAAAAGAGTAAAAGAGTTTAAAAGTAAAAATTTTTTTTTTTTGAAACTAATACTAAAACACTTTTTAATACAAAAGATCTACCATAAATTTTTGGTTAATGAAAATTTCCAACATTTTAAGCTTAAAAGTTATAATAATTATAAAAAACTTATAAATTTTAAAAAACATTACAACACAACAACAAACAGAAAATTTCAGTTAAATTTTTTGTTTCAAAAAAAAAAAAAAAAAAAACAGAATTCAAAAAATAAATACTCTGAAAAAAATATCAAAATACAGAAGCAAGCAGTCAATATATATTAAAGAAATGTAAAGAAAATATGACATGTATATCTAAGTCAAAAAATTAAATGGTATTTAAACTGAAATAAATCAATATAAATAAAAATGGGTAGTTGTTGCGGTAAACCGAATTATCCATTAAAACGTTGTGATTCCTGTACTAAACACATTCAATACATAAAACAGAAAAGGCAACAGGAAATGGAAGCCGAACAAGCTACTAAACTTGCTCAGAAAGCTGCCGAAAAGAAAAATCAGAAATAAAATTAGGAATTTATAAATAATAATAAATTTCAAGCTAAATCAAAGATTTTCTGAGATATTTTAACTTTAATATTTATCTGATTCTCGGCGGTGTAGAAGTTGAGGATAATAAAATTAGTGAAAGCTATATTAAAGTATTCTTAATAAATAAATGATTATTCATAATATAAAATATTTTAAAAATATTTTTAAATTTGTTTATTTTATTTTGTCGTAACTTTTGAATTTACCCGCATGCCAACAATACTTTTTTTAATTTTTTATTTAAAAAATAAATTGAATTTTAGTAAGTTAATAAAAACTTAGAACCTTGACTTTGATTTTCACTTTGACTTGTCAATCAACAGATTTTCTATGTAAATTTCCAAACATTTCAATGTTTTCAAACATTTTGAATTTCTATGTCAATTTCCAAACATTTCAAAATTGACATATAACCACGGGTCCGGGACGAAACGATAATCGGGCAATTTACAATTGTTCTTTAACGTTTTGTTTTCTTCTCTTGTTTCAAATCTGGTTCCGGAAAAAATTTTGACCCGAAGAAAGATTTAAAATTTAACAAAAAATGAAGTTCTTTTTGGAACAATTTCTATCCAAAAATAAAATAAAGTTCTAGACCTTATATCTTTAGACTCAGAAACCTGGCTGACTTGTTTAAAAAAACCTAGTCCTCAATTCTGTAGTATAGACAATAAAAAAGGCAAAAAAATTATGAAATTTCCCAAAAAGTGGCATCATAATTTTGAAGGGCTATTAGTTTAGACAGGATAAAAAGTCTAACTTTTAAAACTTTTCCAGCTGTATAGGTTTGGTTATTAAGTCCCGAGAAGCGGGGATTTATTGTTTTTTTTGTAATTCGTAGGGAATTTTAATTTCATCGGAACTTTTTTTTTGGATTTTGTGTTTAAAAGTTCGAAAAAAAAACGAAATTGTAACAATTTAATTCGGATAAGTCCCGAAAGAAATTTTAAATTGAAACAAAATTTTTTTTTCTTTGGAAATAAATATCGTTCCAGAACTTTTCATTTTTATTTGGTTTCGTTCTGGACCCCTGTATTTAACTTGTTATGTTTAACATTTGTTTAACTTGAGTATTCGGAAAAAATAAAATTTACAAAATACTTTGAGCTTTTTATAGATCTTTTTACAGTTTTATATCACCGACATATGGTGTTTTTTGATTATCATTGTATTCGCAATGGTTTTCTTTTCGTAATTTTTGATTAAAAAATTGAGGAGAGAGCAGATTTATTCTCAATAATCTAAACATTAAAAATCTAATTGGAAAAATACCCGAATCTAAATAATTTGAAAAAATAAAACTAATCTAAAGGCAATAAAGCGGCAATAAAACGCTAATGAAAAAAATAAGAAACAAAGTTAGAGGTAGAGTAAGAAACAGTCCAGCAGATCATTTAAACTGTTGAAGGAATATAGTTAGGAATGAGAGATTTCATAAAAAGTTGTAAGCTGCGTACAGCTCATTCTAAAATGAGATATTAATTAAATACAATTACTAGATTGTATATATAATTATTATAGGTGTATTAGTATTTGTATGTACATTTGCGCATGCGCAAATACTAACTGTGGATTGATTAACTAAAGTTAATATGATGCATTATTTCTCATAACTCAGTCCCTATATGAACAATTAATGAAAATAAAACCAAGGATTTTTAATAAAGCATTTTTTCAAAATTAATCCATATTCCATAAAAAGTTTTTAGGCAAATAAGTATATTTAATAATAAACTACTTTAGAGAGCTGTAACTTTGAAATGGTTGAGGCTAAAATAAAAACTAGTTCCATGAAACAAATGGTATAAAAGTTATGTTAACATCCGAACAGTGGCAAATAATGAAGGAAGGTACATTTTTTTCAAATTTTTTGAAAATGTACTAAAAACCCTCATTATTAAATGAAAAAACTTAATAAATTAAAATTGATCTCTTTCCCAAACAATTGTTTATCAAAATTCAAAAATTCAAAAACAAAAACATTTCTAATAATAATTTAAAACAAAAAAACAAATTAAATATGTACAGATCGGATTTTTGAAAATTTTAATATAAAAAAAAAATAAGTAAAAAAAATGTTTAATAAATAAAAATCAGAGAAAATTGAAAATAACATATGACTTCCATACAATAAAATATTTAATTAAAGTACCAGATCTTATCTTTGTAACATTTGTTGCTCTTTTTCTAAAATTTTAAAATAAATTTTTGTAAAATGTGTCGCAGGAATCGAAAATATGTACCAGCATTATATGCTGATATTGAATGTTGGAACAGAAATGTGATGGCAAACGCAAAAGCAAAAGAAGATGAAAATAGAAAACAATTTCTGCCAAAACTAAACAAAAAAGAAATGGAATTGCGTACAAAGATTTCACAAGAAGCTGCAAAAAAAGAAAAATCCAAACAGAAAAAAAGGGAAAAAGAGGAAAAATGGAAAATAGCAAAATCTTAAAAAACTAAATGCGAAAAAATAAAAATTGTTACAATCTTAAGTTATAATTAAATAAAAGCTTCAATAGTAAATTTTCTCAAATTTTTGGGTATTTTATTATTCCTAGAAAAAATATTGGCTCTTGCCTTTAATTTATTAATTTCCTTTGATCTAAATCGTTAACCGTATCCTTTTGTTTCAACATATTTGAGTCAAGTAAAATTGATAAACCAAAAATGCTGTGCGGGTGTGGTCGGAAAACAAACAATGAAAAAAACCAAGGCTTTTTAAAAAAGAACATTTTCAAAGTCAAACAATGTTCCTTAGTAAGTTTTGGTTAAAGAGTATATTGAAAAATGTTTTACTTTGTTTTTTATAGGATTTTTTAAAAGAAAAATTTTAAAAAATGTAAAAACCCATTCTATAATTCTAAGAACACCTTTTATAATTAAGAGAAATTGTTAACTCATGTTGAAATAAGATGTAATCGATAATGTCATATACCGGTCGACAACAATTGCATCTGACAGTTAGTCATCAACAGACAATCAACAATTATGCTAAAAATAAAATTTGCACATAAACTTTTACATACAATCGGTTGACAATACTTTAGGAACAAATGATTTGAATGTGACGTTTTGTTGATTTACAATATTGAAAATTCTTAAGAGGTTTCTAAATTGTTTTTTGCGTTATCTGTTCCACTATCTTCTTCGCTGTCATTTAAGAAAGAGCTTAAAATATTTTTAAAAAACATTTACAAAACTATTTACTTTAAACAAATACCTATCTTCTTCAAAAATTTGTATATTGAAAAAAAATCACAAAAAAATATAATTCGCAATTGCAGTTTTATTTTTACAAAATTTGTCTTAAATTGTAATCATATGACTTGCAAATGACATTTTTAATTACGTGACATTTGTTTTTTGCATTATCGATTAAGACTACAAATGTAAACATCTGTTGACAATATTAAAAGTTATAATGCTTTTGTCAGTTGCAATATCCGATTATCATGCGAAAGCTTTCAAAGGGGGCATAACATTATCAATTACACCTATAGAATATTGGTGTTTTCATTTTTATATTTTACTTCAAAAAAATTTGAACCGGTATTCAAGAACAACGTTTCATATATATGACCCACTTCTGATGGGACATATGGCCCAAACTTAATTTGGGCACAATGTTTCATTTCTTTCGCGTTTCGAACCACTTTCTTTAAAGGAATGCGGGCTGTTGCTAACTCACAAGCTTCTAGGATATCTTTTAACCATGAGTTATTTCTATAAAAGCTGTTAAAAATAATTTTAATGTTTAATGAGTCACAGGATCCTAAAGTTTTAGTCCATTTAACCTTAGTCTTATCAGGGGTATTGTGACTTACCACTGGTTGGTTATATTGGCACATTTTCGTATTCTAGTTAGAAGTCTTCAAAATATTCAAATTTCTTAGTTTTTAATCAGTTTACAGCTCTTTAATGAGGTGAGCTTTTCCGAATTCGGTATTTCAGTTCTCAACTCAAACCGTTTGAAAGATATAAGAGGTTAAGAATTTTGTTTTGAATTGCAAATATATCTATAGAACTCTTATTATTACAATTTAAATATAGGACTTATCCGGACTTCTGGGGTTGTAGCACTTTAATGGATGAGGCTACAACAAAAAGTTCTTCCATAATTTTTTTCGGAATATCTATCTGTGGCTAAAATTTCATCTCGGTACTTGAAGCCGGGCAGCAGTTCTTTTAACTTTTAATTCAAAAGCAAGTAAATTTTAAGAGACTTTATTTTTTTTAAAAAACTGTCATCTTAGTTTTTCTTTTCAAAATCAATGACAACAATTTTTAAAAATATTTAATTTTTAAATAATAAATTTTTTTCATTCTTTCGGCGGCATTTTTTTTTTAAATTAAATTAAATTAGATTTATAAAAATTAAAAAAAGAATAAATTTTTAAATTTAATTATGGAAAAAGAAACAAAAACAGCAAGTACTGATTCACACGTACAAGATTCTCTCAATACTCAAACTGAATCATCAGCAGATGATTCTAGTAAAGAAGAAAATGCAGCAGCACATGTTGTAACGCTTAACGAAGATTCAAAACCTGCCGATACTTCGGAATCACAAGCACGTCGTAAAAGAAAATGTTTTTCCAGAAGAAAGCCATAAAATTAAAAGATTTTTGAGAAATTTTCTAAAATTAATTTTTTAACTAATTTTAAAAAAAAAAAAATGAATAGGAACCGATGAATTAATTGTTTATTTTTTGTTTGACAAAAGTAAATTTTATTTAGATTTAAAAATTTTTTATTAAAAAACTTTTTAGAATGCTCATTATATTTTAATTAGAATTTAAAAAAAATAAAAAAAAAAAAAAAATTAAAACAAAATTTATAAAAGATGTTTAAAACAGTATTTTAAGAAAAATAATAAAACATTAAATTCAAAATTTTAGTTTTTTTGATTATTCAATTTTTTGATTTCAAATTCAAAATTTTTATTTTATTGTTTCACATTAAAAAAACGAAAATATTTGAAGTATGAAAAAATTTCAAAGTAGACCATCTGTAAGGACTCCAACAACAACAGACGCTATAAATGAAATAACCTCTGAAAATAGAAATACTCCAGATAATGGTCTTGCATCTGCCACTATAAATAATAATTTTTTAAGTTCAAATGAACAGAGATCTAAAATTCTACATTCTTATAGTCCAGGTTCTAAATCTGGAATCAGTGACACAATAAGTATAGTATTAAAAAAAAATGAATATGATAAAAGTTCTGAATCTGATGAAAATGATTTAATAACAACTGAAAGTGAATACATTGATGAAAGTAAATCGGAAAAGAGTAAAGAATTAAAGGAATCTAATGAATCTATAACAAAAAATTATAATCTAATTAGTAAGAATAAAAAAATTGAAGAAAAAATTATAAACGTATCCAAACAAAATGAAAATAAACATGAAAAAAAAAAAGATTGTAAAAAATGTGAAGAACTCCATTCAAAGACAAATGAAATTAAAAAAATCACTGGTACAACAAATATTGCAAAATTAATTGAAACTTCACAAATTAATATTGAAACACTTGGAACAAATAATACAGTACAATCTGTTGATACTATTAATGAAACTATTAATGAAGTTAGTTTGAATAATCTTCTTCCATTAGAGGAAACTGAAGAATTATCTGAAACTTTCAATGTTAATACAGATAATAATATTGTTAATAATCCAACAAATAATGATGATATGGAACGTTTAAGAGGTTCTGGTAAATCAACAATTAATATCAATCAAAATAATATTGAATGTCCAAATCAAACAGAATCAAATTCTGATGAGAATGGTACTAAAAAAACCAAGAAATGTTTTTTTTTGCGAAAAAAATTTAAAAGTTAACTAAAAATACAATTTGATTATTTTTTTTTTTTTTTCTAATATTTATTTCTTATATTCTGGGTATTTAAAATGATTTTTTATTTAAAATAAATAATTATTTAATACTTAAACAACCAATTAATATTTTATTATGTGTTAAATCACTACTAATAAGAGTTCTAAGACTGCCTAGAACAACCTAGGTATTTTGTATATTAATTTATCAAAACTGTTTTAAGTAGTTCTTTTCTGATCTAATTTTTTTCTTATCCGTTTTGGACAACTTTTTTTAGTTTTTATTCTATTTTGACAATTTTTTATAAATTTTTATTTATTTTTTAGATAAACTTCAGTAGCGTGAAAAAAAAAATTAAGACTATAGGTGGTGTCGGGAGAATCAATTCAACTTGGTTGATTTTGACATTTTTCAATTCCACTCAAAAATTTTCCGGTGTCGGCTAAGTCAATTGAATTAGTTTCAATTAATTGAATCAAGTGGTTTCAATTTTGACTTTTTGACAACAGAAATGTCAGTATTATAAAAATAATTTAAACGAAAAATTTTTAGTTTTTAGACGGTTTATTTTGTGCTGCATTATATTATTTACTACTAATAATTTTTGCAATGAGTTTTTTGTGGTTGCTTCCATTAGATTGATTAATTTTTCTAATTGTTTCATGTTGCTGAAACATTTTTTCCTGAAATAAATAAAAATTTTCATATTTATATAAATTATTTACCTTTCTAAATTACTCATTTTAATTTTTCTTTAAACAACGCCAATAACAGAACAAATTTAACAGAATAGATTTAAACACAAACAACGCCAATGCCATAATGTAATGTCAAACACAAAAATGCATTTGAATTTCAAAGTCGACTCAGACGACTGTAAACAACACAAATTGTTTTCCCCGACACCGATATTTCAAATCGACTTAAGTTGAAAGTCAAAAAAAAATTGATTTCTCGATACCACCTTATGTAGTACTTTTTTTTAATAAATAAGATTTTGCATATTCGTAAGTAGCAAATGTAATGCCCTATCGTCAGTGAACCTCTCATGTCGCTCTCAATACTTAGTCAACAAAACAGTGTGCACAATGAAATGTACATGACAGCGTTTTTTGACATTGTTTTGTTTACAAATTTCATGAATTAAAAAATATTCAATTGTTTAAAGTTTATTGTATAGCTATTTTAAATAGTTGTTTGATATTATTTAACCCAAGAGAGAAAAAGAATTAATAGTTTTATTAATTTTTAATTCTGATATATTTTTGTCCAATTATTTGACATTTGAATACGTAGAGAAAGCGAAAAAGTTAAAAGTTAAACAACTTTTTTAATGACTGCGTAATGGCTGCGACATAGCTGCGTCTATTGTAGACATTTTCATTTAATTCAATACATTTAACTTAGTTTGACAGATAGCTCTATGTACTTCGTAACTTCGGATCCCAGTTTTTAACCACGTAACATGGTTTTTTGGACTTCACTTGTTATTGGAGGTTTTGGGGTCTATTTTAAGTTCCCAAACTGCAAAAAAATAGGATTCATTCAAAATGACAAAAATATATAAGAATAACTAACTTATTCTAAATTTTTAGCTTTTTAATGGCAAATAATACTAGGCGCCCATAGACTGAAATTCACAGCAGGCAAATTTGAAAAAAATTCTAAAAATTTTGATAATTTTCAGATTAAAATTTGTTAATTAGTGTTTGGTAAATTTTGATATTTCAAAATCTTTGGACCCTAGTTTTTAACTACGAAACATGGTTTTTTGGACTTCACTTGTTATTGGTTTTTAGATAGCTCTATGTGTAGAGATCGGAACTATAGCATTCATTGTAGATGGGCTATAAACATATTTTGACGTTACTTTTACTAATTTCATTCGTTTGGTAATTTGTTTGTAATAAATTTTAAAATTTTTGGCCCCAACCTAATTAAAAGTGTTCGACGTACAAAAAAAAAGTAATATTTAAAATATAAGATTAAAATGTTTAATATAAACATTTTCACATAGTCATTGTAATTTTTGCACGAATTTTTATTATAAAATAAATATTAAAAAAAAATTTTTTATTTGGAAAATATATTATAATAAAATAGTATCATTATTTTCTTATTTTTTGATTGGACATTTATTGAATTTATTTCTTTTATTTTATTTTTATATTTTTTGTGTCATTAGTTTGTTATTTTTTTTTTGTAGTTCTTTCAAAGGTGTTAAAACCATATTTTAACTTAAAAAAAAACTTAAACTATGAAAAAAATCAAATTATATTAAAAAAAAAAAACAATAACTTGAATGAAAGGTACCTATAAAAATTCAAAAGTTTGGAGAAAGAATTGATCGAATCTATAAATAGGCACGAATATTGTATGTTATGATGCATAATTGAATAATGCCGATATAAGATATATAAACATATATCATACATATATTTTCTTTTGTTAAATATGTAAACAAATAAGTGTGAAAGAGATGTAAAAAAAAATATATATTTGCAAAAAACACATAAATTGTGTAGAAAAGTTTACGCCTTCATTTTGCAAATTTATTGATGATGAGTTGTAACATAGTAATTGAAAATATTTCACGGCTATGTTACGACTATGTTAAAATAATTTAAAAATTACTTAATTATATTGTATTTCGCATTGATGTTTATTATAATAATGATATGTTGTTTTTCTATTAAAAATTTTGTAAATTAATACAATTTACACATATAGTTTATTGTAAAAGATAATTTAATAAAATAAAATTGTAAAAGATTATCACATCTTATTGAAGGGAACTGGGACATTCAAAATTTAGGTTGTGACCGAAACTGTCACACTTCACTTCGCACTGAAAACTATAGCTCGTCACACTTAATTTATTCCGAAATACTTCAAATAGTATAAAAGGTTGTTCGGAGATATTCGCACTAATACTAAATTATCTGTCAAATATTTAGTGTTTTTTTAACCACCCGAGATGATCAAAATTGACAGCTTAATATTATTCAATCAATTGAATGCTTTTTTTTAAATTTTTTAAAATCCAAGTAATAAGTAAATAAAGGTGTTTATAAATAAAATAAAAAGACAGAATTTTAAATCAATTAACATTGCCATAACCATCATAAAGTATAGCTGAATAATGCTAAAAGAAGGTATATTTTTGGCGTTGTCAAAATTAATTTGACACAAAGTGGTATTAGGGTAATTGCATTAAGGCATTATATTTTCTATTCTGAAAAATTTGTTAACTGTCATAAATGTTAGTCTGGAAAATATAAAAGAGGGGAAAATAGTTTTGCAGACTGGGGGAAACAGTGCGTATTGCTAATAGAGTACTTCCACGGGTTGTCAATGCTTTTTTGTTTTTTATAAGACAAAAGTACAATTTTATTTAAATTCAATCACATTTTGTACGATTTTAGTCTTACACAACAAAAACATATCATAAAATTGATTTGTCATTTTATAAAACGTCAAAATTAGAAACTGCTTCATAGTGCGAGACTTTCAAATTAAAGCTTAAAGCTATTTTGCAACTTCCAATATTTTTCAAAGTTTGAATTCCTATTTGGAAAATTGTCAAAATATAATTGCATCAGATAATGCAATTACTTAATATAAGGAACTTTGATCGTAATGGATCTAATTTACTAAGAATTTCTAGATAATTATTATTTTAGTTCGACTTGCAATGTTACCGAATTTGTAAGAAGCATTTGTTATTCTTTGTAAGATTTAAAATTATATGTATATACAAAATCTCTTTGTAATCCATTTCACTTACATAGATTTTAAGTTGCTGAAACTATATTTGAATTTCACTTTAGAAACTAAAATATCATTTATTATTTCTTAAATATACCTATACTATATATTACTGTAGTCCATGTTAAGTGCCAAATATATAAATTTTTTTAAATTTATTACATGTATTTATATAAATTATCACCTATCAACTTTTCATTTCTCTTCTTACCGCCTCCCCCATTTTCACTATTTTATCTCATTTTTGTATACCATTTAATCTAAAATATTATTTATGAACACCAGTAAATTCGATATGTGATTATCATTATAATGATTTTTCACATTGAATTATGGTGGAAAACGATAATAAATAATAAAAGTAGCAAACAACCAAAGTATCCAAATTATCGCTCTTAAATCATTGATTGGTGTTTATATGCACCTAGAATCAGGAATAGGAAAATAAAAAAAAACAAAAAAACAGGCTTTGTATCCCAGTGTTATTTGAAAAAAAGTATTCCATAATTTTTATTTATTTTTTTTTTTTGCTTTAAATTTAAAATATTTGGTTGTTTTATTTTAAATCTATAGATCTGTAGTTTTAAATTTCAACGTTGCACGCATTTCATTTTATATACACGTGCATACATAACTTTGTATGAGATTAGCTTTTTGCTATATTTTTAGATTAACATGACTTCCATTTTCGGTAAATCCTTCTATACGAAAATGGCGTGAAAAAAAACAAAAACAAAATGATGCTGACCTTTTTTGGTTAAAATAAAAAATATGCTCATAAAAATTATTTCCTTTAAAATTTGTTTTATTTATTTGTTTGCTATGAAAGTTCGATTTAAACAAGTTACTTGTAATCTATATGTATATAGGTACTTTTCCTAACATATTTTTAATATCGATGGGCTATGGTATGTTAATTTTATAGTTTCTCAAATTTTGATATTTCTTAGAAATGTGAAAATAGTTCCAATAAAAATTTAATAAAAAATTAAACAACATAAATTGTAAATATCAAAATTTAAAATGAAATTTATCATTGAAATTTTTAAACAGACTTTTAAACAATTCTTTAAGCATATTTAAAGTTTTAAAAATTTTTAATAACAAATCCTTCTTTAATTAATAAATTTTGTAAAAATTTTAATTCGCGAAACGTTAAATTAGAATACCGTATGGCAACCCTATATATTTATTTTGGATATATTTATAAATTTTATATATTAACTGTCGTTTAGTCTTTACATATTGAAAATATAGTTAGTGGAACTATTGTATAATTACAGCGCATGGGTGGCTCAGTTGTGGTTAGAGTGCCTACCTTTCATGCGAAAGGCCCTGCCGGGTTTGAATTCCAGTGAAAGTGAAAAAAAATTTATCTAGTTTTCGACTCCACTCAGCTACCATTCGCCATTTAGTTCAAATTAATAGCTTAATCAATAATTAATAATTACATATCTTTAATAAAAAATACATTAATATAACAATATAAATGTATACAAAATATAAACAAATAATTTTAATGAATAATATAACTCACAGATATAGAATACCATGTAACTCAAATACAAAATTATTACAATATAAACAAAAATAGATTTGTATCTATTGAAAATTCAAGACATTTCTACATGTTATAAGGCGTAGATACTATATCTCATGTAAAATTGTGTATGTGGAATTTTTTTGATCAGTTCTTCCCCCTGTTCCGACATGCACATATATAGTAGGGCTGTTTAGCCTATAACAGTGAACATTTAGCACGTAAAATAAAAACACTTAATATTTTTGATTGGGCTTTTCCGGATTTAGGGTGGCTCTAGCACCATTTTTTATTTCCTTACTTCAAACGTAGAAGTTTTTTAATCATTCGGGCTGACAGACTGATGATTGGACAAAATATAACTATAAAGAAACATTTTATCATATAATTTTTTTAAAATTCAGCAAAAAAAAATGTTGCATATTAAATTATTAAATAAACATTACGTATATGTAATATAAGATGTAATCAAGTTGTACTTACACAATTTTTTTTCAGATGTATCTTTTTTCTTATCCTCTGAACACAAAATACATGGTAGTATTAAAACAAGTACACACATGTTATGAAAAGTTTATTATTGTATATTCAAATCACACCGTTTTTGAAGAAGACTAAATGAAAAAGAAATAATATTATAAAATATCCGTTTAAAAAAAAAAAAAAACTTAACATGGTTCTAACTAAATGATGATGATTTTATGTTATTCTATTTATTTATTTTAAATATTAAATTTCTACATCACTTCTGTTGCATTACAATCGAATTAAATTTCGTGATTCTGTAAAAAAAAACCAAAAACCAAAATAAAAGTTAAAAGTTATAAGAATTAAGGTAAATGAAATGAACTATACAAACTATATTTAATATTTGTGTCATTTTATAATTGAAAAAAAAAAAATGGTAAAGTTAAACATTGTAATTGCATTTTATTGAATAAAGGAAATATGGTAAAATAATCAAATAAGTACAAATTTATAAACTTTAAAATCTCGAAATTTCTATAGGAAATTCTATTTCTATTGTTTTGCTAAATAAATTTAAAATTAAAACTCTTTGTACTCTATAAATAAAATTTAACTAATATATCCATGATTTTTTTTGATTGTCACATCAAATATGACATTTATACTTATGTAAACACTAATTTAAAAATTGCATCAGAAATATAAAGAAATTTTATGATTTTTTGAATTTGTTTTGAAATTCGGACGTGTCAGACGTATTGACAATTATGTCAATTTTATTGCAGTACAAAAGTAAATGTCATATTGTAATGTTCTAAAAAAAAATTTTTTTTTATTCTCTACACACGTCGGACTTGGTGGAACAGCTTGGTACATGGACTTGTTTGTAAATTATCCACACGTTTATCCAGCCTATCATTCAACCATCATTTGAATTTTTATTTTTTTCTGGAGAATAAGTCAAATGTTAAAATTATCTTAGAATTTGAATTTGATGTCTTAAAATCTTTTGTATGTAACTACGTATATAGTTCTGTCTTTTTCTTTGAGGATTATGACATTTAATATTTATATGTATATGTTAACTTAATTTCTGACTTAATTTTATAATTTTAATTTCAAATTATTTACTTAATTCTTTTTGTAATAATTATTAATACTTTATAATTTTATTATTTTCTCAAATCAAAACATCTTTATGTACTTCAGTTCTCAAAAAACGGA
This sequence comes from Dolichopus griseipennis, assembly GCA_963082915.1. Classification (NCBI taxonomy): domain Eukaryota; kingdom Metazoa; phylum Arthropoda; class Insecta; order Diptera; family Dolichopodidae; genus Dolichopus; species Dolichopus griseipennis. Next base: position 29,318,502 of record OY720442.1, on the reverse strand, counting down.
AGACGCTAAATAAAAATACGTAAAATGACATTTAAGTTGTACGACTTACTCATATACGATACAACTAAAACTGCAAACAAAAGATTTCGCCCACAAAAATCAAAATTTATTAATTTTCATTCAACAAACTTTTCAACCTCCAAAATGGTTGTACAACTCGCCAGTACCCATTACAACTTCTTAAGTCCGCCTATATGTTATGTAACCAAGTCCGACGTGTATGGAGAGCATGATACTACTTTAAGAATATAACTACAATATAAGACTAAAAAAAAAGACAAATGACATTTAAATTGTATAACTTGTCCATACACGATACAACTAAGACTGCAAACCAATGACTCCGCCCACATAACTCTAAATTCATCCAACTAATTTCCCAACTTTCAAACTAGTCGTACAATTTCCTATACACGATACAACTTCTCAAGTCCGCGGACTTATTATCAATTCTTGTGCGATGTGTATGAGAAGCTTAAAAGGATATCGATGGCAGTTTTTCATTAAACCCAAATGCTACTTAATAGATTAACGAATTATTGCCTATAAATGAAAGATTCTTTTCGGAAAAAAGAATTTCGAAAAAATATACATTTTAATTTGTTAAGTTTGTTAGTTCATTCCTTATTTTTGTTTTTGTTATTTTGTTATGTAATGATGAAAGAGAGGTGGACATACAGTTCAAGTGGTACTGAAAAAAATAAAAAAATTAAAAAAAATATAAAAATAGCAAATAACAACTTGGTCAATCATGCAATCATTTACAAGATGAATACATTCATCAAACATATGTTTAATAACTTTAACGAATTTTAATGTTTTGTTTGTAAATTTTATATTTTTTTTATATGTTATACAAGCCTTCTCTTTTTATATTACAGTTTATACCCTTCTATTTTTAATTTTTTTTTTGTTAGAAATACTAGACAAGTGATGATCATTTTTAATAGATCAGTTTAAGATCGCTATATTATAGTCAAAAGTCAAACGATCTTCTAAGGTCTGTTGTTTTTACTTAAGAATTTCAAATGGCATCAAATTGTAAAAATTAAATTAAGCAAAAAAAAAAAAAAGGAATGACAGGAGATTGACTATCATCTATATACCTACTAAAAGTGTAATCATTATTTGTATATTATAAAAATAAACAACATTAACATTGTTTATGGGTGTATACAGATAATTGTTACCAACTGGCATGAAATTTGAGCAATATTTCTTTGGTTCTATATATAATTTTAATGAGTAATATTGTTGTAAAATATACCTATAGGAATATGTTGAATAAATTTTTTAAATTAAATTATAAACATAAGGTTAAATGAAAGAAAAGAAGGGTTGTTGGTTGTTTTTGTATATATAAGCATGGATGATATATCTGTATGTATTCTAAGCTGTCAAGTTTAATGATTCGAAATAACAAAATAAAAACTCAATACATATTCATTCATTTTTAATGGCATTAATGATAATGATAAAGCTAGACAGCCTTATAACATAAAGAATCGTCTTAGATTTCGATATTTGAGTTATGAATGGTATTTTGTATCTGTGAGTTTTGTTATTCAATTAAATTATTTGTTTTTATATTTACAATTTATAAATTCAATACTTATATTTGAGAAATGTTTGAATTATTCTCAATATGAAATAACATTGTGTTTAAAATCCAAGAATTAATAATTATATAAGTTTAATAAAAAATACACTAATATAAAAATATAAACAGATTATAAAAAATAATTTAATTGAATAATAAAACTCACAGATATATAGAATACCATATAACTCAAATACAAAATATTACAATATTAACAAAAAATAGAATTGTAAATATTGAAAATCAAAACATTTCTACATGTTATAAGATCTAGTACTCAAGTTTAAACTGTATGTGGAATTCATTAAGATCGTTTCTAATAACACAAATATAATATGACCTCCTGTTCCAACATGTACCTATACCAGACAGGCTTATTAGCCTAACAGTTGAACAGTTAGCGCTTTAAAAAAAATTTTTTTTTAACTGCAGTGCAAAAAATCTTCGATAGTTTATATAAATTACAGTTTCCTGAATAAACACTGAATTTAGTTTGTTTGTATACAAATTTTTAGCTTCTACTGTCGACTTAAAATTTTACTATAAAAAAAATCCAAAAAAGTCCCGCACTAATAATAATTTCTTATGTGTCATACAATTCGTTATAATAATGACTTATTGATTACAATCTTTGTAATTAAATATTTATCTTTATATTAATATACATATAATTATGAATATTATAATATGTTATTTTTTTTTATTTTTATTAATATTTTTTTAATATCATTATTAATTCTTTTCTAATTTTTCTTTTAACTATTAATATTTAATAAAAAATAAAAAAAAATTAATTAATAAATTCATTTAAAAGCTATTCAAATAATGCTAATTTATTAAACTTGTTCAATCAATATTTTATACATATATTATTATATATATTTTCCGAATATTCCCACAATTCTGAAATCAAACGATCATATTACAATATTTTAAATAATGTAATTTAATATATAATTTTTTTTTTCCTTATTTAATCAAAATATAATTTAAATAAAAAGAAAAAAAAAAATAATTTAATTAATTTTAATTACATAAAATGGTAATTGATTGATAATAAGAAAAATAATAAAAATTATTTTATATTTTCTTAATTATAAATGGTATTATGGTATATAATGAATTAAAAACGTGTTTAAAAAGATCAAGCATGCTTGCAGCTTGACGAAGATTTGGTTATAAATAAATATGGTAGTATATTTGTCTTTGCAGTAACTACCTTCTATTGCAGTAAATGCCTCCTATATAGTAATTGAATACAAAATTAAAAACTAAATTATTGATTATTGATTTCGTATTAATTGTTTTAATAAATTTTAATTTTATTTTTTTAAATTTAACCCTTTAACACCGGGATGCAAATGATTTTACCTTATCTATATTTTATAAATATTTTTAAATGCAACATTTCTTTCGATTTGAGATTTTATTAATTTTATTTTGGAAGCTTTAAAAATTGCCACACTCGAATTCTGCCGTCCTAAGAAAGAAAGGTGTTTCTACATTTTTTTGGTTTTAGGTAATTTAACTTTTAGGATTTTGTATTCGCGCATCGCTATGTTGTATTATTTTTGAAATTTTAAAAAAACAAATATGTTAAATAAAGAATAACAATTTTTTTGCACTTACTAGAGATAGGATAATATTAGGTGTTCATAGTTAATTTGGACATACGACTTTTTTGCTAAGCAATACTAGATTTATTAAGTTATTACAGCTTAATTAAAAGGACATATGATTTATGAGTTTTAAATGAATTTGCAACGAGATATGGGACATTTTAACTTAGTACAAAGTTGTGAAACATTTATCTGATGTCAAATAATCCATTATCCCGAAAATTCGCTTTTGGTGTTTAGGACTTTTTTCCTTATACAAATAAATGAAGATACAACCAAATACCGATGTATATTATTACCACTGATGGCGACTGTGTCTAAAGCAAATTGGTAAAGCAAATTTTTATTAATATATTAAAAGCATTTTAAGGACTCTCAAGGAATTTCCTCCAAAGTAGTTCAAAGCTAAAGTCATTAATATTTTTTCGCAACTATATTTATTTACAACAACGTTTTAGTATATCCTTAGTTCCTCCTCCAAGTCTTCTGTGAATTACAGATTTGAATCTTAAAATTCAAACTGTTTTTCAGCTGCACTTACCCACTTACCGATATATTTTGAAAGTTTACTCTTAGGTGAAAATCACATTCCGAATAAAAATTAAAAAAAATAAATAATAAATATTTTAAATAACTGCATAATGCAACATGTCAAATTTTTTATTTTAATTCAAACATAGAAACAAACACAGTGTCACTTTGTTCAAAAAGTGTTCCGTAACTTTTGACACATGAACAGCTATATGAAATAATTATACATTGCATATTAAATAATAGTATGGAATTTTTATTTATTATCAATTAGTTTAACCTTGCTTCCAATTTAATTTTAAACATTTTAATGTTATTTTATTAAATAATTTATTTACAAAAAAAAAACCAAATATTATATTTTTATTACATTGACTTTTGATTTTTATTTACTTTGTATACTGTCTAATATTATATTATAATAGCACTGTGCCATTAGTTTCTCAATAAAAATTGAAGTTGTTTAATTGCCCACGCATAATAATTTGAAAAGTTGTGTATGATTTTTTTAAATTCAATAAATTAATTCAATGAAATGAAAAATTTTAAAATTAAAAAACAAAAAAAAAAAATCAAATTAAAAAAGTAAAAACAAGAGTTTATTAAAATAACAAGATTAAAATGAATTAAAAAATTCATATTGTATATATATTTTGTTATAAAAAGAAGTACCATTTACTTGTTGAGCATATTAATGATGTGCTACTTTGATAATTTCATAAAAAATCTTTTGGAAGCAATCAGTTGAAAGTTTTAAAATTATATATGTATATATATCAAGAAAATAAATACAGGTATATATATATATATATATATATATATATATTTATGTATTAAAAATTAATAGATTAAATGATATGTGTTTAAATAATGTATGTGCATATCTGATACATAAAATGTCAATATTGATCTAACATAGAGCATATTATACTTACTATATTATGCCAACTTTTATTGAATAAACAAACAGATTTAATTTTATTTTTTTAAATTAAAATTTTTTATTTTGATTGTCCACTATTTATTATACTTTGGAAATATAATTTTTGGTAGTTAATAATAGTAGTTGAAAAAAAAAACAGTGTTTTTAAAGGAGCTCTTTATAAAGAAGCCTGAGAGTTTCCAAAATTGAAAATAGATAATTATAAATGAAAATGGGTATAAAATATAAAAACATGCTGCGTCCCCCACAGAATCAGCAGCTATTACAGGAAAACCGTAATGTGAAAGTTATTTTGACGATTCTTTATAGTTCATTATTTATGTAACAACTTTTATTTAATAAATTTTTTTCGTACTATTTTTGGTTTACGAAATATTTCCAAAAACCCAAAAATTAACATAAAGCAGTACCCCTTAGGGTTATTCACTTTTCCCCAAAAGCTTATCAATTTAAAATATTAACATCAAAATCTTATATATGAAATTTTAAATCATTTGACTCGGCCGTTTATGCTGTACACGTGTGCTCAGACAGACAGACACACAAACACATATTCGCACAAATTGACATCGTAAAAAGAACTCGCTTTCCTGGCCTCTGCACACCGGAGTAATGCAAATGATCAAATAAATGATGTTCCATTTATTAGTGCGAAAACAATATCTATCGCTGATTATATTTCATATAAGCGGTTGGTAAAAAATCAATGTTTGATGTTTCTAAGTGTAAACTTTCGAAAGTTTATGAGTCTATTATATGCGGACGCTTCAACAATTCTACGATTTTAATTGAGCTCTTGTAAAGTTGCTTGTCAATATTAATTTATCAAAACGTTTAAATCTTTTTAAAATAAACGTTGTCAAGGCGTCAATTGCAATTAGGTATATATTTAGTTACTTTAATTAAAATTTCCAGTTTTAGTCTGTTCTTAATTAAAATTAAATAAGACTATATAAGACTTGTTATTAAATTAATTTTTTTAATATTTAAATATATTCGGAAATTATTGGACAGACTGTCAAACTAAAACCAAAACACTTCATATAATACTTATTAAAAGATTTCAGTAGTTGAATTTAAATTAGTATGAACTATGGATAATAAAAAACTTTACAAAGAATATGATTCGAAATTAAAATTATAATAAATATTATGTATTTATGAGTTTTTTGAAAATTTTAGCATGTTTTCAATTTAATTTCAATTACTTATTGGTTGAGTATTACTTTGGTTCGTATATCAAATTAAATAATTTTGTAAAAATTTTAATATTAAAATTATAGAAAATATAATTTAATGTTGTTTAAATCTAAATATTGCAAAACAATTCTTCGGCAAAATAAATTAATATTTAAAAAAAAAAGAAAAACATTTAGTAGATGATCTAACTTTAGTGATTTTGTTATTTGGTTGCTTAGTTTAATTTTTAGTCTTAAGTTGAAAGTTGTTTATTCAGGTGAAATTTTATTTTAAATTTTATAATTATAAAAATAATCATCTTGATAAGTTATACTTTGTATTTTTTTAAATATAATGTTGTTTAATTAATTTTTTAAAACTTTCTTTAAAGTTAAACGACCGTTGAAAGTTGTTTCGGATCTTATTTTGAAATTCACTAGAAGAATATAAATATAGAAATTGGAATTTTAAAGGGTAGAACGAAATTAAAAGGTCGGCTATTTGGATGTTTTGGACTTAAACTACTGTGATAAATATATTTCGAAATAGAAGTTGTTTCGTCCTTTGTTTATTCTATAGGATTTTCAATGGGATCAGATTCAACTTTATAGCCAAATAACTTCTATTAAGAATTTTAAATATTTCCTACATTTTCAAAAAACTCAGGATATAAAAAATTATTTCTTACTTCTGTACGAAATTTAAGCAAGAAACGAATTTTCTTTCTCTCTTTAATTAATAACAGAATTTTTAAAAATTTCCAAATTTGAGAGAATGCATTTAATTATAATTTCTATCGTTATTTAACGGAAATTGATTTAATTTTATTAATTAATTTTTGTAAACGCGTGTCATTTATTTTAAAAATTATGACATTTAGTTCAAAATAGATCATAATGTTAATAAATAAATAAAAAAATAGTTGAAACTAAATTATAAAGCAGATGTCCTTTTAGTCCTTGAAAAATAAAAAGATAAAAAAAACAATTCGTGTGCCAACGGAAATTATCATTATGATTAATTTTTCAAAATTGTCACCATTTTAGAAAATATAATATGACAGTTATAAAAATTATTACAGAACGACTCAAATATATGGAACTAATTAATAAATAATAAATTTGAATAGTAAAAAATTGCTCGAAAAACGAACTTCAAAATTTGGAATAAGATGACTTTCTTTAGTATAGGTTGTCTCATTTTATAATAGAACTCTTATGACCAAATCCAAATTGATGATCTCTATTTGAAAATATTAAAGTCCAAATCTTGTTATCTGGTACAAGAAAAAAGTATTTTTTTTTATGGAAGTATACTTTTTGAAATCTTTAATGCATTATGAGCTTAAATTTGGGTTACAATGTTTAACAAAAGGTAGATTACAATTCAATCACTTAAAAAGTTTAAATTGAAAAATATCAAAATTTCTAGGAATGCTTGCTTAAGAATGTCATAGGCATCTGACAGATAGCTCAGTGGTTAAAGTGGTGGCTTTTCAATCGAAAAATGTCGGGTTAGAACATATCTAATATAAAATAAATGCCACACCTGAAAAGGAAGAAAAGACAGATTCGCTCACCTATTATATTAAATGTGGTAGGGGACTGTATATAAATGAATAAATAAATAAATGTCATAGGCAATTAAATTAATTTTTTCAAAGTTATAAAAACAAACGGTTTACTGTATATAAAGTACTAATTATTCATTTTCTTTTATTTTTTTCAACTTCCGTCTTTGCCATTTTCAATATTAACGATTTACATCTGAAAATTTTTTTAAATTTCAAAATAAAATATTTATATTAGAAAAATAATTATTTTTCCTTAATTATAAAACAAAAATATTAAAAAAAAGGACCTCATACAGGATAACTAAAATAGGACTTTAAATATAATTAAGATTTTATTTTCATTAAACCATATGTAAATTTTTAAAGGTACCTTTATTATTTTAACATAGAATTCCTCTTATTATGAGCGCAGCAGCGCCTATTTTATAGATGCACATCAAAATTTTAAATTTTTAAATTATTTTTTCATGTAACAGATCAAGTTCCATATCCGATGGCTGGGCTGACTTAAAAGATTAATGTTTTATTTTAGGAATTTTTTAACAAAAAAATATTTTTAAGGACATTTTTTTAACTTAATAAAAATAAAAAAATTTACATCTGGTATTTTTTTAACGATTTGATTTAAAAAAAAAACAAATCCAAAAAAATTAAATAAATATGGAATGGAATTTAAGTTTTGAGTTTTTCAGGCACGTGGATAAATATTTTGTATTTTATTTTCAATGTTAAAAAAAATTGAAATTGAAACATAGTGGGGGCGGTTTTTATTTTTTTTTATTTTACGAATCGCGTTTATATCATTTATGAAGTAATATGAAGAGATGTTTTTAAGCGTTGCTTGGTTTAGTTTTTCCATTATGATGTTATATAACCAGATGGGAAATCGTTTGTTTGTTTTGACTCTTAAGGCATACCAATTTTTGGAATTGCGTTACGTTTGTTGTTTCAAATATTGCTTTAATCAAATACTTTTCATAAAGTTAGATTTTCAATAGATTTTTATGAAAATATAAAGTAATTATGCACTAAATCTGACCAAAAGCGTAGTGATAAAGAAGCTGCCATTTATGAGGAAGGTGTCGGGTTCAAACCCCGGTCAGATCATATCTAATTAAAAAAAATATCGTTAAATTCTATAATTATATCGTAATATAAAATAAGATTTAATATAAATAACTCTTGTGTAGGATAATAAATGGTGCACAAAATTAATATTTGTGTATTCATAATCTTATACAATAGTTATAGCCGAATAATATAATCGAATATAATCGAATATGAATATAACGATTAAAGAAACTGAAGTCTATTCTTAATAGACTTGGTAAATGCCCTAAACTTCTTAAAGGAGTGGAAAGGAAAAAAAAACAATCACTAAATCAGTGAATTACTAATATTCTGTAGTTACAAAAATCAGCAAATAATGACTGGTTTCTTAAGACTTCCATCATTGGATGGGATTAAACGTAAATGATTTAAAACTGTATGGAAATTACCATAAAGAAAGCTGAGTTTGTGGGTGCTTCAGTTTCAAAGCGTCTTCCAATTAAAAACAGTTAATATAGTTTAAGATGCTCAACTGTGATGCATATAAATCTTCAAAATGTCCCTCACTTCAAGAAAAGATATTCTTTTAACAAATGTTTCAAGACAGAAAAGAACTGAAATTCACCGGAAAATTAACAATTATTTTTTGGATAAGTAATCAATGTTTTTAAATCAGAGTCTTGTAGTCTGCCCGACCTTTATCTCTGTATTACTTACATCCATTGCCTTGGACAGTTTTTCATCTATTCAAAACAATGTAATTTGAATTTTCTACAAATATCTAACACAATCTCTACAAAAAGTTTATATAACATTGTTGTTTTACTTTAGATCTGAAATTTCTTCATTCGCGTTCCCAAAATATTTCTAAAATCTGAATTTATTCGAATTCGAAAATGAAAATAATCCATTTTTGTTTTAACAACTTCATTCAGATTTCATTTAGCAAAATTCAATTCTGAAACCATTACATCACATTTATTTTTTTACAGTTCTTTTAATCTTAAATAATTCCGAACGTCTGCGGCATATATAATTCTAAAAAAAAATCCCATTATTAATGTCACAATGCATTTTCTATTAACTTTTCACCTCTGGATCTTTTATATACACTAAAATAATTTAATCGGATTATTAAAGATGATTTTTTTATTTTTGTCCATTCATCAGTACCCAAAAAAAATTATCAAAAATGAAATTGGAAAAAATCTAAAACTAAACGCATACGGCATAGCAGTCCTCTAAAATGAAAATAAACGTTTTAAACCATTATTCAATCCACCATAGAATAAAATAACAGAAAATCCCCAAATCATAAACATCAAGAAATAAAAATCTAATATCCTAAAAGAAGAAGCATTGAGGCAGGAGGAATCAGTGGAAAAATATTTCATTCTGTCACAAGTAAAATTGCACAACTAAAATTTATAATTTATCAAATCTAATTTTTGTTTTATCTTGGGGCGCATCCCTTGGAATTTTGTTTTTTTAGAGATTGGTGTGTAAAATTTAATCTTTACAAAAAGAAACAGTCGTCGGAATTCTTGCAAATTTATACAATTGATAGTTTGCGAATACTAATATCCTGTGTAAATTTTTTTAAAGGACATTTGAGTTTTTTTTTTAAATAAATAAAAAAAAAAATAAAGGATCAGGAAACATTAAAGAAATTATAAGACATTTGATAAAAATATCTTGAATTATAAAGGGATGATTCGAACTCTTATAAGAATATTTCCTTTTCTCTTTAAATTAATTTCTTGCACCTCAAAAGAAATTAGAAGAAACGAACTGTATCTAACTTGGATTGATTGGGAAAAATTTATTTTTGTCACAGTATATAAAGAGTCTGACATTTTAATATGATAGCTATGACGAATTATTATGTCGTATTTGTTTGCTTTTTTTTTTTTGAAGTCTCAGTTGCGTGTAGTTTCCAGTGATACGGAGTTGCTCTCCAATACTTCATAGTTTGTAATTTCTATAGTAAAAACGTAAAGAATTGCACATACTAAAGATAGTAAACCTCTTTTCCAATCACATGGATGTCATTGTATTAGTGAGATGTAGCGGCTGTATGAAAAAAGTCCTCAAATTTTTCATATGCAAAAAGTCCTTAAAATATGCAACTTTTACATTTTTACTTTTAAAAAATCATGAAAAAATGTCCCCAAATTAAATAATTTGTTGCAGACGTATAATTAACTAAAAAAGTTAGAGTGGCTTCCATACTTCGAAACAAAATCAAGTTTATAATAATTTGTTTAGCGAGGGTTTGGGGGCGGAAGCCTTTATTATGTTAAATGCTTCGTTGTTAAATGCTTGACATATTATTTATGAATAAAAATTAGAGGTTGGGTACAAAATCAGAGTTCCAATAATTTGTTTAGCGGAGGTTATAGTGCGGAAACTTCAATTATGTAATTGACTTAAAAAATAGGAGGGGTTGAGTTGGTTACAAAATGAGGAACCGAAAAATTTTTTAAGCGTTTTTTTGGGGCTAGCAACACCCGATATTTTAAATGCTACGATATGAATATGAAAAACCATTATTGTTTTATATTTTCTGGAAATAGCGATACTTCTGTCTTTTCTAACTCTAAAGCCTCTAAAAATTTTCAAATAAAAAAAAACTTGCTATGAACTGAATCTAACTGTCATATACTCTATAAAAATAGTTTTGGGGAGTTTTTTCATATGAAAAGGCCGCAAAATACAATTTTTAAAAGTTCCCAAAAGTAAATGAAAAAAGTCCACAAATTTTCACATGCTTGGGGACTTTTTACATATGAAATATGAAATGTTGGTTTTAGAACTTCATACAGCCAGATATACAGTAAGGTAAGAGTGTCATATACCGACTTTGGTAATTTATAAATCAAATTGTTTTATATTTAATTAAAATTTTTTCTTGATTTGTAGTAAACCCCCTCTCGGTTTTTTGGCAATGCATTCCTTAATATTTTGCAATACCTCTGCAGTAACAACTCATCTACAACATGAAGTTAAAAAACTTCCAATAAAAAATTGAGTGACAATTTTCTTTTTTTATTAATTTTTTAATTTTTTATTTATTAAAACTCAATCTCAATTTGTTGCAAGGAAAGGTGACATTTTTCTATTATTGTTGAAATCCCAGCGCCTTCCTTTCAATCTGTGATACAAAATAAAGAATAAAGAAGTTTAAAGGACACCAGAGTGTTAAAAAACTCCCTTCCATTATATATTTTTAATATTATATTGATTTTAATGAAACTAAAGTCTATTGTAGAAAACAATCATGCAAGCAAACCTCAAGTTATTTATCTTATATTAAAAAAATTTATTAATAAAAAAGATACAATTATTTGTCAATAATCCGATTAGATATGGCTACTATGTAATGGGGGAATTAAAAAAACACATTTTCATATATATATATTTGGATAAAACTCAAATTAGTGTTATTAAATATAATTTTTCTTGCTTTTAAGGTTTTTGTTTAAATTTGACATCCAAAACAACTCAAAGTCAAATAAAAAAAAAATTACTGAACTATCAAAACTATCAGAAGAGGGCAGATGTAACTTTTTGGCTTATTTAAACTTTAACTTCTGGAATTTATCAAAATAAAATCTTTTTTTCAAGGGGGAATAATATAAATTTTTATGCAATTTAGTTTTTTTTGAAAATGTTATTTTTTTAGACACTTATTACTAGGACTAATTCCAAATTTAAAAAAACAAATCGGAAGGGACAAATTGGTAGGAAGCATAGTGATGTCTGCTTGCTTGAACAATGATAAGATAAAAAAATGAATTTTATTCTTCAATTTTTATATTTTGCTTTTTTTGAAACGCTTAGACCTTTTTCGATTTAGGAATAGAAGTTTCAAAATTAAAATTTCAGTTGGTAGCAGTATTAATAGTTCCAAGAAAGGCTTGTATAGCATAAAAAAACCTATATTAAACTTACTATATTCTAAAATAAATAAGCATATATTTTGCATATTTATCAACTTAATACCGATCTACACTTTAATGCAACGATTCGGTAAACGCAGTTAAAACGCTTTTATTAAAAACTTAATTAAATTCTAATATTTATATAAAACACTATATGGCACTATAAATTTTAACTGGCGCTGCTATATAACGCTGTTATAATATAATAAATAATAATTTTCGATCTATCATTGGGAGGATCCGTGAATTTTATTCACGACACAAGTAAAATTCTTTTCTTTTTTTTGGGATCCGTCTTGGTTCAGCTTCCTTTTTTTCATTATAGACAGATATGCTTCAAAAAAAAAATTTCAATTGTATAAACAAATTCAAAATAAAACCAAATAATTTAATTTAGTAATATAGCTCACAGATACACAAATAAATTATAAACCAAATATAAAATAATTACCTTATATAATAAGTACAATTCTATCAATTGAAGAGTATAGACTATAAAATGATTGAAGCCTATGGGCATGGAATTGTTCCTATAGAACTTATTACTGGAATTCATCACAAACTATTCTAATAATAAGAATATTATATTTCCAGTACCTTCCCTGTTGTACGTATGGTTTAGACATAACGTGTGCGTCGATACACAATAAAAATCAATTCAAATAATAAGAATACTGTATGTCAACTCTTAGACCAGCATGTACATGACAGACTGGTTAGTCTAACGCTTAAATTTTTTTTTATTTATTTATGCACAGTCTTCTACCACATACAATGGGATAAGTGAGTGAATCTGCCTTTTCTTTTTAGGTGTGTCAGTTAAATTTATTTTATATTATGATCTATTCTAAACTATTACGATATCAATTATAAATTATATATATTTTTTTTATTAGATATGATTTGACCGGGATTTGAACCTGAGATTTTTCGATTGAAAAGCCGCCACTTTAACCACTGAACTATCAGAGTGTCAGATAACGGTTAAATATACTTATCACAACAAAAAACAAAAACTTCTCTTTACAAATTAAAGATTTTAATATTTTCTTAGCTCTTAAATTTAAACTTTACGTTTGACCCAATCATAATTGATTCTGAGTCATAAAGTCTTCAATAAACTAATGAACTTGGTTCTTCATTTCACTTATTCTTCATTTCTTTATGCTTTCACAAAAAATAAAAAACCACAAACAAAATACAATATAGTCTTTGACTAATTGCACCTGATCTAAAATTAAGATTTACCTGAGATTAAAATTGTTAACCTGAAAATTTAACCTTTATTTCTTCTATAATATACAATATTACCTTGTCTGATATCAAAAATTGAATTTAAATCATTTTTATTTTTAATAATATTTAATATATACTGGGTTATATGAATCGATTTAATTTGATTTGATTTTTCATTTACTTTCACTATAGTATACTATACTTAGCTTTATAAAATTTTTCATGGAAATTTTCTTTTTTAATCTTTTCTTTATGAATTTTCATTTTTATGTAAAAAAAAAACAAAAAAAAAATTTTTAATGGAAAATTAAAGAAAATTCAAAGTTTTATCAATAATCATAAAACGCAAACATTAAATTAAATAAAAAAGAAAAATAGGCAGCATATATTTAGAAAATTGAATAACTATACATATATTTGATTGGATTCGCGTTTTTTTTTTAAATATGATTTATTTTTTGCGATATTTATTTGAATAAAATTATATATTATGATATAATAATAATGAGGTATTACGGATTGGTTTTATTTAAAAAATGTTTGGTTTTGTCCTCATTAGTGTTATGATTTAAAGGAGACACAGTGATTAGAGTACTTTCCATTCATTCGATAATCCCGGTTTCGAATATCAGTAAAAGTGAAAAAAGGATTTTATTTGGTTTTCGACTCGATTCAGTTACCTTTCGCCAAATTCGTGACATTTCCCATAATCAATAATTCAATATCTATAATAAAAATACATTAATATAATATTAAAAAAATAATTTAATTCAATAATACAACTCACAGATTATAATATAAAGCAAATATAGAATTATATCTCTTGAAAATCTAAGCCATTTCTACTTGTTATAAGACCTAAAACTATCTTATGTATTAGTTGTATGTGAAATTTATGGAGATCAATCCTAATAATAAGAATATAATATTTTCAAAACTTTTGCTTCTGTTCCGACATCGACCTATGGTATAAAATTAGCTTATTAGCCTAATATGGGCTGGGTGTTTTCTTTTTAAAACAAGCCTTTCTTAAGTCGTTCGGGACTTAAGAAATAAAGACTAGGAAAAGAAGCTTAGAGAATGGTGTTTGAAAAACTTTTGGATACAATAGGATGAAGAGGAAAATTTACGGTATAATTCGAAGATAAACTATTTATAAAACATGTTCAATTATAAAAGCAAAATTAATTTTTTCTTCTACTGTCAATCCAGTACTGGATGTTAAGTGATCACTTTATACACTGTAGGTTTGCGATGATATTGGAATATTCTTTTCTGCATCTTGCACTGTGAACCAATTCTACTATTGTTCGAATACCCGTTCAAATGTGAATATTTCTCATACACGACATTTGTTTCCTCCCGGTGCTTCTCTTGCCCTCGATTCTTCTTTCGAAAATTAATTGGAGTAGTTCGTATTTGTAGTCTCGTATGAAATGACCGTAACTAAGCTCTAAGTTACTTTCTTTGTTTAAAAATTAGAAAGGGATCTCTATTTATAATTAATTTTCAAAGAACTTCAAGATTTGTAACTCTATCGGTATATGAAATTTATTTAATTTAATATAAAATCATAATCAAAACAAAGCTCAGATCATGCTAATCCGATTTCTTTTTTTTTTTATTCAAGCGCTAACTGTTCAACTGTTAGGCCATAGGTACCATTGGTATATACCATAGGTACATGTTGGAACAGGGGATCATATTATATTCGTGTTTCCATATAATACAATTTAGATAATACTAGGCCTTACAACATGTAGAAACGCCTTAGATTTTGAATAGATAGTTTCTATTTTTGATTAAATTGTAATATTTTGCATTTAAGTTATATATGGTATTCTATATCTGTGAGTTATATTATTCAATAAAATTATTTGTTTATATTTTCCTAGAAAAGTTTTTTTCACTTACACTGGGATTCGAACCCTCGCATTAAAGATCAGCAAACTAACCACTGTGCCACTCAGCCAGCTTTCTTATCCACCAATACAACATTCCCATATCAATCTCCTGTCGAAGCAATCATCATATATTGCCTTCCCCTCCAAGAACCATTGACGAAGTATATTTTAAGGTTTTATTTTAATAGTTAACATCCATGTAGTGTGGTATGTAATAAATCAATTCACAGCATAACACAATAAGTCATTATTTAGAAATAAAAATATATTATAAAATTTTAAATAATAAAGCAAAATACCACATTTCTAATATTCAAATTCAATGGGTTTTAAAAGTAGCCCAAACAGTCTACAACGCAATTATTCCAAAAAAACTACAAAATCAAAATATTTTTTAAAGGTTCTCATTAAAAATTTCACAATTTTGTACACTAAGAGGGTGTTCTTTTCAAAAAATGTTTTAATATTTTGTTAGTAATAAAAAATTATAGATTTGGGAATTTTTGTACAATGAATATTTATTTTTATTTTTGTATAAATTTTCCAGCACCATAATGATTACCTTATAATTTGGCAACACCAACCATTTCTGGTTGCTTAAAAAAAAAAGTTTAAAATAACGATACTTTTGTATTTTCAATGTTATTAATTTTCATGTTAAATGCAATTTTTCAAATCCAATAAAATGAAATAAAAATCCTAGATTATGATTAAAAAATTATTTCTTTCTCTTTCTAACATAAGAAACAAATTTAATTTTTAGTTTACTAACTAAACTAAGACATAATGGTTAATAACAGTAGAGAGAAGTTGTGTTTATCATCAATTTGAAAAAAACAACAATAACAACAACAACAAATTTCTTGTACAATTTTTACCTAGTCAAAACTTGCAATCGTCATCATTGTTAAATGATTTTACTTAGTTACTAGTTAGTAACTGGGAAATTTAACTGTGAAAGAAATAAAAGAGACTAAACGTTATCATTTGACCAACTCAGGCTTATTTGGCTGGCCTTTTCTTACTTTTTTTTTCCAATCATTGAAAAACAATCTTTTTTAATATATTTTGTTTTATATCTGTAAGTTTATATTATTAAATTACTTAAATGTAGCTGTATAGAGTAACCAGTTGTAAATTTTTGAAAGAAGGACAATTTTTCTTTTTTTTTCCTTAGTATTCCCCTAGGGAACATAGGGGTCCACATAGCCTCTCTAACTGTCTCTGTTTAGCGCTAACCTCTTTAATTCGGACCATGTTTTTTCCGATAGGTAACATTCTCTCTGGACGGATCTCTTCCAGGTTGTTCTTGCTCTTCCCACATTTCTCGTACCCTGCAGGTTCCAATCTAGGGCTTGGCATGCTACTGATGTTGTTGGCCACCTTAGAATGTGACCACTCCACTTCCACCTCTATTTTTTAATTTGGACCCATATCGGCTCTTACCTCGTCAGTACCCAGAGTTCTTCATTCATTATACGCCTAGGCCAGAGTATGCGACATATTATTCTTAGACATTTATTCATGAAGACTTGTAATTTTTGTATGTTATTTCTTGATAAAAGCCATGTTTCGCTTCGCTTATAGCAGTATGGATTTGACACATGCCTCGAAGATTCTTATTTTGTTCCACGCTTTGTTGTGCCAGATTGTGTGTTATAATATATTTAGGAAAATTTTAATAGCAAGCTACAGCGTCTGTGTTATATAGCATTTTAGCTCAATTTGTGATCCTCTATTTGTTTAGTTACTGCCAGATTTCTTTTCTAGTTTTTTTTTAACATATCAGAGGTGACCATAAATTTTTGTTTTGCGGATTTAATTAAATAATGTTATTTATAACCTGAAAACAAATATAATACATATTCATGTATTCATTTAAAGAAAGACATAAGCATAATAACTTCTCAACATGTCTGCACTCTCATAAGATTATTTTATAATTATAATTTCCATTATAATAATTCAAAATTTGTTACTTTATAGGGGCGTTTATAAATATTAATAGTTCTGCTTCAAAACTCTTTTCATCTGGTCAACTTAATATAAATAATCATTTTATATTAAAAAATTTTTTTTTTGTATTATAAATTATAAATAAACTTACCAATATATAAATTGTCTATTATATTTATTACTTTAAATTGAATTAGATATTCCCATAAATAGAAGATTAACAATTTAAAACTCCTTATTGGTTATTATTGGTGTTACACCAATAATCAAACGACCAAACCAAACTACCAAAAGAGAAACTACAAAAAAAAATCGAAAAAAACGAATCGATTTAAAAACGAAAATTTTTAAATCGGAAAAATTATACTTTAAATCGTACTTAGTCATCGTTCCAAAAAAAAAAAAAAAAAAATAGAAAGAGAAAAAAAATCTAATTCCACCAGATTTTTAAAAAGTTTTTCATTCAAAGTTGAATATGTTTTGGGGTGATGGAAATTTTTTTTTTTATCTTAGCCAATGATGAATTAGAGTTTTTATTAAATGTATTTTTTAATAAAAACTCTAAATTTCGATTGGTATTATTAGTGTTTTCCTGTTTGTTTGTCATAACAGCATAATAAGTGAAAGAAACACACATAAATCGAACAAAAAAAAAACTTCAAAATTGTTTTCAATGGTAAATCTAATCAATATGTTAAACGTGTTTACAATGAAACGAATCAATTTTGCAAATTAATTATTTGAGAAAAACTTCAGTTGAATATTAGTAGCTTCCCACTTAAATACCTATCCAATTCCATGTTCCAGAATAAATTATGTAATTAATTGTATTACATAATCTGTAGTTATATAGCTTTCATCGCATTACCTTGGCAATTGGTTACGAGGCCAGTGAAAATTATTAGTCCTATACTATATTAAACGAATTTAAAGCTACATATCTTTGAAAGACATTTCTAATTTTTCCTCTACAAATGTCCATATTGAATGAATCAGATTCGGTAACCCGGGGAAGTAAAAAAAATAAATGTTGTCTAACCATGTACCGACTCTATTAAACTTAAAAACCTTAAGGTAGTTTTTAGGTTTATTTTTGATATTCATTACCAGAATAAAATTTAAAAATTTTTTGTTTTATAATTGCTTAGTTCTCTACATTACCATAAGTTTTGGAATTTAACATTAAAATTCTTTTTAAACTTTTGCATTCTGACGTGTGACTTACAGCGAAAAATGCGGCGAAAAGCGAGGCTTGTATATGGCTCGCTTTCGATCTTTGTATAGAATTATACAAAAATAAAACTATAAGTAGTTAATATTTTTATTTAGTATATTATTAAGGTAAGCTATTGTATTTGAAGAAACTTAAGCGTTTAATCTTCAGGCATTGTTCTAATTCGCTTAAAAATATGTATAAATTAGGTTTAATTCTTTCGCGTTAGTCAAATAGTGTTAAAAACTAATTGCCCCCGAATTAATTCAATATTATTTATTACCTTAGTTATAAATTAAAATAAACTCTTTTAGGTGATTCTAAATTATCAAGTTCTTAATATAAACAGTGGTCAGCAAAGGTTTACAACCCCGCAATATTTGTAATATGTACCATCACTTCATTTATAAAGTATCTGAAACTAATTACTATACATTATATCATAAAAATTTCGTGCGTTCTTTATATTCACAATTCCATTCACTTTAATTAATATTAAAAAAAAAAATAAGACACTTATTTTTAATTCTACACTCTTACAATTACTTTTAATAATTTTAAACACTTAATTTAAATTTTTTGATTTAAAGGATTAGATAATACCACTATAAAAAACACATAAGTAAATTTTTTTTTTAAAAAAAATCCACCATTCTAAAAAAAGTAAAAAATTTGAGCAAAAAAAAAGATTCAAAAATGTTTTTCTAAAAGGAAAATGCACCTGATTCAATTGAATCTCTCACCTGCTTTCCAAAATTAAGGACATTTTTTTTTTCTTTTTTTTGGGGATTTTGTTGTCCACCAACTACATACTTTACATAAAATAATATAAAAATATGCCAAATAAAATGGTTTTAAAACTTTGTTACACGCTATAAAATTTATGGACTCCAAAAATTAGATTGCTAATCAGTCAAAAGACGGATTTTTGCTGTTTTTTTTTTTGCATCAAGTGCAGAAAAGAAATATTAACAGAAGACAGTGGTGTGGTTTGTTTTTTCTTTTTTATTTATTTTCATTCAACTCTTTCTTTCACTGATAAGACAATGGACAATTTTATATTCAATTGCATTTTTTTAAAAGAATTTAATTTGTAATTATATTGAGGTGTTTAAAAGTGTACTTTTCGAAAAATAAATGAGGAATGAAATATAAGTTGAAAAACTGTTCGAAGAGATTGGATTTGGTTTCTTATGTAAAGGGACGCGATTAGTTAATGAACATAATAAGCTTTCAGAATGAAAATAAATAATCTTTCTTAAAAATCAACTCAAATTCAAATGTTTTAAAATAAAAAATATAACTTTAATCATAAAATTTTAGTTGGCCAGTTATATATCGCAGATAAAATTTCAAAGAAGCTAAGAACGATGTTTATTTAAAAAATTGAGCCAAAACTACAGTTATGTCTGACTTTAACAAATTAAAATCACCAGCAATGTTTTAAAATATAAAACTAGACTTAGAGCCAATATTAAATTTGCGCTAATTGTTTATGATCTACTGAAATTACAGACTATCTGAATTTATCGCTAATTCGAGGTACATTTTAAGCCTTCTATTAACATTTGACGCTTGTATGCTTGCGACCTTCTAAGCCGGTTTTATATTTTGTTGCCCATTTTTGAAATTGATCGCTAACATTAGGTATCTCTAAATCCCTATATAAGTGGCAGGTCGTATGTGCCAGGGAGCACTCACCATGTGGAACTTTGCTGTGAAAAGTTTAAATTCTTTGAATATAAGTTCGCTGGGCACAACCCCAAAGTTGTTAACCAAATAGGCTTAATTATTTGGTTAAATAACAAAATTTTGTACACTATTGGCAATATAGACTTTCGAAAATACATTTCTCTATATTTGTGCTCTAATTATATTACTTTATTCTCTTTCCATTTTAGTTTGACATATAATGTCATTCCTAGGTATTTTGCCTTGTTTTCATGCGGAATATCTACCCAATTTAGTTTTACAGTTGGGGGGAAAAATAAATAGAAATCAATTTTGAAAAATTAGCAAGGAAATTTCTTAAGATTTCTTCTATTTCTAGAATATAGTTATATAGTCGATCATCCAGGAAGTTGTAATAAGAATTTAAATTACAGTTGTACAAAAATTCATTTAATAGTGCATTTTTTTTAAATTGTAAATTATTTAAAAATGTGCTGAAACGAGAGAGAGAGAAAAAAAAGGAGTAAAATAAAAAATTAAAAAAAAAAAAAAATATTTTCTATAGAAATGATGAAAAGGAATGAAGTTGAGATAGAAATTGCAAAAAAAAGCATAAGTTAATATAAAAATTTACAATTCGTATAATATGGTTTAAATTGCGTGTCCATACTGTGATGATTTCATTTTTATTCATTTATTATGTATTTATTTATTTATTTATATTTTTTTTTTTATTATTAAAACACAAGTAATAAAATAATGAATGTTTCACCTGAATTTTTTTGAAAAAAAAAACCCCAGCCTAAAACATATTACCTGTTATATATATTTATTACAGAGGTACAATATAACATGCAACATAAAGACATAAATAGTTGGATGATGATATTGATATTGATGATGGTCATTTTAAATTTAGAAGATTTTTTTTTTCTGATTTAAACATTTTTGCTATTAACTAGCATTTAATGGCATAAAGATTATGATATCGTTTAAATTCTCCAGTTTCTGTATTTTTTTTTTTAATACAATTTTTTTTTTATTAAATTTAATTTTAAATAAAATATTTTCGAATAATATTAAGATAAATTGAAATTGTTTTAATTTTTTATTTCAAATAATTTATATACTAGAAATAATTCATGAATTTTTAAAAATTAATTTCTTGAGAAAAAATGTCTATTTTTTTTTTACTATATAAGAAAGGAGTAAAATAAATCATATGTAATAACGATCTATTAATTTATTTCTTAAAGTGACATTATTATTTATGGTGTCAAAGATGGAAACTAACTAACCACAAGAAAAACAAACCTATTTTCTATACTTGCCTATAATCAGATCGAAGCGGAATTTATTAGCATATCATTAAGATTTACAAAATTAAAGTCCCGAAAAAACGTTAAGTTTAATTCAAGTCATAAATTTATTTGATTTGTATATACGCTTTATAATCAGTTTTTGTATTTTCAAAGTTGTCATTACACGCCCCTGAAGATACAGAAGAATTATAAAACTAATACTTGATCCCAGTTCAGGATAATTAGAGGTAGGGCTAAATCTCCCACAAACCAAAATCCGTATTTATAACTTCATCTCAGGGAACTATCACTAACCGATTAGTCATCATATGCAAGTTAATGATTAAATTTCGGGAATATAATGGAAGAACACCCACATACCCAATACGGAGTTATTTTTATTAATTTCGAAAATATTTGTTTTTGAGTCTTGGAAAGTGTGTGGAAAGTACTCAAACCATCGCTTCAATTCATTCCAAACTTCAAAATCTTTAGGTAAACAAGGTAAACATAAAGAAACACCCTTGTACCA
Organism: Dolichopus griseipennis; assembly: GCA_963082915.1. Lineage (NCBI taxonomy): Eukaryota > Metazoa > Arthropoda > Insecta > Diptera > Dolichopodidae > Dolichopus > Dolichopus griseipennis. Next base: position 29,296,250 of record OY720442.1, on the reverse strand, counting down.
GATTTAGTTCTACATTCCTTCTAATGGAAGTCTCGTAGGAACTAATAGAAAGTCTCGTAGATAACTTTCTATTGGTCTTAGTTCTAACGGAAACTTCCAGAATCTGAACACATGGTCCGATCTTGCTCATTTGCAATTTCCTTTTTACTTTCGTCAATAGTAACATTTCATCTATAGTATACATTTCATCGAATTAGTGTCACTTGTTATCGCTTTTTTGAAGAGATGGTCATATGCCCTTAGTTCGATCGGAAGCTTCCTGAATCTGAACCTATGGTGTGATCTTGCCCATATTCGCAGTCAACATCATACTTTCTTTACTAGTAACCTAATATAACTCTCAATATAAATTTCATCAAGATAGCATAATTATTCTTGTGTTTACAAACGGACAGACGCTTAATCGACTCAGGAGGTGACGCTGAGTAAAAATTTATATTTAATATATATATATATATATATCTAGTTAGCTTCCTTTTGGTGACTGCAATAGGGTATAAAAATAAAAAGAACTTATTTTTGCAATACAGGCATTGCTGCTCGATTGTTGGCCTGCTGTTTATCTGTTATCTTTTCTTTCTTCTTAATTCTTTTTTTAAGGCATCCACAATTTTTTTTTTATTTAATTTGAGTGATTCTTTTAAAAATTATCTATTTTATTAATTTTCTCTTAAAATATGTACATACTCAATTTTAGACACTTTCGCTTATATAAAAATTAATTTTTGTTTTTTCTTTTAGTATCATTTCATGGGCGAATACGTCGAAGACATCATCCTCGTGGTACAAAACGGGGTCGACCTCGTGGTTCAGGCCGTGGTGGAAAAACAAGTACTCCAGGACGAGATGGTACACCTGGTACACCGACTGGTGGTAGTATAACATTACAAGTTCAATCAACACCAGCAACACCAACAGGTACTTAAAAACGAAAAATAACATATAAAATTATTTCAAAAGAACAGTTTTCAGTTTAATAATCTCTTTACTTGTTAAGTTTTATTTTACAATAAATTCGGACGGCTGTATACCCAATGCATGTCAAATCCCATAAAGTAAGCTAATGTTGGGCCTAAATTCGACGATGTTACTTATCCGAATAGGTGATAAGCAGTTCCTGCAGTTCATTTGAAATATCTTATAAATCACTTATGACTAGGTTCTCATATTAATTGATAAATCGTTTCTTAGATACTTTTCACCTTCTTGTCATAACTTTATGATTGTCTAATAATAATCAATCAAAATTATTTTGGTTTTCTACTATTTTATAAAATCCAACTTATCTGAAATAAAATAAATTAAACACATTAACCCAAATAAATCAAATTTTATATTTAATTTTGAATTCATTCATAGTTTCAGATTTAATTTAATTTATTGACACAATTTATTACAACTTCTCAACATACTTAAAAGCGTGTTAAGATTTATTTTTCTGATAAGTTTATGAAGATATCAAAAGTTAATGAGATAAATTATTGAATTACATTAAATTAATATGAAACTTTAATAAAAAAAACAGCGTTTAATTGAAGTTTTTTATTACTAAATAACGTGTATAGTTAAAATTAGAAATAAGTTATTTTCTGTTAGGCATAGAACACATTTGTTATTTGAAATGAAACGTAGATGTGATGTAATATGTCATTAAGCTGTCAGTTGATTATGTTAAGCGTTTTAAATTTATATTTCTTGTATCTGAGTAAAATAATTAAAAGGAGGCTGATTTAATTGGCCCTTTATATAAATTTAATAATATTTGGGTTGAACCCTAAGTCCTATTAGAGCCTAAGGAGACATCCCAATTGTCCATTTTAAAAAGACTTCCAAATTGTGCAATTCAAAATGCATTTTTTAATTAATCAAACCTCGTTCATCAATTTAGTCGTACCTGACGATCTTCATTGAACAACGAGACAACAATTATTGCTCAACGTAAATTGCACTAATTTACCAATGTGTCACCAGCTTAAAAATGTGTTTTTTAACAATGATAATTATTAATTTATTAAACTTTCTCTGAATATGTAATAAATTTTGAAAATAAAATTGTGTATTTGGAATTTGAATTATGAAACGAACCAAAAAAACAAATAAAAAAAAATATTAAAAAAATCAATATATAAATATGTAATATTATACATGGCGTAAAATTTAAACGTTGTGATAATTAAGACATTTAATTACTTTTTTAGAACATTTTCAAAAAATTTTGTAAAAATGTGCCTATATAGCTTTACTTTATCCGTCCGTCCGTCCGTCCGTATGTTTACAAAAATTTTTACACCGTTTGAAATAGAGTAAAGAAGTTTTAACCACGGGTAGGTTTTGCAAAAAAAATAATTTCGTAGAAGAACTTTTTACTGTAGCCCCACTCGCTACGGAGCTACAGCCCCCCAAAGTTGGAAAAAGCCCTATATTTAAATGGTTATAAAAAGAGTTCTGTTAAGAGTATTTTTAATCTGAAAATGGCAATAGCTGGTTTTATGAACTTTATAAATTTTTAAAAGCAAATGTTAAGAGTTGCCATACGGTACTAAAATTAAATATTACGCAAAACTCAATTTTTGCAAAATTTTTGGCCACACATTTGTCAAATTTCATGTGATACAATATAATTTTGAAAATGTGTTTTTTTAAAAACCCTTGGTTATTTCTATCAATTATTTTTTTTATTAAATTTAAAAAAAAATACTGAATTGTTCATGAAATAATTAGTTCTCAAATGAATGCTAGAATGTTGTTTAAGTTTTATTTTCAGAAATATTATTAGCTTTACTAATCATTTTTATTGTAAAAGTTTGAATTTTATCTAATCAATTAAAGGTGCAGTTTTTTTTTTTTAAATTAAATTATTTATACAAAATTTTTAATTTTTATTATTCAATTTGTAATTAATTCAATATGAGTTATTATAAATCGATTTAAAATATATATAGCTAGTTGTATTTAGAAAATTTATTATTTTTCAATTTTAAAATTGTATGATACCAATTAAGGAGATTGCCATTGAATTCAGGGTTTGACCAATGTTTGAAAATTATTATTATATTTTTAGAGGATCAAAGTCATTCAATTGGAATTTTAATTGTTTAAGTTAAAAAATTATAAAGACTGAAAATTAAATCACACATACATTTGACATTAACAAATGTCATATTTGTCAATTGTCTTAATGTTAACAAATGTCATATGAAATGTCATGATGGAAAATAATTAATTTCTTTAGCTTAGAGTTAGTTTTGCAAATTTTAGAACTAAGGGAAATTCAATAGAGAACATTTCTGCATTACAGAATTTTTTATTATGTAGACAAAGTACAAAATTAAACAATAATGTACTGGACTTAGTGATTGGGGGATCTAAAACAAACAAAAAATTGTATTGGATGGAGGGGGTTTATTTAACACCATTATCACGATGTGAGACTTTAGCGACTTTTCATAAAAATATCTATAGTTTTTCAACAATTTGTTAAAAAAATGTTTTTAATTTTTGGGCACAATAATGATTCTGCATTGCTGTACGAAAAAAGTCAATTTTAGGCACTTTTTATAAAAGTCCACAAGAAAAGAAAAAGGTCCCAAATTCAAATGCTTTGTTGCTGACATATTATATGTGTATGAAAAAGAGTTAGAGGGTTTTCTGAAGGTTGCTGACATATTGGGATACAATATCAGAGTTCCAAAAATTTGTTCAGCGAGTTTATGACGGAAGCCCCATTATATTAAAGCTTTGCTGCTGATTTATTATCTGTAGAAAAATTAGGATGGGTTTCAGAGTTGGATACAAAAACATCCTTTTTTGGGGCTTTTAAAAAACTGTATTTTGGAACTTTTACCATATTAAGAACGTCCTCAAAGTTTGAAAGAAATTTTGAAGGACCTTTTTTATTTATTTTATATATTGTTAGAAACCAAAATCCATGTGACAAGACAACTCCTCCAGTTTTTTTGTGAATTGTCACATGCTATAACCAAATCTATTTTATTTACATAACAAAATAAATTTATTCAAAATACTATACAGGAAACCACATTAATCCTCAACATTGCCAATCTTCTCAGATTTTCGATTTAAAAATTACTCATTGGTTATTTGCACATGCATTAATCTGATAATTTTCATCTTAAATATTCAATTTCAATTATATAAATTAATATTTCAAATCCTATTTTCATGCTAAATTGAAATTTCTGCAACATTAGACATTTCCATTTCTATTATGTTGCAAAATTTACAAATTTAAGCATATTATAACATTTGATTTAAATCACCCAAATTCACCCTTTGCATCCAAATGAATTTAACAAAATTCTCTGCTTTAAGATATTTGCTATTGAATTTATCAATATTATTTATTTATTTTTAATTTCTCACCCGCATAATAATTTTGTATTAAACATTTCTATTTAAATCCTTATTGTCATAAGGTATTTAGTTCTCGTCGTCCCCTTTATTGAATCTGAATTCATTTTGCATATTATTTAAATTGAATTCGGTATATAGACTATAGAGTATAGAGTGTTGGAGTGGCGTCTGTTTTTACCTAATCCTCTTTTCTATTGTTTTAAATTTGTATTTTGTATAATATATATGTAACAATTTCGAAATTATTTTAAAATAATACCTTGTGATTATTATTATTTAAATTCTAGTAGATTATAGACAATATAATATTCGCAATATAGTTATAAGGACATATGTTTCACGAGCATATAACAATGTTGCATGCAAAAAATACACAAAAATTATCAAATCCTTCGAATTACATAAATTATTACTTTATATTATTATACAATGTACAACTTTATTAAGCGAATATATTTTTTAAAAGGATAATGTTGATAATGATATCCTACATCAGAATTTAACAATGAATTAATTCAGGTTCGTCGATTATATATACAATATAATAAACATACATATATTATATTATTATGTATTTGAGTGCGACACAAAGTTACAATAAAGAAAAAAAAAATAAAGATAGTAACAATTTTTTCAAAATCCGATTATTAATTTGTTTCATTCAATTTATTAGTAAATATTCGCAAAATGAATATACTCAGTCACAGTTTATTAATGGTACATATTTGCATTTTATTAAATTTTTAAAGAGAGTTTATAAGGCAGACTGCTATGCTTTTTTTCCATGTCACTGCGCGAGTAGACTTCCATTTAGTATTTCCAACTCACACGGTTTACTGCTGCTGTTTTTACATTCTCGCATGTGACGTCGAATTAGCTAAGTTCAGTTAGTGTACTGATTGTTATCACGTATTATTTCGACGTCCGGGTCTTCTATTTCTAGGGTTTGGAGGTTCTATTCCCAGTCCAAGCGACTTATGTTGTTAACTTAACATATGACCTGTGTAGCACCATTTTTTCTTTCTTAGTTGAATCTGCAAGGATTCCTATTCTGTAAGTCTCCATAGATCTTCATGGCAGACCAAAATATTGTCCATATGAAGCATAGATATCTGTTAATGTATACGTGCAGTTTCTGGCTGATGATATTAGACGACTGGTATACATTCAAAAAATTTCACACAAGCATTGAAGATCCTTAACTTTGTTTTGCTGGAGATTTGGGCGTTTCTTCATATTGACTACGGTATACATTTTGTTTAATTTTGACAACTTTAAAAATAGGACGAAAGAGAAAATTATTTTTTTGAATTTCAAAATATTTTTATTATTTTTTACCTGGGTTCATACAGAGACGGGGGCTAATAAAAAAATTGACATTTTTTAACTAGTTTATCTTTCAAACCAGTTCATATCATAGGTTGGGTACTTAAATTTTTGACATAACCGATTCTTCTATTAATTAATTCGAAGTTTCTTGTATTTTCTGATTTCCTTTCATGATCTGTCATTTACTTTTTTGAATTAGAAATGGAAACTTAAAATTAAATTAAATTCGATGTCAATATTTAACCAGCTGCATAGTATGAACTCCACTTTGTAAACAAGTTTACTTTTACTTAAACATCTATATAGTTATGACATTTGACATTCTATAGTAACGTTTTTAATAAATCCAGTATCCTTCAAACTACATGCTAATTTTCTTCCAAAGTTTTTAATATTTAATTTCATTTTCAAATGCGCGAAGAACCTTATTATGTGTTGTAGAGTGTGTGTTTACAATAATTCCCCAAATAAAAAATTCCAGCCTCTAAAAAATTACAAATTTAACGAAAATCCTATTTAAATCTGAAAATTAAATGAAAACAAAATTTGATGTGGTGGCGTTTCATGTTCTTTTACAGTCTCCTTTGATTAAAAAATAATGTTGCAACCTAAATGGAACGTTCTTTTACACATATGAGAATCAATATTTGTTACGTTCTTTTTTTTCGGAAAAAAGGACCGAATTAAAATTTTGATCCGATTATTTTCGAAAAAAAAAACAAAAAAACCAATTTTCCAAATATATTCCATATAAAAACGTGCCTCCATTTGATGATTGAATTTTAAATATTCTCTTTTATTAAAAATCAGCTTTTGAAATTAATTGGAACTGATATTATAATCAGATTAATTTCATCATTTACCATCATTATAATGAATTAAATATTTCTTTGTTATCATAATAAAATATTATTTTTAATAAATTTTTTTTTAAATAATTAATTAATCAAAAAACGACATTTTTTTTTTTTTTATTTCAGGTGATTCAAATACAAGCGCTAATGGTGGTGGTGGTAGTGAACAATCATTTGAAACAATTGTACCATTGATTAAACGTGGACCAGGTAGACCAAGATTAAAAGCGACAGGACCACCAAATCCTGGTTATAGAGGTGCACCAAGAACACGTAAACCAATTGGACCATTAGTTGTACCGTTAGGTCAAAGTCCTGGTGCAACACCATTAACACGTAGCCCGGCAATGAGTCCGGCACCAAGTCCAGCACATGGTGGTATCGGTTATTATCAACCAAATGATGATGATATAAATTAAAAATTTAAAATCTATATTTATGAACAATCATTATTTATTTTTACATGTATATGTATATATGGAGTATTTTCTATTAGAAAATTTGGCTCACAATGAAAATTTACAAAACCAAAAAAGAAGAACTTATATGCATGCAGCAATTTAACGTTAGGTGTTTGTTATTTTAAGAATGATGCAAAAATATCAGATATAATTAAAAATCATTTCCCTAGAACTGTCCCATCGTTGACTTCACTTACAATTAATCATACCCCTCTAAATTAGTGTCTTTACTAAGATAGACTACAATAAGACTGTTTTTGGGGCGGAATTCAAGACTTCCTATTTCATTTGGTTATATATTTGTATATTTTTTTAATTTTATACATAGTTTGACATTTCAAAAACATTTTGGACCATTGATTGAAACTTAAGCATTCCCTGAATTTATTAGCCTCTATACTTATACGACTCAGGATTTGTGTATGTTCGGGTTATGTTGTTAATTTTCATTGGAAGCACTTATTTTATTTTTAAGTAATTTACCATTTTATAAGATAAAACCCAATAACAGAGAATGAAGGAACTTAAAATACAAATAATTTAAATAGAAACAAAAATTCATACAAATTTTATATTTATAATCATTTTTGCATATAAGAAAACTTATTTAAATAAAGATTAAAAATAAACAGAAGATTTAAAAATTTTATTTTTTTGTAGAGAATTATTGTGAATTACAAAATAAAATATCTAAAGGTTTTCATTTATTTTTTTTGTAAAATTAATTTAAATGTATAGGTATATTTTTTAAAAAATTAATTAATTAATTAAATAATTAAGTAGAAATTTTGTTAACTTATAAGAATTTTAAGTATTTAAATTTCCTCTGTGAAATGTAAAATTAAAAAAAAAAAACTAAAAATACAAAAAATGTAATAAAACAATAGAAAAAATTGTAATTAATATTAAGATTTAAAAAAAAACTTAATTTAAGAATGTTGAATAAAAAAAAAAATAAATAAAAACGAAATAAAAATTATATTTAATAAGGTTGTAAGAAAAAATGGAATGTGTTTGTAATTAAAAATTAGTTAAAATATGTATTAAAATTATTTTACTTTTTAGGAAAAGAATATCTAAGACAAACGTTTTATCAAACAACTCTTATATAGTGTTAATCAATGGATTGATCCAGAAATAAAATCCTTTATAGAATGACGATCATTATTTTAGATGTGGTTTGATCGGAGTTGGAACAAGCGTGTTGAAGATAAAAAGTATATCATTCAAATTCTAATGGACAATGGTTGATGGATGCCATAAAATACTACATAATGATTGAAGTAAATCACTACTAATTTGTTTTTGTTATTGTTGTACTTTAACATTAAGTGCTTTAATTAACCACAATCTGTAAGCTTAATACTTTTGAATACAACTGGCAAAATTTATAATAGACAACTTGTATATAAAGGAGAAATTTAAAGTACTTAAGTATTTAATGAGAGAGATTATCAAATTATAAGATGGATGAACAAAATTCAATGTATTGAAATTGATATTAATAATATCACTGATTAACAGAATCCAGATGATAAATTACACTGTTCTGTAATTCAAAGTTAGTTGATCTTAATATAGAGGATCCATTTGGCACCTGCCATGTAAAAGAGACGCACAGAAATAATTCACCCGAAATGAATTGGTATTGTGAAACAACAATGCACCGCAAAATTGAATATAAAATATTTGTCAAATTGATATTAATTTACTTTGTACATTTTGCTATAAAGTCTACTAATTTTTAAACAATTTAAGTTTATAAAAATTGTTAAATATGCAAATTCTTAAACTGATTCTGATAATTCATATAATATAGAAGTTTTTCATTAGCAACTAATATCAGTTTTCTTATTCTCCTTTTCTTTTGATTCACTTGTATAACAAAACATGTTTTAATATAACAACTTTCGATTTTGCCACTTTATTATTAACAATACATAAAGTTTAAAATTTATTTTACCAAATTCTCAAGATTTTTTTTCAATTTCTACTCTTAAAACTGCTGAACATTTTAATAATTGAAATTATATCCTTTAGGCAAAAATAAAAACTACTGTTACATAAAGAAGTACTTCTTAATCTCAAATTTGATTGTAAATCACCTTTTTTTTCATGAACTTCCCATTTATATAATAACCATATTCCAATTTTAAACTTCTAGAATAAAAACTATAACACGTATTTCTTCTGGGCATATGTCCCAAGTTTTTCCTTCATACTTTTAAAATTAATTATTTAATAAACCAATTTATGAATTGCAATGATATGTTCTTAACATTTCATCGTAACCAGTTTTTGTTTTTCATAATTAAAAAAGTGTTTTGGATAATGGATAACCTTTTCAGACACTTGAAACATTTTACACAACAAGAAAAACACATTTGAAAGTAAATTTTACTTAATACATAATGATCCAAGTTTAATATTTTTTAATTAATTCATTTTCTTCTTTCTTAACAAATAAACATCAACATTTAAAATCAAATTTTCAAAACTCATAAATAAATTACAAAAAAAAAATTGAAGTTCTTTTTTAAATTCGCTTCTTTAATGCCTTTTAATGAATACTTTACTAACCTGGTTTCTTGTTTTAGTTTTGATTTCGTTTTTTTTTTTTATAATTACTAAAGAAAATAGTGAACACAATAAACGCGATGAGCATGGTTTGCTAAGAGCAAAATATTATACACATTGTATTCACTAATCTCAAATTATTAGATAAAGAGTTTATTTAGAAGAGTTAAGTACTTAACCAATTACATATTTCTTAATATCATTATTATTTTAAACAAAGTTACCGTACCTTCAGGAAGTTTGAAAGCAATTTATAGAATTTAAAGTATTCCGAAGAACCCATACTAATTTCAATCTGGATAATGAAAGGATTAGGCTCTGTGTTACCATCTCTATTTTAGGTTAAATTCAAAACAACTGGACGTTACAGAACTCTTAAACGTAGAATAACCAGCTCAAATATAATAAATGTCAGAAAATAATCAAGAATTCATTTAAATTCTATTCACTGCGTTTTAGGTTAAACTAAACTGTGTTTTTTAATTACAAAAAAAAAACAAGAATTAAAAAATAAAAATAATAAAACATAAAAAAAATTTTAATCTCAACACTGACACATAACTACTTAATTAATCTAAACATCCAATTTAGTACCCGTGTTTCTTTTTTTTTTGACAATAACCAAGAGTTTGGCCCAAGGTCTTTTTAACAGTTCATCATGCACCACTTACTATATTTAGGATTATTATTATTTAATTTGTATGTATGTAATTAAGTGTTTTGCGCCAACCAATGTTGATCCAAAAAACAAAAAAAAAACATAAACAACAAGTGATTCTCTAGAAATTGAAACAAGTGAATTTTTTCAAGACTTATTAATATTTTTTTATTCGTATATTGCTCTATACTGCTCCTTTTCTTTGTAAATACCACAAATATTCATTTAAGATTCATTTTCTTAAAAAAAAAAAAACGAAATAGGATCATAAAATGTTGCAATAAAAAAAATGTTTAAAATTAAATCATAAAGATGAACAGAACAGGTATATATTATTTCTATCTTTTTCATATTTTTTTTTTGTTTTTTACCCTTCGGGGTCATGGTAAAAAAACTGAAAAAAAAAATAAAAACCAAAGTCTAAGTGTTGTATGACCGACTATCAAGCAAACTGATTTACCACCCGACCGTGTTACTCATAAGAATTTTATTTAATGTTTTTGGGTAGTTCACAGTCATCATGATAATCATAATCATTCATGGTTAATTTTTATGTTTCAAAGTTATTATTTCTTTGGTTTTTGCATATTTTCTCTAAAAACAGATCGCGCTTATAATAATTTGAAATCTAGAACAAACACAAATTAAGTAAGGTAGCTCCGAATGATGTAGACTAGTTGCGCATTTGAATACATAACTTTTCATGCTTTTGTGGTACGGCGACAGTCTTTCTAAACTAGCAAGTCACTTCTTTAAAGCTTAGAAAATATTTATATGTTCCATATTTGCTACTATTGCCTATGGATTCAAAATTCGTGAATTGAGGGATTGGGAAAAAGTGCGGTAGTTTCAAATCAATCAACTTGTTCAATCAAATTTTAACCACCATCTGGATATACGCTTGAATTGCATAACAGCAATAATGTAACTGACTTCAAATTGACAACTTTATATATTACAATGTATATTCAACTAGGCTATGTAAATCATTTAATTAGATAAGTATTGTTGGATACATATAGTACCATCTTTATGCATATTATCTGCGTATGCAGGCTTTTGCGCACATAAACATTTTGAACGCTTGATTTTGTAGTACTACAATTTATTTAAAATTTTTAAGTCAAAGGATGTCTGTGAGTATTTAATTCTAAAAAGTAACTAAAACCATTTTTGTTTCGAACTCAGCTACTAAATTTGAATAGTTTTAATTCATTCTCACATTCTCACATTATAACTCACATTCTTTGCTTCAAAATATAAAAATAACTGTATAAGCTTATTTCAAATTTTTAGAAGCAAATCCATATATGTATTAGTGTAATGGTCGTAATAAGTACGATCTCTAATGAAATTTGATGTAAAGAACTCTTAAGTCACTTAAGAGTTTAGAATATTATAAGTATACAATAAAGTCTTCCCAATCAACTTTTGAAGGAAACAGTATTTACCATCGCTTACTCTGTATATGTGTCATCATTTACTTTGTATGTGTGAATATCATATTTACATAATGCTTGAAAACAAAATCATAAAACATAAGCGGTTAAGTTTTATTTTCTTGTCTCTTATTCTTTTGTTTTTCTAAATCAGACTCTTATTCAGACTCATAGTAATTTTATGCTTGTATTTTATGTCTTGATTTGATATTTATATAATATATATGTATATATGGCATATATGCATTAGCGGTATGAAAATTCTCATACTTAACTCGATTATTTTATTACAATTTCCCGCGGCGTAATAAAAAAAAGTAAAATACCTGTAGTTTTCTTATGATACCTGTAATTTCCCTTTTGGCTCATTGTATCAAAAGAATCTGATCTAGAAACAAAATAAAAATACAAACAAGGAATCTTATAGGAATAAAACAAGAGTACTAAAAAAGTGGAATGGTAGAATTACCGTGCGAAGTGGAGAGCAGGAAATCCCGATTTTAAATATTATGTATTTTCTTTCACAAATTAACAAAAAACAAAACATAAACACATTTGAAAATCGTGAAATCATATTTAGATCAACACTTTTTTTTAAAGATTTTATTTACTAGATATAGTTAATGGCTTTATTAAATTGTTTTTAATAGTTTATAGAGTAAAAATGTATAAACGTTAGAATTACTTGGAAATATTTAAAAGATTTTTTCATAAAGATTTTTATTTATATTATTTTAGATCCCTTATTTGTTATATACAAGGTCCAAGACTTTCTGCGAGTGACACTGTAGTATACGCAAAATAATTGAATATAATCGTCGGGATAATTAAACGCTAGGAATAGAATCATTTACACATATGAAGGTTTTTTTATTTAGAAAAATTAGATGTGAAAAGAATGAAACGTTATTGACCTGAGGAAACACATTAAATGGAAGCATGTTTCCATAACCCGTTTTTAACCATCTTAGAGTTTCCACAATGTAGAAGTGATTACTAATAGCTTCCCTGATGTTATGTTGAAATTGTTTAAGAGGAGGCATAATTGACATTAGTTCAATTACCTAAAAGATATCTATAAAACAGATTAATCATTCCAATATTTCGACGAGAGTTAAGTGTTACTTGTTTAATAGGGGTGTCGGCTAAGCGTAAGGCGAGATTTTGAATTTTGCCAAGGTAACTGAAAGAAGTTCGGAATGCGCCAGCCAAAATATGAGAGTTGTGCTCCATCTTAGATAGAATATAGGCTTTATAGATATTAGACAGATGCTTTGGAGGCAAATATGTTTTACAACGGAATAGAAAACTCAAAACTGCCAAATAGTAGCTATATCAAAAAAAATATATTCATTCCACAGCATTTTTTAATTTGGCTGCAAATCTTAAATGCTTAGACCTTCTAATTGCTCCATATTTTTTTCCATGGAATCTAATTGCTCCAGATTTGAGTTAAATTGATTTCTTTCCCAGGCCCTCAAGGTCTTTTCAGTTCATCATGCACCATTTACTATATTTAGGATTATAATTATTCATACATTGGAACCTATAAAATAAACACACTTATTATCACTATGATAAAAGAGTTCTGAGCAATAGAACTTATTTTTAATTAAAATAGTTGAAGACATCGAAGAAACCGGATATTTAAGATAAACAATTTAAAATGAAACAGTTCCCATAATTTAAAAACATCCATCATTATCCAGTTATTGAAGCATAATTTTTCGCATAAATATTTGCACCTTTCACAAAGTTATAAAATAAATATTTTGATTATCATCTTCTAGTATTAAATTCGGTCTGGTGTTTTCTTCTGAATTTAAATTCAATATTGCATATCCTGAGAACCTCCTGATGAATTCTAAAAATCTAAAAAGCAAATCATTTAGTTTATTAGAGAACTTAAGAAGACTTAAAAAAAAATAATATCTTGACTTAAAAAGAAGAGTAAATTTTTTTTATCCCGATTTCGTGTCCTTTGAAACAATATCTTCTTAAAATCGATTCCTTCATTATGATGTAAAAAGTACATCTGTACATCTGCTTAAAATTCTCATGGTATATTTATAAAAAAAAAAACCTATGAACAAAAAAAAATAGAATAGTCCTTTTTTTAAAGGCTCAAATTAAAAAATTAAAAAATTTCTAGATATATTTATATATGAGTGTTAACTTCAATAAAAATAGCGGGAGTTACAAACAAAAAATGTATACTTTAGTTTCTCTCTAGGAATTGAAATGATATTGAAACACTTCGTATACTTCTTTAATACTTTTCATATAAACGGCTTTCATATGAACTTGATCCTCTTTCTAATGAAATTTGGTCTATTTTCAAATGATGTCTTTAACAAATAGTTCTGAATTCTCAATTTGAACTAGTCTTTTTTTAAAAAGCCCCATCCTGGTTCGATTCTTAAGCTCATCTTAAAAAATATCCCCCTACAATTTGGAACCATAATTTAGAACTTATCATAATTATTTTTGGTTTATTAGTTTCGATCACAAAATTGAGGACCAGGTTTTTAAAACAGATCAGTATGATTTTCTGGGTTCCAAAAAACTGAACTGAAAATAAGTAAAAGTGAAAATTAGTAAAAAAGAAACTATAATGTTCTTGAAAAAGCATAAAATTGCTTAGAAAGGCACTCCCCTCAAAATTATTACTAAATAAGATTTATGGACTTTAGTATCCTCTTCTAACCCTTCCGGATAATATTTGGATGCTAGATTTTTTTAGGTGGTATTAGTTTAGAAATTTGGCAATTGATTAAGGGAGAAATCTGTCAAGGCTTTGGAAAGATTTTTGGAAGTAACAGAAGACAAAGTAAAGTACACTTTAAGCTTGTGATTAACTTTATCAGATCTAAAACTGTAATAATCTTATCGTTGATCTAAACTTAAGTAATATTTTATTCTACTTTCGATTTCCAATTATAAATTATTATAAACATTCAACTCCTACGTTTTTTTAAATTCTTAAGTTTTCTGAAAATATTTCTTCAAGAAACTGCTCTACTCATTTTAAAACACCAAAACGTTTAGATCACATTTCAAAAAAAAACTTAATTTTAAAATCAATAAGGAAAGAAAATTTAATTAATTTTACGTAACACTCTTTGGAAAAAAAAAATAACACGAAAGAAAAACATATGTGTCTTCACAAATGTATCTTTTTTTGAAGGGCTTATTTAAAAAAAAAATCCTCCAAGGATAACTCAAAAATAGCTATTGGAACCTAATATTAAGTAATAATATTCTAAGGACATGAACATATTACTTTTTTATAATATTTCTATTGTATTAAAAAAAAAACTTATGATAAATACAATAAAAAAAAACAAAATCCTATTATCCTTTTTTCAATTAATATTTCGTCCTATCATTTTAATAAAAGGTTCTAATCCTTTTTTATTTTCAATTCTTTTTTTTCCCACACAATTTTTTAATGGATTCATTTTTAAATAAAAGACGAGAACTGTTTAAAAGGAGAGATCCTTTTAAAATAACTTTGAACTTATGTTATGCATTTTAATCAACGATTATATTGTGATGTTGCATGAAAGTAACCATTTTTGTTGGAATTGTTTAAGTATACAGATATTCAACGGTAAAAAGTTTAAGAAGACAAATTTTTACTATAGAAACTCTTTAAAATTGTATCCAAAATTGATAAAAATTAATTGTCTGCGATATGTTCTGTAAGGACTTATTGATTAGAAAAAAGATACATAGCCACGGTGGCGTCAATTGATTTTATGTCTTTAATTGATAAAACTAGGACACATAATGTGAACAATTAATATGTAAATGATGCTATTTAAGCAAATCTGGGTATCTGATAATGTAATTTAATATGGAGTGTGTAGTGGCTGGTATAGTGTGTAAAGATATGGCTTATTAACCAAGTAAGGACGAATTTCATTCACATTCATATCATAAATTTTTAATTGGAAAACTAAATAAAAATACAAATTATTTGTTAATATAATTAATAATGTTACTTATATATATAGAAGAAGGTCTTGGGTTGGTTCCATTGGCTGATCCAATTTCCAAGCAGCATTTTATCACAGTGTTACTGCCACTTCCGTGAACACAGGGCTTATGTAAGGTTTAAATTAGAGTTTCATTATAAATCCACTTCACAGTGCAGATTTTATTGATAAAAACAGTACCATTAATCTGCTAGATCACTTGGATCGTTTAATTAATAGCTACCAAAAGTTTTTTTCGTGGTTCTAGCATATACTGGACAATTAACGGTTAAATACCGTACTATACTGCTATACTGCTAAGAAGAATGTAGTAATTAATTGTAGTATTTATATAAATCACTCTTCGATGTCTATCCACTACTGGATGTTGGCGGTCATATGTCCTGAAAGTTCAGTTAAAAATTTTTTGTACTTAATAAATGCACCCCTTGATATTTTAATACGACAACTTATTTCTTGTTCACACGTCCACTGCACATTTAGCCAACACCCAAGATACTTGTAGGTAGAAACACGTTCAACTGCAAGATATTCAACTGTAACTGGAATTGTGGTATATGGTGTTTTACATCTACTTATGATCATGAATTTAGTTTTTATTGCATTGATTTTTAGAGCAAGGTTTATACTATGAAGACTAACTTTATCTACTAAATGTTGTAAATCATTTTAATTATATTCCAAAATGGTTGTGTCATCAGCATATCTGATGTTTTTTAGATGGGTACCGTTTACTTTAATACCTATTTCAACTAATTCAAATGCTTCTTGGAAGATCTTTTCTGCATAAAGATTGAAAAGAAGAGGTGATAAGATACAACCCTGTCGAACTCAACGCTTAATCAAAATGTTTTCGGTTAGCCCGTCTAAAGTTTTTATGTTGGCTGCCTAAGTTATATAAATAAAATAATTTAATAGTTATATAAATAAATAACATAAATTAAAATTATTATAAAAATTAAATTAACCAGTTGATTCTTCTAATGATATTAAGATGGTAATTCGGCATAAGAAATTGAATTTGGAAGTAATCCTCATGAAAAAATTCAATGAAATAAAAGAACAGCAGCTCATCATAATTTCCATATATAAAGTCTTTAACAAATGCTATTCTATGATTTGACAAAAGAGGAGTTTTAGAACTTTTCAAACTAAAATGTTTTAAAAAATAGAAAAGTACCCACAGTCTTAGGTTATAATTCTAAAAAATATGTAAAACTTTATAACTAAGTTATTAATGGTTAAAAGTTGTTCTTGGATATCTATTTCATCTTACTGAAATAGATTTTAGTGTTCAGATTACCGAAAACTTTGAATGTTCTTCTTCTTCAAAGTTTCTCGAAATATTAAGAATTAAAAACAAAGAATTCCTAATACCATTCCCTAAACACCTGTTGTCAAAATATAATATTAAACTTTGTTTGTTAATTAAAAAAAAAAATGGAAATTAAAAATTAATGTTCTAAAAAAATTATATATAAATTATTTAAATATATGTTACACTATGGAGTCCATTTCTCTAATATATACCCTTTTTAACTTTCCCTATTCATTACAATTTTTGTATTCCTCTTCTTTTGGGTCTTCTAATAACCATCAAATTTCAATTTTCTACTTTCTTTTAATTGCTAAGTGAATAACAGATTTAAAAAAACCAAAATATTTTTACTTTTATTAGATTTTACACATTTTCACCTTTATATTATACTCAAATATCACCTTTAATTAGTTCATGGTAAATTAAATACGTCATAATTGTCATAATATTAAATAAATTATAACTCTTTTTTTCAAATTTCTATGCAACAGCTATTTACAAAATACTTGTAGAAGACCGTACAATTTTTATTTAAACTAAAAGATAGTTATTTAAAATATAATATACAATGTTAGAAATGAAATATCAGTCATCTCCCACAGATATAGAAGGTAAGGTTAAATTTCTTAAGAAAAATTAAAAAACCCAAAAAAAAAAAATATTAAATAAAATAAAAAATTGTAACAAAATGCATCATTAAATCCCAGTAAACCTTTTTTGTTATTGTTTTAAGAAAAAAAAATTATTATTAAAATTAATTTAGTTAAAAACATATACAGAAAAATTATAACGTTTTTATTTGATTAATTAAACAGGGTGTGAAAAAATGTGTGGAATGAAATTTTGAAAAGTATTGTATTGTAAAATATATATAAAGGATGTTTATTGACTTAATCGTGTAACAAAAGTGCAACTAATGGTCAACATTTCTTAAGTTCTCTGTAATCAAATTTCACCACATGTAAGTCTCATGCTGAGATCTTGTTACGATTGCCTTTTCCTTACTATCTTTAGAGTATTCTTTACTATTGCCAAGTTTAGCATTCACTGTTTTAATTTATTTCTACATCGAAACAACGACGTAGGCCTTGCAATCGAGAGAACATAGGTACGGATATTCAATAGCAGGAAAGTAGTTTTATATTTATTAGTATATTAGAAAAATAGTTTTAGAAAAATAATTGCTGCTATAAAGAGGGTTGCTACATGATATAAATAGGAGTTATATAAATATAAATCTTACTGCTTATTGTAAGACTTAAGATTTCGGAAATAAGCTAGTAATCCTAACCGATAGAGTGGATCATCTAAAACTACTGTCTATATAGCAGGTGTACAATACAATACAACTCAACTCATTCAACACAACCCCACTTCAAATCATCTCACATTTCAGAAACAGAACACTCTTGTGCCAAATTTCAAATTTTTATCCGTACCAATTTCAAAGATATGCTTATAAGGTCTCGGGAGATGTTCAATAGGCACCCAAACCACCACTTTTACTTATTTGAAACTTAAGAACATAATGGAAACGGAACAGAATACTCTTGTACCAAATTTGTTTCATACCAAGTTTCTATCTTTATTAATTTGTAAGATATGCTTTTAAGTCTTTATATGTATGTGACCATGAATCATCACTTCAATTGATTTCAAATTTCAGGGACACAAAGGAAATAGAATTTGACCTGTAGAATTTACAACAACATTTTATTCATTAGCAATTAGAAAACATAAAACAAAGATGCATTTAAACATTTTCCTCACACTCTGTTTTAAAACACCTGTATTTTACCTGTTTATAAAAAAACAAAAAAAAAATTAAATAAAACATAAATAATAACAAAATGAATGGAAATTGTGTTATTATTAAAAGCTAATAAATAAATTACGTATACATACATATGCATACAAAAAAGTTATGATTAAAAGCATAGGGTACATGTCCATATTATGCACTGGTGTAGTCACATTTTAAAAATGACCAAAATATTTAATAAAATTACTTTTTGGTCAAAAAATGGTTCCAGTGTTCAGTGATCAGAAATAATTACCCAAAAAAAAAAAACAATAAGAATAAAGCAAAATATTTTTTATAAATAAATTCAAAAATTTAAAAAAAACAAAAACAAAAGTCTTAAAAATCATTAGCAACAATCGTTGGTTACTTACATGTTCATAATTTTGTTTGTGATATTTTCTTTCTTTCTTACTCTTTTTATTTATTTATTGTTTTTATCTTATTTCCCTCCTGTAGCGAATTCACCTAATTACCAAAATTATACGCTCTTAATTACCACTTCTGTTTCTTCTTCTCTTCGCCATTCTTCATTCATCTAAAAATTTTGTATTCTTTTGATTATTATCCATAATAATTATGAAGACGCATGAATGAAATAGCATATATCTTTTGTCTCGCTTCTTTCCATATTAAAATATTCAATTTAAATGAATATTAAAAAGGTAATGGAGATTGCAAAGTTTAATTGAAAAAGTTTAATTATAAATTTTTGAGTTTAATTTTGAGAAGATCGTATAATTTATCAATTTAATTGGCAACTAGTTTGTGTAGGCTATTAGCATATTATTTAAAATATATGGCGGACATTTAGATTTAGATCACTGATCAAAAGATCAGATCGAAAAGAGATCTGATCCCTTAAAGATAACTTTTTAATTTAAACTTTTTATTTTTTATCGGATATTTTACAGGATCTTGACCAGATCATTGATCTAAATCTAAATGTCTGGTAAATAGTCAATTAGATTTGAAGAAAGTATTACTAGCTGATTCAGTTTCTGTTCAGTATATTATAAAAATACGTACTCTATTTCATCATAAAACAAAGTTATTATGATCTTAACCGCAAACGTTAGTTCACAACCTTCAGTAACTCAACCAAAACCGTTATATGAACTAACGAAACGTCAGCATGCATAAAAGCAAGTTAAACAACGCGCTAAATGAAGAATTTACGTTATATATATAAACAGATTTTCTGAATTGTGACTATATTTATATAAAAAGTTAAAAAAGTTGCTTAAACATTTATGAAGACCTCTTTGGGTAGTGGCTGAGCACAAGGCTTGTTTACAAATGAAGTGTGAGTTTAAATTCCGGATATTCTCCTTTCATTTTCTACTGGCTGTAGGTGACATGTACGAAACGAGTGTTACATGTACGCCACAACAAATGTGACTGTGTTTATTTTCATAACAGTGTCGAAATTTTGGAAACAGACGAATAGACAATCGAACAGACGGACCGAACACAACTAGAAAACAAATTTTTTATAAACTTTTTTTTAAAATATGCACTAAAAACTTCTTAAAAAAAGAATTATAAAACCTTTGATAAAAAAAAAAAAAAACCAAAACAACAAAAAACATTTCAACGCGTCAACGTCATTTTGTATTCTGTTTATTATTTGTGGTTTCAAATGATTACTGTGTCTTTGATGACTCGGTCAGATCAGTCAATGAAGTCAAGTCAATTTACCAACCTGTAATGATAGTACATACTGCAAACATATATATATATATATATATATATACTTAAGATATTTAAAAATATTTTTATTTTATAGTGGTTAAATATGTAAATTACAGTTAAAATTTTTTAATTTATATTTAGTAGGTACTCTCTTATACTTAAAACTGTTATCTATTCTCTTTTCAGTTTTCTTTTTATTCATTTTAAAAAATTTTTCTTTAAGTTGTAGTCGATTGTTACCAACCATTTAAAAGAAGTTACAGATAACTTTAAATTGCACTGAAAAAAAAAAAATTTAAACCAATTAATGAAAAAAAATTTTTAAGCTGATATAAATAAATTTGCGATTTTATAACGATATCCCGTCGCTATATGCAATTATCATTGTAACCTTACCATGTTTACATAACAACAATATTTTTTTAAAAATTAATTTTAATTTTTGTTTTAAAATTGTCTTTATTTATTTTGCAGAAAAAAAACTTAATTCAATTTAGTATAGAAATTTAAACGAAGTTATCAAAATTATTTATGAGGAAATACCGTTATATTATAAGGAAATTTCAATTTAAAACTGATAAATGGTTTAAGTCTTGGCTGATATTTTTCTTAAGTGAAAAATTAGACAGGAGTGACGTCAGAAAATGTCATTAGTTAATATTACTTATTAATATCACTTTACATATTGTATGATTTTTTAATGTATCAATTAAACCTTTAATGCGCTCATTAAAAATATTTTTAAAATATATTTAATTAAGAAAGTTTGTTGCATATGGTGACATATTAAAGATAGCCGATAACATTACATATCTGTTGATAATATTTCTTTGTAATAATTGTTACCTTTTGAAAGTGTTTGCAATATTTTATTAGTTAATTAGAGATTTTATAAACACTTAATGAATATTATGAATTTAATTAATAATATATTATTTAGCAAAAGCCTTTATTAAGTTATAATGAAGAGGGTTATTAGGTACTTAGGTAAAAAAATTTGCTGATATTTGCGTAATAACTTTTATTATTTAGTTAATTGATTTTATTGTGCTCATATGTATAATGATTGGGCTTCTAATTTAATATTTCATAAATAACTCAAAAATTTTTAAATTAATATAACGAGCATTTAATAAAGAATCTATTAGATTGTTTTTTTTTCTTCGAGGGTTGATGAAAAGCATCAAAACTTAATCACAGTACGGGGTTTACCTAGGTAGTGGGTAGTGCCCTTTAACCAACTACAAACATCCTACTTTTTAAAACCAAATTTGGAAATAGGCTTTAAATACATATGTGTCGTTTGATTTTTAGGATCGGGATTTGGAAAGGAAATGGAGAGAATTTGGGATTTAAGGATTAAGTTAAATAACGGGAAACATTTTGAGGGATATCATGAAGATTCTTTTTAATGATTTTCTAAAATTTTTTAGAATTGTAGAAATGTAAATTGCCAACTTTAGGAAACACATTACAAAATACCTGACTCCATAATTGGGACGTACACATAATATACGAACATCCATAAGCCATGCTTTGCTATCTAACTAATTTAACGGTGTAGGGATGAGCATCTGTCGCACTGCTTGTTTCATTTGAGAAAACTTTTAGAGGAGGCATTAATTGTTTAATTCCTTTGGAACAGGTCACAGGTCACAAGTGTTCGTCCCAACAATATATCTATAAAACTGTTAGTGATCCGACGATTCGTGGATGTCTAAGTAGAGAGAGCATTTAGAAAACACTAGGAACGTTTATACTATACGGATAGCTCTATTCTGAACTTCATTAAAATATTATGGAGGCTTCCGACTTAATTAACTATATGTGGTTTTTTAAGATGGCTATTTGGTTCCGTTCAGAATACATTAGTTTCACAGACAGCACATTAAGAAGAAAATAATTCATTAGACATTTGAACTTATTTGTACTAAATTGAAATCTTAATTTCACTTATTACTTATTATTTATTTTTTATCCAAGAAGTTTTAAGTCCTTTAATTCAACCTGTTACTCATATTTTTCTGGATATTTAAGAAAAAAAAAAAAAAACTGAAGGAATAGTTCATGGCACGAATTTTTAATATTTTTTTTTAGAACAAAGTTCTAGAATGAGTGCCTTCTTTTCCCTCTTTCCTGAAGATTTTCAAGTTTATTATTATGTGTCATAAATAATCTTAAAGATGTTTTGAGTATTTTTTTTGCCTAGTTTTAATTATTGTTGTTGCTTTTCAGTTTATATTCAAGTCTAATATGAATAATCAAAGAACTAGACTAATATTGTGTTCTGTTTTTTTTGTATTTTAATAGATAGTTAGTATCTAGTTGGAATACGCCATCTATGAACAAATGAAATAAATCTATTTGAAATAAATGTTTTAAGAATATTTTTTTTTTTATTATAGTTGGTCTTTAGTTTATTTCTTATTCGTGATCATGGCAGGGGTTCTTTTCTATATTTTTTTTTATTATTATTTATAAAAATCCAACGAACCGAAAATTATATTTTCATTTTAAAAGTATATATATGATCAAAAAAGTATCTTTTAATATAGAAAATAAATAAAAAATATTCTAGATTGTATTTCGTATTCTTATTCTTTGGGTTTTTTTTTTCCTTTAGTTGTAATTGAGTTACTTGGTAGGTTAAGTATTAAAACCTTTTGCTAAATAGGTAAAAAAAAACAAAATATTGTCCTCTTCTACCTATGATTGTATGTTATGAATATAGAGTTTCTCTTTCTTTTTAAATTCATTTAACCACCGGATGTAAAATAAAAAAAATTGTTTTGTTTTTTTTTCAACTTGTTTGTTGCTTGTTTCATTTTGTCGACGACGAGGCTTAGAATATTGTTTTTTTGTAAGATATTTTTATAATTATTTGAAATATGCTATTTATAAAATTAGTTTGTGTCCATTTGTTTCATCTGTCGGAAGATACACTTACTCTCGAAAGTTTCACAGTTCGTTATTGAAAAAGAAAGTAAGTAAGCCATTCTCTTTCTCAAAGTTGACCTCGCCAGCAAAATTTTATTAGGCAATTGTTTAACATAGGAGCACATGTGGCATTATAATATATTATGGCAACTCACAAAAAATCATAATTTATGACATAATTTTGCTAATTTTTTCACTAAATAAAACTATAGTCTAAGATTTCAATCAGTTAAAAAATAAGTTTTTAATGGAAATTCCCTTAATATAACGGGATTTCCTCAAAAATTATTTGGAAGATTTGTGAAGTAATATGGGATGCAATAGAATAGTTATGAGGATTTTTATTCTATTTAATTAAAATTAAACAGTCCCCCCTTCTTTCTTTCTAAAAAATTCCAAAGCAACTATATGGGAGACTTCGGTTACCCTTTTCTATACTATGAACATTACTTGATGGTGTAAAACTCATTATGGTAGCTCATTTATTGTATAAACTGCTTAAAGGTTTAACATGCTTCCATCAAATTTTTGTGCTTCGTTCAAATAGAAATTCTCTATTTTGGGAAGGTTCGTTTCCAATCTACAGGAAATTTTCGGAGACATAAAAATGAAGATCATAAGTCGGTTTTCGAATAACTTCTTTTGTCAATACTTTCGCTAAAAATTGGGTCAAGAATCTTTAAAAATTCAGAAATGGTTTTTCCTTCTCTTTTCAATTTTTTTTGCATACTTATAGGAGTGACTAAGTATTTTTCAAAATAGATCTATATTAATTGTAAGAATATAACTACTATGATCGTAATGACGTTAAAAATATCATTATAAATTAATAAAAAACTTATTTTTTGATTTTTTATTTTAATTTTTCTCAATTCTGTAATAGATGAGTTCTTTTAACCCCCTTTTTATTAAAATTTTGTTCGTTTTTTTGGCTTTTTGTTTTTTTTATAAGTTTTAAAAAAACAACAAAATTACGTCAAAAGAGAGTAGTTGATTGCTTTTTCTGTTTTTATTTTTTTAAATTTTAATAAAATATACGAAAAAAAAGTCGACTAGTTATTACTGATCGGTCTTCTGCTTTTTCTATATTGTGCTTAGATTTTAGTGAATTACTACATGAATTTTATTTTATTTGAATGTTGTTGCTTATTTTTAATAAGTTTAATGGTCACAATATGGAACAACTTTTTTTTTTTAAGAATATTCATATATGCTGTAATATCTTTAGGTACCTACTTTAGAATAGTATCGTGGAAGATATGCATATGTGTTTATTGTTATTTTTTTCGATTTTGGTAGAAAAAATAATACCATCTTTATGATGAGGTACGCCCTTTAACTACTTGACTTGTGATCATTTTATTTTTTTGTATTTGTAATTTTTTTTTAGCAATATGTAAAAAGAAATTTAATATTATAAATTTATTAAAGAGTTAGGGTGGATCAATTAAATATGAATGCAATTTAAATTGAATAAAATTTAATATTTATTAAGTTCTTCAAACAGGGGCATGCGGTAAACAATCGAGAGGGTGTTCAGTTGTATAGTGCTGGAATTCGGTTTTTTTTTTAACTGTTTTATACAATTCTAAATATATAAATGCAGAATTTTGTATAGCCAATGTTCGGACAATGTTATCGAATATTTTAAAATCAGGATTCTATTACAGAGTTTCGGAATTTCAAACCTATGTATTCTAAATTATCGAATATTTTTGCAAGCATCTATATAGTAAATATACTTAAAAAGTATCCATAATGATATTACCATTATATCATACGGATTTTTATAATGTATACAGATTAAAGCTTTAAACTATACATACTTACTTTGGCTACGTATCAAACTATATAACATTTAGATAGAGCAACGTTCATATTTGTCCCACTCTAATTAAAATTTTAGTTATATTTCATGCTAATAATAATCTCTTATGATATGTAATTACATGAAAACAACATACACACAGATACAAGTGCATTTATATGTATACAAGTTGAATCATTTAATTTAATAAATTTAAAATTGAACTATATGTACATGCATACGAGTAATATGTGGAAAAAGTTGAAAAACTTATATACATATAGCCAACATATATTATATGTATTGCAATGAAGAAGATTATAGTTGCCCTTGTCAACTTTTAGATACCCGTGCGAAAAAGCAATAGGTATACAAAAAAAATAAAAAAAAATTTGGCCCACCCCAAAAGTTTACCCAAATAATTTACTTTGCCAAAGCACTTGCGGTATTACTTAACTTGCCAATGTTTAAGTTTAACTTCATAGTCTGATTAGATTTACAGCAATCGGGTGAGAGCTTTGTATGCTGTTTCTCAAAATTGTGATTTAAATATTTTAAAACTACGCAAAATTGATTTTGACAGTGTAATTAGTTTTGAGATATGTATAGGTTTCTAAGCTGTGTATGGCAGTTACCCGAAAATGAAGCCGAAAATTAAACTCTCATGAAAGAGCTTCACCTATTATATTAGTTATTCGTTTAATTATCTGTTTTCCAATATGTTAAGCTTGGAAGAAATTGAAATTGGTTCAAAAATTTGTATGGCAGGTACTCCTTGGTTCGACTTTAGCCAAAACCATTCGACACCTTCAAATTGTCTTAAAAAGCGTGAATTCACTGTGTGTGAGTTTCAAAACTTAAGTATTTTAGTTTTTGAGTTATCATGGTGAAGGGCTAACTGACGTAAGGGCAAACATACCCAAATTTACCAACTTTTCGATTCTGAACCCATCCATACTCTTGATTCTATATCTTTCATGTCTAGATCGATGAATTACAAATGCAGAGGCAATTGTATTATACCCGTGACCTATTGTTCGCAGCTCACGCGGATTTTGCATAATAATAACACAATAGGAAAAATATACACAAATATATACGTAACGTATTCATAAACCGATATACGAGTAAAGTATATATTAAGATCAATACTATAATTTAATGTTATGAATGTATTTACAGAGCACGACAATTAAATGTATTTTTTTTTGTTTTGTTGTTAAATCCACCACGAACTGACCTGTTCTGTTTATTTTAATAGAACCCCATAAAACACACAAGAAAAAAAAAGGTCTTGTCCAGGGTAATTCATTTTTTTAATTTTTATTTTATTAATCTTTTGTTATTTACTAGTAAAATTAGAGTAAGGTAAGAAGTAAGAGTATTATTGTCTTATAAAGTTGTTAAGTTGATAATAACAAAAAAAAAAAACCAATTCATAAAACAATACAAACCAAGATTCTTAAAAATTCACGGTTTACTGAGTTACTTATGTGCCTTGACGGTATCGTCTAGTACTCATCGTCTAGTATTAAAATAAATTAAAAAGTAAAAACTGATAAAATGACGATTTTGTTTTTTTTTTGATTTAATTAAAATTTTTGATTTTAAAACAAATACTGATTAAATATTGATGTAATATGGTTTCTTTTGTATTTTTGGTACAACGTTGTTTCATAAAACATAAATTTATGTCACATTTTTAGTTATTCATTCTTTACAAGTTTTTTGAAAAATTAGATTATACGGTACTCTCAGCTTTAAAAAGCTGAAGCGCCCCCAACGGCTTAAGTTAGTGTTTTCCAAAGTAGGTTTTACTCCTTTTACAGAATACTGACATATATGTATATGTGTATGAAAGATCCTGAAATAGGAGGGATCATAGAGTTGGTTTTAAAATGGATCTTAGAGTTGACGCCTTTTATCGAAATATACATATATTCTATATTTTATGTATAAGGATCGGCATTCTGAATTAGTCGATATTTGATATTTGTTTACAATTCAGGATTATACGGCTTCCTAAAATACGAATATAATTGCATTACGATGGATTTTAGAGTTGGTTTCAAAAGCTGGTCTTCATTAATTTATTTAAGTTCACGAGTTTGGGGCGGCAGCTTTGATATTATAAAATTTTTATTTTAGAAACATGTACGAAAATATAATTCGTAGACTTTTTTGGCATCAAAGTGTTGGTGTCATCATCAGGACTTTAATATTTAATTTATTTGAAAATTCGTATCTTTTCGAGAGTCAACATTTTATCCAAGTCGATCTTTTAAAACCCGACATTGTTTTCATGTCGACATTTTAGAATCGACATTTCAAGAACCGTTATTTTCAACAACTCGACATATTTGGTGTCGACAATTTTGAAACGACTTTTAGTCGGCATTTTTAGGCATTTTAAAAATCGGGATAACTTAGCAGATCCTCATAGATTTCTTTAAAATTAAAGATTTAAAAGTAAATTTGACATGAAAGCACATTTCCTAAATTAAACAGCGTTCTATAAGTTTCGAACAAAGGGACTTTTGAGGAGACACAATTTTAAGAAAATCCCCTTATAACTTTAACTAAGAAAAACTTTAAACCCCTGTTGAAAATTAATGTGGGGACTTTAATTTTTGTGTATATACTTATTTTAACTGATGAAATAATTGTTTTTTTGGTGACATGTCAGAAGTCCCATGGCCAGAAGTCCCATGAGAGTCCTATGGGACTTCTTTCTTACAGCAATAAGACAAAAGTCCCAAAAAACAAAGGTCAAAAGTCCCATGGGATTTCTGGCTCATTGAAGTGGGTCAGAAGTCCCAATTTTGTTTTTGTAATGGAAAATATTTAATAATGTAATAATTTTGAAACCAACTCTAAAATCTTACCGAATTATTTTTTCATACATGTATGTTTCAACAATAAATATCTTATAATTTTTGAACTCTTATAGCTCCTGAACGGAAGGCCTTTGCTTGAACTTGATCTAATTCAGAATTTCTATTATTTAGATCAAATTATAGTTAGAGATTTGATCAGTGGCGTAGTGGTTAAGATATCGGCCTTTCAATCAATGGGACTTGGGTTCAAACCCTGTTCCGTACCCTGAAATATATACCTCGAAATATATACCTATATAGAATCACTCACTTATCACAGTGTATGTGGTTAGGGGACTATTCATATATAAATAAATAAATAAGTATTTATATTTTGATTGACATATTATCAAATATCAACAACAATTATGACACATTATGACATATTATACAATTATATGATTATTGCAAAGAAAGTTTTTAAAAAATAATTTTAATTTATAGTTTTTCATAATATTATAATATATTTCTAACAAAATCGGAATATCCCAGTGGCTAATTTGAATTATGGAATGCATTTTCAATTTTTTTTGTTATTTCTCTTTTAATTTTTTTAAAAAATCATAGATATGAATAATTTCTATAAAAAATGGTTTTTTATTAGTTTTTAACCAAAAAAAAAAAATACACAAAAAAATGGCAGAATAAAATTAATTTAAAACATTTAATTAGTACAATAAATTCATATTAAAATCTAAAGATCCATTTTAATCATCATTATTTTGTTTGTTTTTTGTTTTTTTTTTGTATATCTTAAATTATAATCAGTTTTTGTGTCCACTTGTGTGATGTGAAATTTATTCCCACATTCCAAGAAGAAGTCGAAGAAGAAGATGATTATTATTATTAAAAAAAAAAAAAAATAATAATGAAATGTCCAGTAATGTCTTTAACTTTCCACCTCATTTAATGTTTTTTTTTTTTTTTTTTTTGAAGTTTTGTACTCCGTTTTATGATATTATAATGACCATTAAAGATCATCATTAAGATGATCATTATGATGATGATGATGCTTGAAACTAAATGTTGAATATATACATATATATGTATATATATAATTTTACTTTACTTAATATTATTTATGATGTTGATGCTTATAATTTCTCTAAGTAAAAGTAGAGCAGTTTTTTTATTATTTTTTTTTGTTTTTATTTTAATGAGTTTTTATTCAAACCAAAGATCATCATTATCATAAGCAGTGTAGTAGCAGCATCTACAGTATGGTTGGTCTTAAATTAAAATAAAAAAAAAATAGGGAAGAGGCAAAAGTTCCGGAGACAAAATTCCCTTGGGAACTTATGACTCAAAAAATTAGCCAAAAATCTCTGGGGAATTATGGCTCACGAGGAGTAAGCCAAAAGTCTATTAAAATATTAGACTTTATTTCCCATTATAATTTTAATCAAGTGAGTTGATTTTAAACCAAGAAATTTTTAGGAGTGGGCCAAAGTCCCCTGAAATATTAGATGTACTCCCCATATTAGATATATTTTCAAAGACGAAGTGACACAAGTCCCGGTGTCTAAAGTCTCCTGAGAAGTTATGCTTCAAAAAATAAATCAAAAATCCCCAGAAAAATATGACTACGATTAGTGAGGTAAAACTCCCCAAAAAAATGTGACATAATTCCCCATTATAATTTCAATCAGGTGATTAGATTTTATAGCGACAGTTTATATTAGGAAGCCAATTACAGTTGACTTCCTAGAAGCTATTTTTCAGTTTGTTACAAAATTTGAATTTTATAGGTAATTAAAAAGGGTAAAGGCAAGGACTTGATTTTCAATTCAAGAAACTTTCTGGCTTATTATTCGAGTCATAAATCACCTAAAGCTTTTGACTTTAGGACTTTTATTATCTCGCCAAAAAAAAAAAAATATTTATATATATATAAAAGTATATTTTATTAACTTTAATTTAATTGAATTTAATTGAAATACTCACGGTTATGATGATGATAGTTGATGGTCATTATAGAGGCATTAGTAACATTAGCACCATATTAGTTCATTTGAAACAATAAAATATATTAAAAAAAAAAATTTTTTTTAAAAAAAACCTTAATTACCACTAAAGGAATAAACAGTAACCAGCAAGCAATGGATGACACACGCATGTATTCTGATCATATATGGAATATATATGAATGGTTTTTGTTTTTTTGGAATCTTGTGAAACCAAAAAAAAAAAAAAAGTTATTTATAATAACACAATTAAAATGAGAGTATATAACTTCTTGATTAAGAAATCTAACTGAATTTAAGTTGAATGGATTGGATGGATTGTGTCAGGTGGAATCTTAAAATGGTATACTTAATATTAAGGTATAATTGTATATTAAAAATAAAAATTTGTTACTGTTGACATTTTGACTTGTGGTTTTTTGTTTAACAAAGTCCATCTACAGTTCAAATGAAATTTTTGGTTTTTTTTTTTTTTTTAGAAATCTATTAGATTAAATGCCAACTGTGTTTTTCTCTTGGAGATCATTAAACGGTCTAAGGTTATTAAAAATATATAATGCGAATTTTATTTATTTTGAAACTTATTGTATTATAAAAAAAAAGTTTGTATATTTTTTTAGAGTTGTGAATATATAGATTCTTTGATCTAAATTAATTTTTTAATTAAATTTGTTGTATATACACTCTTGTAAAGGTTTTTATAAATTTATTCAAATATTTTGCAGAACTAAAGAAGTGGTTGATATTGACATCTAGAGAAATAAGATAAGGTTCCCCAAGAAGGCTCGGAAGGAAGGAAGAAAGAACTAAGAAGTTGTAGAAGAATTATATGTTACGTAAGGGCGTAAATATACACACTTGTCCATTATTCACGTGGACAAGGACTACTTGTATAAAAGCTAACTTGATGACACTTTTTAGTTAGTGCTATACTTGCGTCACATAAATTTTTAAAATTAAAGCTTTTGACAGGTAACTGATTACCTTAACTTCAAAATATCTCACATTTGTTTGAATGTGTCTTCTCGTTAATAACAAAATTAAATAATGGCATTAAAATTGGTTTCACCCTTTCGTCGTCTTCTGTTTCTTTTCTTGAGTAAAATTATAAGTACGAATTATATTTCTAAAAAACATTAATTTGAATGTATTTAGATATATATATATATTTTAAGAATATTTTGAATATAAGTTGGACCTCGGTGGTGTAGAGAGTAAGTATTTAGCTTATTAACTGAGGGGATCCGGGTTCGAATCTCGGTCAGGTCATACAATATTTTATTAAAAAAAAAATTTATTGAAAATTACAAATCCCAATGGTGACCAAATATATATTAAAATATAAAATATATGATATAAACAAAATAAATAACTTACTTTACTTATAAAATAATATTGTTGACCCACATCCGAAAGTAAAAGGGCCTGTCAATTTGCAAATGCTATTGTATTATGAACTTGGAAATACTTAATAAATAATTAAAAAAATAAATATAAGTACTAAATCTTAAAATTCGAAACTTTTTATTATATAGTACTAAACTAAAGTAAAGTGTAAGCCTAGGCTTAATTAAATAGAAATATATTTAAAAATTAGAAAATATTTTTATATATACATACCTATATTATAGATATGTTAAATATGACTAACATTTTTTTCTTAAATTATTTTTATTTATTTTACTATATTAATTTTTATGAACTTTACTTAAAATAAATTTTATTGAATTTATTAAATAAAACTTTAAAATTATTAATCTTCCCTAAGATTGTCGAAGTGGTAACTGATAGCCCTTTATAATCAAATATAAAATCTCACTAGACATACACCTACACTAATAAAAAATTATTTATTATTAAATAAAATAAAAAAGTATGTTTGTATACGGTTTAAGATTCTAAAACCTAAATGACAAAAAGCCAGTTTGACGTTGCAGTTATGCCAACTGTTTTATAAATCTTTTTTATGGAATTATCAATTAATTAGCAAAGTGGTTAAGAGAATAAGATAAATAAACTTTAATTAAACACTACTTTAAATTACACGTAAGTACACTGTATTTTAAAACACTTAGTTTAAACGTATACCTATTTAATGTTAATCAATAACGAATTTTAATATCGATTTTCAGAAATGCTCATTTCAATTTTTGACAAGCAAATAATTACAATATTTGATTTTAACACATAGTTTCTATGAAAACGATACCTACTAAGTTCATTAATGCATGGGATGGGATTAAATAATATCTTTTAGCACATAATAACTTAAACAGAAAACCTTTCAATAAAACTACCGCAGAAATTGGTATTAATGTATATACACACATACAATGTATGTACATACACATTTGTATATAGAATTCAATTCAATCAATTGATGAAAAATTACTACAAATATAAGAAATAATTATACCTACCTATAATTAATTGTTTGAAATTGAATTGGTTTACTTTTGTCTTTTGATACTATTTATTAAACTAAATAATTAAAATTTACATCAATTAAATTAAATTAAAACTACTAAAACTTTAAGATTATTTGTAGATATACCAAATTATTAAAACTAATATTTATTTAAATATATTTTATTCATATCGTTTTTTTGTTTTTCCAAAAACACACAATATTGAACACAGTGTTGTAGTTGGCTTAATTTTAAATGTAGTAAAAATCTACTACATTTTATAAATTTAATGCAGTCAATTTAATTGTCAAGCAAAGGATATAGTTTTTAAATTTTACTTGCAATTATATTATATTTCTTGATTTTAGTTCTATTTTACGTAATAACGAGTTAAATTTATTATTAGATAAAGATATCGGAAGATGAATGTTCAAATTATGTTAAGATTCCTAAATTTTTTGCCAAAACTGATCGAATCTTAAGCCCAATTATAATAGTCTAAAGTACTTAAATGAATAATATTTAAACAGCTAAAATGATATAATTTAAAAAACAATAAATAAATTTAAATCAGCAATTTAAAATTTATAATGCTCCATACATAATATATATACATATATATATATATATGTAACTTATGTCTTCTTTTAACATATAAATTCAAAAATGTTTACATAACTATCACAAACGTCAAACTTTATTAAGATAACTTAGAATTTGTAATTCAAAACAAAAATTCATCAAAATAACGAAAAAGCTTAAAGTCTAAAGGTATTATAGTTCTCAACATAACATATCATACATTCATTCAAAATATTAAATAGTCTTGTAGCCATTAAGATGTGAAGAAAGTTAAAATTAGGCCTAATACTGAAAATAATTAAGTACCAACACACTTTTAAACAAGTTTACCCTTTTAAGAAACACTTACTATCCAAAATTCTAAAATATGGTAACCTTAAAATAATTTTTTTTGTTAGTAAAATAATTTTCAATAACGGTAACACTGTTATCTACCTTCATAAAATATTTTCTTATTCTTTCTCTATTGTTGTGATCGATACAAAATAAAAAGTTTTTTTTTGTTTGAACTTTATTGAATTAAATTTACGCGAACTCTGAAAAAAATACAGTAATTTTATGTCAACAATCAATTTTTATCCATAATAAATGAACAAATAACATAAAATATCACCAAATAAAAAAAAAAAAAACAACACAAAAAGTAAATAACAAAAAAAAAACGAATAAATAACAATCGCTTTAATACAGAATCGATTGTGTGATGATTGTGTTTATTCTACTGTATGTCTGACTTCATTGTATTGAAAAAAAAAATTGACAATCAAATGTCAATAATTGAAGTAAAATATAATATAAGAATAAGAAAAAAAGTTAAGGAAAAGATGATTTTACTTTTTTGAATTGAATAATATAATAATGATGAAAATATAAAAAAAAAAAATATATAATATACAAATAAATTAATGATAATAATTTAAAATGTAAAGAAATTGAACTTTTTAAAAATTTTTACCTTCTTTGAAAAGTTCAGACAAAAATCAGGAAGAATTTCTAAAGAAATAAAATTAGCGAATCATTTAAACATTAAAATATGCAGGGTGGTAAGAAAAAATATAATTTTTTTTTAAGTATTTAAGAACGTAAATAAAGTTCCTTGTTATTTCAATAAAATTTTAATCGTTTGAAAAATTGGTGTTATGCCTGGAACAACAATGACACATATTATTTAAATTAAAGATTGGTTTACTTTTAATTGGTAAATTGAATATTTTTTTAACTTAGAAGTTATTTTGTTATAATTTGCATTTGCACTATTATGATTTGCTGATCTCAGAAGCTCTTTTAGGTAATTATCTTTATTTTATAAGAGCGTTTTTAGTAATCACATATATATTATATTCCAGCGGATTGTTTCAACTTTGGTTGTTTAGTTTGGTTCAAATTTTGGCTAAACTCACGTAAGTTTGAAATTTTTAAACCATGGTCTAAAATATTTCATTTTATGAGAATTATAAATATTTAATATGAATTCAAGAAATATTCGATCCAATCATTTCGATATGTGATGTATTAGCATTGTTGGGATTTGTTAAACGTTCTGCAAATGAATTTTCAGATCCTTACGTTCTTAAACCATTTTACACTTGTATTGAAGACCAGACCTTGAATATGCTAGTTTGGACTACGTTTTATATGGTACACATTGATAGGATTGAGGCAATAAAAAAGAATTTTCTTAGATTTATCTTACGCCACTTGCCATACTCGAATCCCATTATCTTACCACCATATGAACAAAGGCTGAAGTTAATTGACTTGTGCACTTTAAATTTTCGACAACAGGTTTCTGATGTCATTTTTATTAAAGAAATTGTCAAAGGTAACGTTAAATCTAGACAGGGATCAAATAATAAAATTGATTCAAAATAAAGCAAACGAATGTTCTATTAAGCTTTCAATTAAAATTTACGATCAGTTGAAGTTTACATCAAAAAAACATATTCAGATAAATTAATTGCCCTTATGACGAATATTTAAAATATCAATTAAAATCACCTTAAAGGCAATCAGTAAAAGAAAATATTGTGATAGTCATTTTCATACAAATCATTTCGGAACATTCTGTAAATTTTAAAAATACATTGGTACAAAAAAAATAAACAATTGTCAAGCTGCAATACAATGCAATCCAGGTGATGACAATAACTGCCAATACACTGTTTACTTGTGTGATTTTCTTATGTGCTGGTCATTCAATTATTTTATAATTTCGAATAAAAATATAAAAAATAGAAAATAAAAATAATATTATATATGTAGAAGCACTTTATCATTTTATTAGGACAATATTTTGAGTTTTCTTTTCTTGGGTGAAGGAAGTTAAATGGATTTTTATTTTGAAATAAAAACAAAAAAAAAAACAAAAGTAAACAAGTAAACTATTTGGGTGTAAATTTTGACATTTTAACATTTTCTATTAAAAAATTCATGCAATTTAAAATGGAAAACAATCAAACATTATAATAATTTACACATAAAATATCTTGGATCATAACAATGAACTGGAATAATTTATGAAGTATAGATTTATTTTAAAGAAAAAGATTTTTAAGAGAGTCTTAAAAAGAAATATTAAATCAATTTATCATCAAAGACAGCTGATGCACGCTTCTTAGAATTTATTTTTTTATTTGTATATGAAAATGACAATGTGCAGTTTGTCTTAGCGCCAGGATTTTATTAGGAATAGCGTTATTTTAAAATTATGTATCCATATGGAACTTTTCCTAATTGACAATTTCAACAATCGAAATCCAATAACTGAATAACTTATTTGTTAACTTTCTTTTAAGGTAATAGATGTCTCATCGTTAATATTTAATACGCTGAATTAGGTACATTTGTCTATCACTACGCGGCGCCATATATAATTGAGGTACGTATAAAGATTAAAGAAGCATAGATTAGAAGTTATTTGGTGCAGCTCAAAGCGAAAAACGATTTTCAACTTGTGTTTCAAATGGAGCGCCAAAGGTGCATTTTTAAAGTACTTATATTCTAAATTAACTCAAACTAATTTCAGTTTTTTGCTCAATGTAAGCCTTAACTGTATATAACATATCATAATTACTTATTTGAAGTTTTCATTTCTTTTTAAAAATAAAATTCTAAAAATTTAAAAAAAAAAAATTTCAAAAAAAAGCACCAAGCATCATTTTAATTTTTATTAAACCCTAAATATATTTTTTTCTTATCAATTCTCTCATTTCCAATTATTCGCTTTTTGTTATCAATTTTGGTAATAGATTATTGTTTATCTCATGTCTGTTTTAAAATTTTTATAAAAAGGGGTTAATATATTTTGTTTAAGAGCATACTTCCAATAAGCATCGGTGGTGTAATGGTCAGCATAGTTGCCTTCCAAGCAGTTGATCCGGGTTCGATTCCCGGCCGACGCAGTTATTTTTTTTTTATTTTCAATTTTAAATTAAATTTTAATTTCATTTCCTGTTTTTTTTTAAATTTGTTTTAAAAAAATTGCAAAATATGATTTAAGCGGAGTTTAAATAAAGACTTATTTACTCAAATTGCAAAAGTGTAGAAATAAAAGTTAATAAAACAAGATTTGTTTATAGCACTTATATTTAAGGTTTGGGTAAAAGTGAATACATATTCTTAATTACCTATAAAGTATGGTTTCATAGGTTTTAGCCGCAATTAGTTTTTAAAAGAAACTCAGGCCTCGAACATTTTTTTCAATTTTCAATTAATCTTCTGATAATATTTAACTGATCATGCCACTGCTGGTAAATGATTAACTTACACATTCAATAATTTAAATTATCATGTCATTATTAAGGTAAAGAAACCTTGATGTCGATTAGTTTTTGTGATGGAGCTCAAAAAGTAAACAATTAAAGTGATAATATCCCTAAGTAGGTTTTGTTCTTTATATTACATTTATAAAGCACATGAAAGCATCGGCATCGGTGGTGTAATGGTCAGCATAGTTGCCTTCCAAGCAGTTGATCCGGGTTCGATTCCCGGCCGACGCACAATTTTTTTTTTTTTTTTTGTATTAATTTAAAATTTTTAATTATTTTGTAAATTACAGTTTTAATATTAAAATATTTAGATGCTGAAACGATCATAAATCAAAAACGTTTGTTCACAATTTCTGACTTATTTCGTTACCCGTGCAGATCTTGCGGTGCTGATCATCCGTGCAAATTTTTTATGATCCTTTCTGCAACATTAGAAGCATTTTAAAACTTTTTGATTATAATTTTTAAATTATTTGTAATTATTTAAACCAAATTTGAGTAAAATATTTCAAGATAGATATAAAATGATCGCGATAGTCTTATGTAACGGTTAATCCTTTTGTATTAAATTTTAAATGCTTTAATTCTCCATTTTTCAAAATTTGTCAAATATATATTAAGAATTAACGCAACACACTCGGAAGAAAAGAAATAACAAAACAAAATAATTATAATTATAATATTCAAATTATGTAAATCCAATAGCAGAAAAACTAAAAATGACATAAAACATTTTGATGATGGTTTTAAATAAAAAAAAAGAAGGTGTTAAAATAAAGATCAGAAGCTCAAGCACATCTTTTGAATAAAATTATATTTTGAAGATTTATTTGTAAGTTTTCTCTTTTTTATTCCTAAATGCATTTAGAATATCAAATACTTGAACTTTTTAAATTGTTAAACATTTAGTAGATATACGGAATAAAACTTAATATAGAGATTGCATTCTTTAATACAAGTACATCAAAAATCTTAACTTAGCTCTTTTCTCCTCCTACACAGCCCACAGTATATCTTTTAAATAATTATTTTTTTTTTTTAATAAATTTCTCACATTTGTTGAATTCTTTATTCATGAACTATTGACATTAAATACCATTTTATTATACAAATTTTTAATATACTGTTACTTCTTTTGCTGATGGTACTGCTGTTTTGTATATTATAATGTTTTAACATTTTGAGGTCTGAGATTCCTTTAAAATGTTTGCCCCTTCTTATTAACTTAATCCCCTTGGATCTAAGTTTGTTTTCTGTTTTGTAGAAAAAATTCCATTCACTTGTACTTACCATTATACGATAATCATTCCTGCGTTCTAAGTCTACCGTTCTTCATTAATCTATGCAGTAAAATGATGCTGCTTATGGATACCAATGATGATTGTACATATATATATCCCCGTATCTTCTACTCATAACTCCGTTTACAAAAAAAAAATAAATAAAAATATTATATAATGAAATAAAATGAAATTATTCCTGTAATATGATGATGAATTGTGTTGGATACTTCTTGTGTCTTTAGAAGTGTTTAACGTACCAAATAATGTTCTTGTTGCATTGTACTTGTTTTTTTATGATTTGTGAATTTGATTTTTTAGTTGTTGAATCAAATTAAGTATTATGAATGTATTCTGTAAAAATATTCAAGTATAAACTATTAAGTGTGCAAAGCACGTGAATCACTTGTCCAATTTATATATATATATATACGAGTATGTATAAATTATGTATACACTTATGTAGAAAATAGTTTTGATTTGTTTTTGCAAAAGAACGTATAGAGTAATAGAATTCTTCTGACCTAACTTGTCTCTCTACTTCTCCATATACACTCTTAACTATCTTTTCTATTGAAAAGATGGTTTTTTTTTTTAAGAAAATTGAGAACATCATAAAGCCGCCAAACATCTTAAGATTTAATTTTTTTTTTAATTTGTTTTTATGTTGAAAGAAATTAAAACATAAAAATACAAAAAAAAAATAAATATAAGAGAGATCATGAAGAGAAGGAGACTTCCTGTTTCATAGGTTTTGGCGACAGTTTTTTTTTTCTTTTTATTTTTTCTATTAAAATATTTTTCAGTTTTTTTTTTTTTAATAATTTGAGAACAGGTTGTTCTATCTACTGACCACCAAACGAATATTTACTGTTTTATATTAAAAAACTATTAAATCTATGGAAATGTCTATATAGTTTTTACCAGCCGCTATATATATGGAATATATTAAGCGGTAGGTAGTTGTTTCGCACTAAAAATTAGAATGGGAAATTTTTGAACATATGCATTACTCCGGTTGTGCAGGAACCCGAAAAACATCTTTTTTTGTGATGTCTGTAAGCGTATCTGTCTGTACACA
Organism: Dolichopus griseipennis; assembly: GCA_963082915.1. Classification (NCBI taxonomy): domain Eukaryota; kingdom Metazoa; phylum Arthropoda; class Insecta; order Diptera; family Dolichopodidae; genus Dolichopus; species Dolichopus griseipennis. The sequence goes on along the minus strand of OY720442.1, from coordinate 29,257,041 downwards.
CGTACAAACAGAAGGTTGAGTCCAATGATTTCAGACTTCAAATATAAGGTTTTGATGTTAATATCATGAATGGATAAGCTTTTTAAGAAAGTTGCGTAACTTTAAGGAGCACTTCTGTGGGGTAATTTTTAGATTTTTTTCAAATATTTAGAAAACCAAAAATTAATTAAATAAAAGTTGTAACACAAATAACGATATTTTGTCATAGAATCTTTTTGACCAAACGAACTTTTCAGTCCATTTTTTTAAATTTTGTGGATAGACTGGAAGTCAATTTCTATGTCTAAAAATTTTGAATATTTGCTCTGATGATGACGCATTGAAGAATTCACACTGGAAAAAAATGAATTAATAGACTTAATAGACAATAAAATTTTTGTATGTATGTATTGGAATCTTTCAAAAATTTTCTAGGAAATTATTAACATAATTTCTTTTTGTAGCAATTATGACTAAAACAAAAAATTTATAATTTTTAAACATTAAATTCCTTTGATTAAAATTATGACATATGCCAGTAAAGGATCTTTAAAATTTTATAAGAAATTTCAGATTACGCTTTTATTGTAAAAGCGGTTAGCGAACACAGAATATTTTTTATTTTCCATTTTTAGTATTGGAGACGTACAATGCGTAGACATAACGTTCTTTTATAACTTCAACGAAAAATCTTTCATAAGTGCAACTGCTGTTGTTGGAATTTTCATTAAATTTAACTCTTGTACTCTTGTACTGTTGTAATTTAATAACACATCGCGAATTCTTTAAAAACAAAAATTCACTTGTTATCACGATACAATACATCAAAAAAAAAAAAAAAAAAAAAAAAAAACTAAAAGAAGATTTGATTTTTTAGAAGATGAAAATTTATATACAAGTTATGTGTACAGAATTAAAAATAAAAATAAAAGTAAGTAATAGATACTCATGATGCAGAAATTAATATTAAATTTATAAGTAAAGATAAGTTGGAACAGGTTTGACTATATATTCTGATTATCTAATATGTTAAAAGATTGAAATGATATATGTATATATGTAATATATGCATGCAGTCCTTTGTTTATTTTTTAAAAAAATTAAACTGATTTGATCCAGAATATGTGCGTTATACTTACATAAGAATGTCTCAGTACGTCTTATAATTATTTAGGCATACATTAATAGTGGCGTTATGCTTAACATAGTTAAAATTACGATTTATTTCTTGATACGGTAACATTATTGTTTCTTGATTAAAGGAATGTGTCCCTTGAGATTTTTTTTAAACACAGATTATATAAATTTCAATTAAGCTGCAAAGTCTTAAACAAGTAAAGATCTAAATAATCGTCAAGTAATATTATTAATAATACCTATAATCTTTTTAAGGAAAAGTAGAAACTATTATTCTGTATTATAAACGGAAAGTTGTTGAGGGTTTCTGAAAAATTTATATTTATTCCATTCCATTAGAGCGGAACATGGGAACATTAAAGAAACAGGACAGACTAAGCTTGTACCAAATTTCAAGTTTCAATCTTTATTAATTTCGAAGATATGCTTTTTAGATCTAGGGGAGTGTGGTATGGTACTCGAATCGCTACTCTTATTCCTAAACAGTTTTAGAAGAATATGGAAAATAGAACTGAACACTTTTGAATACCAACTTTCAGTTTTCTATCTTTTTTAATTTCAAAGATATGGTTTTTAGGTTTAGGGAGGTTTATAGTACTCGTAACCACTATTTGAAATCATTCCACAATTTAGTCACGTAAGGGAAACTGGATCGAACAGTATCATATATTTAATATGATGGTTCAATCTTTGTTTATTTTGAAGATATACTAATTATATACGAGCTCGTGGTTGGTTCCTTCTAGAATCGTGGAAAGCTTCTAGAATCCGAATTCATGGTACAATTTCGCCTTATTTCTTGGATAAGCACACAGACGTCGCTAAATCGACGCAGGTGGTGAAAATGATTAAAAACATATATAGTTTTTTATTCCTAGTTTCCTTCCTTTCGGTGATTAGAAGAACCGTACAATAGGTAATATATCCCTGTACCCTATGTTGTGTATATGATATGAAAATATTTTTTCTTAGTGTAAATCTAGATTTCTACGAGCACATATTTCCCAAGCTAACTTTACACCACCTATAAATAAAAACCCTCATCCTAAATTAAAAATCTAAAAGGAATTGGTTTTAGATAGTTAAAGTTCAACAGGAATCCCAGTTCAAGGATTTTGCTAGACTTTCGATGACTTCAACACTTTAAAAACCAATTATTGGAAGTGTTAATTATAGTTCTCATAAATTCTCAAAATTGTTTTTCCTATAAGAGAGCAGAAGTAATTGAAGGAGTTCAGGAATTTTAATTAATTTTTTCTAGATGTTTGTATTTGTACAACTATATATGATTCTAATCCTAAATTCAAACAAAATGTGACATTGAAATGTCATCTCTGCAAATGGTAATTTTTACAATTAACATATTGTTCAAAAAGTTTAAATTTAATGCTTTGAGAATGTTGTTTTTTAATTAAAATCAAATTAAATGAATGTTTGAGGTTTGTATCTATTAATTTAATTTTTTACTCTGTAGCAATTCTTAAAATTGTCATCAAATTCAAAACATTTAAAATCAACAGGAGATTATTAATTTAAAAATCTTAAATTAGTGTCTATGGGTTTTAAATAAGGTTTACTGACATTATACAATATTGAATTAAACATTATTTTTTTTTGTACGACAATGCTTAATTAATGAGGCTAGTAATTAAATTTATTCAATTTCATTTTAGTATAGAAACTATTAATGCAATTTTTTCTCTACATTTAAGCGTTTTGCATTGCGTACGTTGAAACATGTAACGGAAAAAAATACAATTCCATGTGTAAGGAAGCTAGTTAGACGGTCCGAATTGATACTGAGAACGGACTAGTGTTTCCTTCCACAGATTGCTTCTTTAAAATATGGGGATCTGTGGATCAGCTTTGACAATTGCTGCAACGAGTTAGTTAAATTGTCGGACCTGACAATGACAACGGATTTGAAATTTCTTTAAGAGATTACTAGCTTAAAATATTAGGATCTGTGGGGAATCTGTAACATATTTGGAATTAAATCTGAGATCGTGCTTTTGTTTTCTTCCAGAAATTGCTAGTTTAAAAATTTGGGAATCAGGAACTTTTAGTTTTCAAAGATGAAGATCTAAAATTAGAATTCTAATCAATTGAAGAAAATCCAACTGGTAATAGTATGTCTTGGACACAATTACTTTGATACTATTCGTACACTTATTATTTGATGATTCAAGTTGTGATTAATCTTGCACCTTATTTTAAATCTATGAACTGTGGACGGGTCCGTTAATATATACTTTGGCAATTTTATCAAACTGCCTGAATTATAAATATTAACTGAATTTTAATATTTTAATCCAAAAAGAGCACAGCTTTGTTATTTTCATTTAATTTGAAATCTTATATTATTTTTCTTCTTTTTTCGCTTTTTTTACAAAATTATCTGAAGATATTTTAGTACAAGAAATTTTTTTTTTTTAAATTGAGATTTTCCACTTAAGTTGTAATGAATGAACGATTTATAATGAATAATTCATTTAAAAATAAGAATGAATGGAGAGAATGTAGTAGCGTGGTAGAATAAAACAAAATATCACAAAAACGAGAACGAAGAATTATTGCTACATTCTTGGTGTTTATTTGACGGATTCTTTAACTGCTGCTATGGGACATTGTCGTTTTTAAACATTATTAATTTCTTGAAAATATTTTAAACTTTATTTTACTGTTTTTTTCTTCATTGTTTTATTGAATGCATATACAAGATATCAAGTATTTGAAGTTGAAACAGTTCTGCGAAGTTCTGCAACTATTCGACGAATACTCCACAGATTTAATTTGATGATGACATCCATATGTCCAATGCGTTTTTAATGAAAAAAAAAAACAAAAAACAAAAATAAGTCTAAAGATTCAATTCACAACTTAAATTGTAGTTTATTATGCCGTTTACAGAGTGATTTGAAGTATTCCAATAGTAGATGTATAGATATATCACTAGAGCGACGACCTGATAGGTATTGGTAAAGAAAATGATTTGATAATAAATTTTTTGATTGCTTTGTGATTAATTTATTTGTTTGTTTCTTTGTTTGTTTTAAAGAAAGTCTTTTATATTTTAACTTGTCCTACTCCTAACCATTATTGTCAAGGGAATTTAATCTGTTACTTGTAGATGTCTTAAAAATGATGATGACAAAGAAACTGGAAATTTATGCAAATTTATATTATTATTTTTTTTATTCTTTTACATTTTTTTCGAAAATTATAAAAATTATCTTCAATTATTGTACTATTTGGCAACTTTGGCAAATTGACGAAAAATTCCAACCAAATTAAAAATAATTATAGTATTTATTTAAAAGAATTATATTGTAAATTCATTTTGATTTTTAAATTACATAATTTTCAAAAATATTTAAAAGATATGTGTAATAAATGACTTAATAAAATAGGTGTAATAGGAAGGTTCTTACTATTTCTAGTAGTAAGAAGTGTTGTAGCATAAATGTAAAGAGACTAATTTTCAAGTTTTACAATTTTAAAAGTAGGTGCAATGGGGGGACGAGCCAATCAAAAATATTTTAGAAGTCCAAGCATATCTTTAAGAAACTTTGATTGAAGAACAAGTTTGTAAGATCCTTCAAAAGATGATTGCAAATGTTAAGTAATAAAACAAGCAAGCTTATGTGCTCCGGAATTCGATATTTAGTGTTTAATTGATTTTTTTTTTTCAATATACTTGGATTGTAAGGTCATGAGTACAAATGGTGAATTTTTTGTATATTTTGTTTCATGTTACTCCATTAGGGAGCATAGGGCTTCCACTTGGATTCTACAATCTTCTCTGTTTGACGTTCTCTCGAATTATATTACAGAATGGATCGCATATACTTATTTCTTCTAGAACAGTCCGCTTTCATGTCATTTTGGGTGTTCCCCTTGCTCTAGAGCCTCCTTTTCGGTTCCCACCAGTTAAAATGCTATTTATGGCATTTTCATCTTTTCTCAATGTGTGTCCAATCCACTTCCACAACTAACATGATGAAAAAAGGCGTTCTTCACAGATCTTTGTTGCGGATTCTATTAGGCCAGAGTGTGACTCAAGTGTTAATTTACGAAGACTTTCAACTTATTCATGTTGGAGTTCGTTAGTGGCTATGACTTAGTGCCATATGTTAGTGTGGATTTACCACAGTGTGCTGAACTGTATATAGAAATGATTATTTGATTCCAACAGTTTGTGTTGGTTCATAAAACTAAATTTATTGTAAAACAATTGTTAAGAAAAAACCACTATCAAAACTTATCAAAAACTTTTGGAATCAACAAAACATAAACAAATTTTTTCATTAGCAATATAAAAACAAAATGGATGTTGTAATTACTTCCTTTTTTTTTGTCGTTGTAAAAGTGTGAGAATTCATTGGAAAAATCTTTTTTTATTTTCAAAATCGAAATTGAACATGCAATTGCAAAATTACAGGACCATAATATAGCTGCTGAATTTATAAATGTGCCCACCCACAAAACTTACTTGTATCATTAAAGTCTTAAATATAATTGAATTAAAAAAAAAACTGTGTTATTCGCATCAATTTCTGCGGACTAATTTTAGAGGATTTTTTTATGGAGAGTATCTTGTATGTAATGCCGTTTACAAAAGTTATTAATAAAGTTTAACTGGTTTTATATTTTTATTTATTCTATTGTTTTTAGTGAACGGTTGATAGCAAACATCGAAATCCACTATATTTCTGGGGAGTGTTGGACTTTAACCAACTGGAACCACCCAACTTTTAACAAAGTTGGAATGGACCTTTTTAGGATCGGAATTGGAAAAAGAAATTTGGGATAAGATTTGGGAATTATGGATTAAGTTGGTGAAAGAGAAACATTTCGAGGGATATCAGAAGATGGAGGTTAATGTTTCTCTTAAACTTTTTAGAATCGTACATATATAAATTACCAATTTTGGGAAACGCATTACATGCATTACATGATTCCACAATCACGACATACGCACTACAAACGAATTTACATAAACCGTGTTTCGCAATCTTATTAATTCAACGATGTATGGAAGTAGGTATTAATGGTTTGATTTCGTTCTAACAGATACTTGTCCTTACAAGAAATCTAAAAAACAGGATTATTGAACAGACGGTGTACCGATGGTTAAGTGAAGTGAGTATTTTAAGTGACTCTGGGATCATTTACAAGACACATGGTTCTATTTTTCACTTTATCGATATAATCCAGTTCGGCTTAGGAGGCTGCGGCCCAAATACTCGTATGTGTATTATATTTCACTTTTCTCAATGTCTAATGTTTGCTTCTTAGATTTTTAAAAAATCGGGTGCATAAAAGTAAGTTTTACATCGAAACAAGAAATCTAAACCCAAATGCTTTGCCCCAAATGTGATTTGACGAGGTAAATTTTTGGTTTGACCCGATACCCAGAATGTTGAGGTCGATTTTGTTTTGCAAAGATAATTTACAGATTTTAGAAATGACATTCAGCTTTAACATGACATTCAGCAGAATTAAGAGCCTGAGGCCAAAGCCCTTCTTTGATCTTTTGAATGATTGCGAGAAATTATTTCAATTTTCTAATGCAGTTTTTTTGATTATTTCTATATGGTTAAAAGATCAAACACTTATGTAAACATGATTGTCATCATCAGGAGTTTGAAAAAAAAACTTTATCAAATGTAAACATAAACTGTTTGTTTTGTGGTTGTTATCTTAGCTTTTTATACATGTATTCTATTGTTTTAATTAGATGATAATATCAGCAGGTGGTGCAAAAAGTAACAGGTTAAGTAATAAAGTAAAGTCTTTTGTGTACTGTAAAGTCTCATTCAATGAAAATATCAAGCAAATAATATTATTAATTTTTGTTATACGAATTTCTCCAATGTCTTTGCAGTCAGTATAGATACAGTAGAATGTACGATTTTCAATTAGTTGCTTTGAACTGAATTAAAATGTATGTGTACATGTGATTTTTTTTTTTTGAATAAATTGATTCAAACTTGTTAAAAATTTTGTATAAAAAAAAACCAAAATTTATGCGATTTTATTCATTAATGCATTAATGAATGTATTTTTCCTTTCGGTGTTTTTTTTTTTTTTTGGTTTTTAGTAAAAACTTTAAGTGAAGTCGAGGTTAGATAAACATTTACTTTTGTATTTGAAAAAAAATTTTTGAAGTTATTAGTAGCTATCGGTGCCGCTTGCTAATGAAGACAATCAGAAAAAAAAAACAAAATACAAAAATTGGGCCAAATACGTTTTTTATTTGAATTTTTTTATTGAATACCATAGACAAATTCAAATTTTTTTAAGAAACTATTTAAGGAATTCATGTTTTTGGTTTTTCTATAAAGTTGAAAACTTTGAAGGAATATTTTACAAATATAGGTTTGATATTCGAATGCTAAAAAAAAGTTGTTAAAATTTACAGGTATTTTCATTTTCATTTTCTTTAAAATTTTAATTCATATGTGAATATGTTAAAAATTTTGTAAATTTAACTTTTTTAATTTTTTGTAATTTAAAAATGAACAGTCCGTCCTAAAAAGAGCTTTAAACAGTCAAATTAACATTTGGTAAACTGCAAGTATTCCCCTACTCAAGGTAGACATTTAAGGATATTCAGCTGGACATTAAAGTTATGAAAATAAGTCATACTATATATGATAGGCGATGACTACTCGGCTCCTACTTTTTAACTAAAATGGGTCTATACAATTGGTACAGATTAGACCGTAACAACTTTGTATTAAAGTAACACTGTATTTCTATATCTGTGAGTTATATTATTCAATTAAAATATTTATTTTTGTATTTTGTATTTATATTATTATATCAATTTATTTTTTATTAGTAATATAGAATTATTAATTACTGTTGTTAATTTTAACCCAATGGTGAACATTTTTTATTGTGTTTGCTGAATTTCGGATGAGTGGTCAACCCACTCACCACTGTGCTATCCAGCTGTTAAGAATAATAAGAAGAAATAGAAGTACCGTGTGTCCTAAATGAGATTCCTTTTCTAAAGAAAACTATGGATCTATACTTCAAAGATACTTCTGGACAACTGTAAGATCGAAACCTACTTGAATCAGCAAAAGTATAAGTCTGCAAATAATCTTAAAATAAACAGTTGAGGTTATGCAATCTTATATATTTAAAGTAAATACCCGAACCGACGTAATATGAAAAGGTATTTAAGAGGGTACTGAGCTGCTTTAATATAAAAAAGCAAGCACGTCTAATATTTGGAAAGAGAATAAATCATTACAAAAAGTATAATGAGATTTAGTTTGGGCTTATGATAAATTAAAAGTGCTGAAATATTTCACTGCCAATTGGAATTATCTTAGTTAAATTAACAAATAAATGCATAATTTACTTTTTATAATAATTGAAAATGAAAAAGCTTAACATAGTTCATATATTTAAGAAATTTGTTAAATATTTAGGTTTTAAAAAAATCTAGGTTTCATATTAAAGTCCGTAAAAAGTTGAATATTGTTTTATAAGAGTAATTGATATTGTTCGGGAAAAAAATTAACTAATGGTGATTCGGATAATAAGGTTCAAATGTATCTATCAATTTGAGGACATGATTTTTAATCTGATAGTTACCAATTTACGAGGCTCTTATACTAAACGTTGCTTTTTATTAGGACTTCAAAGAAGCTTACAAGAAATCAGAAGGCTTCCTCCGAAGGAAAGAACCTCTTCGAAGTTGTTTATTATAAAAAATGTTTTTCTTAAACTCATGGAAAGTTTAGGCCAGCTTTCCCATGTCAGAAGCCCCCTGGCCACAAGTCCCATTATTTGAAGGGAAGACGAGATAGCCTGGAACGGAGAAAGTTTCAAAATTTTATTAACTGCTAGAAGTGTGTCTATTACCCCGTAAAATATTTTTTAAATGAACAATAAATTCATTAATAATATTTTCACTATCGCTCAACATTTTAAATCTGAATAAATCCAACTATGCAACCAACTATTTTTATACCCGTGCATACATATATGACATCGGGTATATTAGATTTGCTCCTCCGTTTGTAACGCATCGATCTAGACGAGCTAGATATAGTGTCAAGGGTACGTATCGGCTCAGAATCGAAAAATTAGTCGATCTAGCTATGTGTGTCTGTCCGTCCGTCCGTCCGTCCGTCCGTCCGTCCGTCCGTCCGTCCGTCCGTCCCTCCGTCCGTCCGTCCGTCCGTCCGTCCGTCCGTCCGTCTGTGTGTCAGCACGATAACTCAAAAACTAAAAGAGCTAGAGTTTTGAAATTTTCACAAAATATTTTTCAGTCAATTTCTAGGTTCCCTATTTTTTTTGGTTAAGATCGGACCAAAACTTCGGGTAGCTCTCGAACAGCTAACTTTTTTAACTCCAATATTTTCATACAAAAATTTTAACATGAAGTATTTAACATGAAATTATATGAATTTTGTTTGTTTTTGTTTTTTTGTTTATTTTTTTTTTTTGTATAGATAATGATTTTTTCGAGTTAGAATTTCATATGATTTAAATGATGCGTAGTTTATTTAAGATAAGCAAAAAAAAAGAAGACAAAGATTTTTTTAAGTAAATGGCTTATTGATATTGATAGATAATTATGAATATATATGATGAATCATCTGATGATTATTATATGAATAATGATCATATGAAGTTGATTTGGCTTAAGTTTAATAATATATTCGTGAATTAAAAATTAATTATAAGAGATGGAATTGAAAAATTAGATCAAGAGTTTTGAAATTCACACAAAACATTTTTGGGACATTTTTTAGGTTCCCTATTCTTTTTGGTTAAGACAAGATCAAGGTTTCGGGGAGCTGCCACACAACTTATTTAAATCAATATGAATTTCTTCAAAAGTAATTATACCAGGAAGATGAAAATTACACACGGTTAGTTTTATAATGAATCAAGAACTTATATGAAGTTTCAAAATGTTACGACTTCATTTTCGGGGGGCTGCCATACAACTTTTGTGCACCAATATGAATTTCTTGAAAACTGATTATACTACGAGGATGAAAATTACACACTGTTAGTTATATAATGAATCGAGCACTTATATGAAGTTTCAAAATGTTACGGCCCCGTTTTCGGGCAACTGCCATACAAAGTAATCAATTCGATAACTGTGAATCTAATGAAGCTACGAGGTTAAAATCAAAACTGGGCAGATAAAGTAATAGGACAAGTTAGTTGGCAAAGTTGGACATCACTCGGACCAACTTTTAGAGCGGGCTATTTTTTTTTTTTTGTTTTTGTTTTTTTTTTGTTTTTAAGCAAAAATTATGGTAGTATAATGGAATTAAAAATTTAATTTTTTTTTTAAGCTAAAATTATGGGATAAAAAGGTAAATTTTTTTTTAACTATTTTACTTTCTTATATTTTTTTTGTAATATTTATAATAGCATAGAGGAAATAAATAACGGTTAGTGGGTATGCACGGGTATCTAAAAGTTGACAAGGGCAACTATAATCTTCCTCGTTAATACTAGTTTCTATATTAATTACCCTTTCTGTTCCTGTATACTTGTATATTCAACACGTGATTCATTCATAAATTTTTACTTTCAAATTACACTTTATAAATAAAAAAACATTCCTCTTCCTCATTTTTGCAGCTAATTAATAATTTTATTTTTTTCTATTTTATAAAATTTTAAAAAATTTAGTCTGGAACAAAAAAATCCCAAAGAAATATAGCAAAAGTGTTTTAAAAATGCAAAATATGATTAGAGCGCCATAATATAATTTAATTATTTTAATTAATTGATAAATTCCCACAAAGTTCTAATGATTTTTAAATAGTGTTTGTTTAGAATGTACATATATCAACAAGATATAGCTATTTATCATCTTTTTGAAAGACTTACACTTCCTCATACTATTATAATATGATTGTAAGTTACTGTTCCCAGGTAACTCCAGGAAACTTTAATTTAGCAAATGACATTCCAGAAAAGAGATACTACAACAAAAAGCCATACAGAAAAATGGACATTTAGTAAAATGACATTTAAGAACTGATACTTTGCAACTTGTGCACTTAACAATTTATTTTACAAGAGGACATTTCGCGCAGTCAGGGTTATTCGCCTTTTACAGAATGTATATTAGATTATGCGAAATTTTACTTGGATTCAACAGCAGAGTTACCACTTTTTCCAGAATACATTTTATTATGTATGTATAATGTGCAGTTTTAAATGTGCAGTTGTTAAATTTCCTTTTGCTAACTGTCCATTTTGGTAAATGTCGTTTTGTTAAGGGTCTCTTTTGCAAAATATCTACTGATAAAAATTCCACCAAACTGTCAAAATGTAAGTTGACAAGTGCACCGCACCCAAATTACATATGATACCATTGATTAAAAAATAAATCTAAAAAACATTACAATTTTGCAATTAAATTGTTGGAAGTATGAAAGAAAGCTAAAAATGATTCCCTTCAAAATCTCAAAAGTTTTGTTAAATAGAAATATGGTAACTTTAAGATTGGTACTATAGGAATTATGGGATTGGAAGAAAATTTAGAAGAAGATTACTTCGCAAAGATCAGATAATCATTGAAACTTTTATTAAAAATATCTTTCCACGAAATTAACAGTTAAATATTTTGTGACACTGTAGCTATATTTGGAGAACATTACAATTACTAATTTATTTAATAGTGACGTACATAAATGAACCAGTTAGCTATAGCGCCTGATTTGAAATGAAGAGTATTATTATATGATATAAATTTTAAAATATATATTTTTCCAAAGATGAGGCTTGAACCCGAGATCCAATTAAATTTTTTTTTTATTTTACTTAAAAATTTTGAATAAATTGCATATTTAAAGGAGTAAACTAAAATATTTTTTTTAAATATGTTATTAATTATTATTCACACCACTTTGCAAATCTCAATGAATGAATTTAAACTCTGGTGGTTTTTTTTTTCTTGTGTGTTAACATTTAACAGTCGATATACTTAAGAAATCACAATAAATATTTCCTGTTTATAATTTTTTTTTTTTTTTAAACTTTTTGACTTACATTTTAACTTTAAATAAATTTAAAAGTATATATATATTTGTAAGTTCATGTACTGCATATGTACAGAAATTAAAAAAAAAATTAAAAGAACAAAATATATATATTCAAACAGATGTTTTGCTCTAGTGAACATATCGGTGATCTAAAAAAGAGTAAAGAGCAGCGTCTTGAAAAAAAAAATAAAAAAAAACTTCTTTTTCAAAAGTAATGCACATGTTGAATATTATTGCATGAAAATAAAACAAGATTTTCGAAAAAAGTAGAAAAAAAATTACTTAAGTGTAATTTAAAGTGGTCCCTATATATCCACTACAAATCATACCTGAAGACACTTTAAATAATAAAAAAAACAAAAACAAAATCAGAAATACTAAAAAGTATTTCAAAAATTTATTATTCATGACTTCCATATAACACTTGTGTTATTAAATGTAGAGAGGATTGACTTAGAAACAGTTGAATTAAATCAAGGCGATTTGAGTAAACATAAGGAATGATCTTACCCGACCTCTCTATCAATATTGTAAAAAAAAACTAAAGTTTTGAATGAAATATAAAAAAAATTTATATAAAACGCGAAATTAATTGATAAATTGTTATTGCTTTTTCTATTATTCTTTTTTCGCGAATTTGTATACAGCAGATTCAACAAACAATCAAAGGAAATGGCGAAAAATTGTTTCTTTCGAAGTTTTTTTTTGTATTCCACTCGTACATTGCATTGATGAATTTGGTCGGATGGTTGGTTGGATCCTAAATGAAGGGGAATTTATTTGTGCACTGATACAGTACGGATTTTATTAACCCTCTCAAAAGATCACTTTTTTTTGCAAATAAAAAAGTGATTTACACCTGTGGAGTCTAAAGAAATGCAATTTTATTGAGGAAATTACAAAGAGAAATCAATAATTTGTGGGTGGGTGTATTTATAAGTGATTTGATATTTTTTTCTGATAAGGAACAGAAGGACACAGCGAATGTATTTTTTAGGAGAAAAGAATTAATAAACTAAAGGGTGGCACATAAGTAAGGTTTTGATTTATTTAATTAATATCTTTTTACTTTCTAACTTGATATAAGGTTTGCATTTATTAAAGTTTAGATTATAGTTTAGAAATATGTTCACATTATGGTTTGAAGATCATTTCTTTCAAATGGACCCAATTGTTTGCTTTGACCTGACGTGCTTTTTCTAGACTATTTCTTATAACTTTTCTTAGAATTTTAGGTCCCAGCACCTTCCCTTCTTCTCGGATGTTGGCCTTACGCTGTTGGATAGCTCTTGGTTTATTGGCATACACCATGCCATTTAGAAAAAAACCGGGAGTCGTCAAATCGGGAAAAAGCAGCGGCCATTTAAAAAACGCCGCGATATTATTCGCTCGCCAACCAATTTGCGCAATAGAGCCATATTTGGACGAGCTGTGTGAGCTGTGTTTCCGTCTTGTTTGAGCCCCAATTCTGGATTGTTCACTAAATCAGTCAAATCGTTACTTGATATATAGTTGATGGTTTCTTTTTTTTTAAGAATTGACGAAGAAATTAAATCCGAGATTTATTTGGAAGTATTGGTGAATCTAATACAATTTAAGTACAATACCCTGACTCTCTTAAACCATGTTCGTGATAAGAACTTACTTGTGATAAGTAGTAAATATAAAAAAGAGTATTCTGATAGTTTATAATTTATTTAATTTCAGATCATGATTTCTCCATTAGTTTACCATGATTTTATTAAAAAATTTATTTACTTTAAAGTCTACAGCAAAGGGACATTTTAAATGTTATGTGAATTGTGAGCAGATGCTTAATAAAATAAATATATAATGTAATTTAAAAATCTTTACATATGCATTTTTTTAAGCAGAATTTATTGAAGACATCTTTTATTTTAAGGACCACTTTAAACGGATCCTTTTATAAGGATAATTTTATAAAAAAGACATTGTTTTGACTTTAATGTTTGATTTTTAACGCGATATGAACGTTATTTATTAAAATGTTCGCACCTTTCACTTTAATTTATATCTTTACCTTATAAAAAAGAGGATCAGAAAATTGTATTAAACCGAAAATGCAGGTATACCAAAAGGAAGATTAAAAATTGTTCAAAGGACATTAAATTGATGACAAAAAAAAGAAGTAATAATTTATATTAGAGCCTTTCATTTAGAGGATTTTATTTTTTTTAATCGTATTAAAGAAAATTAAGTAAGATTTTGGTATTTTATGTTTCATTGAAGGTTTTAATTTGATTTTTTTTTTAGCACGAAGATAGGTCTATCAAACTAATAGCAGGTATAGCTATGTATTTTAATATTTTCAATAAAATAGTTACTTTAATTGATAATAAACTGATATTTTTTTACTTTTCTAGATGAACGAAGTGCGCTAAAAATACCAAAGCCACAGGTCATAGGATTTAAGTCTTGCAGAGCAAACAATTTTCATAAAATCCGTACTGTATCAGTGCACAAATAAATTCCCCTTCATTTAGGATCCAACCAACCAATAGAGCCATCAATTACTTTGGTAAATACATTGGAAGCATTTTAGATGTTTGCTAATAGACATCTTTCAACCATTTAATGCGAGGAGCAACATTTGATTAACTACAGCTTATTGTCGAAGGCAGAACAGAAGAAAAAGGAAGTGTAAGTAGAAAGCAGCTACCATTACTGCGAAATATTACAGAGCGGACTGGTTTGCGTACTATTAGTGACAAAAGTTCATACAGCCACAAATATAATGGAATATGCCAATATTGTAGCCACTTTTACACAAAATTAACACGCCGACATCCAGCAGTGGATGGGCCTCCTCAACTTCTTAGTCAATCTTTCTTTATTTAAATGGCTTTACACATATAATAATTTACTTTTAAATATTTGAATTGAACTGAAGATTTTCTGAGTCATATGACTTAAAGAAGTACGCCACTTAGATCTTCTTTTTTATGTAAATTTTTTTTTATATATACATTTAAGTTAACTGGTGTTTAACCGTGTACTCTAAATGAAATGAATCATACTTTAATCACGAATTTGACTTGACTTTTTAAAAAAGACATACAACAAATTAACAAAAAGGTACAATACTATTTCACAGTCTATTACCTTTGGTATTGAAATAAGCAAAAAAAATAAAAACCAGAATAAACCATAAATACCTTGGTGAAACTATTTAAAATTTGTATTTTTATTATCAACATAGATTAGCAATAATTTCTAAACAATCCAAACGATAACATCTGGCTCAAGATAGAGTATGATTGGGTTGGAGGTTGGTTATTTTGTAAAAGAACTTTTTTTATATAATATGATCTATTCTATATTTGAAAAATGACAACTAAGTCATTTGTTAGGTTAAAGAAATTAATAACCCTCCCTTGAAATTGGGGGTAATTAATTCCAGTGTTCCAAAAATAAGAGCGTATTAATGCTGTCGCCTGTTAAGTGGTGATGATGCTAATTTCCCCATTATTAATAGTATTAATAATTGTAATATTAATTTCCACATTTTTATTCAGAATATTTATTCCAGAATTACCGAATATCAATTTATTCTTCAAAGGAAATATTAGATCGGGTGCTAGGGAGGACTTTTAAATTGGACTTGAGTTAACTTTTTAATTGTTGAAGACTTTTAACCAACGAGGACACATAAGTATAGTTTTCTTTCCACATAGATAGCACTTACATCACTTACTTCATTAGAATATATTCTTTATTAACAACGTAATGAGACCTTTATACTAAAAATAAATCCCTTAAAGAAATCTTATAAAATTTAGATACTTGAATACTGAGTCGTTGTCCACTTCTTAAAAAAAAAACATTATGACTTCCATAATGTTTTTAAATGAATTCAACACTTTATTTTCAATATATGCAACACTTAAAATACTTAAGACTTGAAATATTGAAATCAAAGGATTTTTGAAAGGTTTCAAATTTTAGTTTGTAATTCAATACCATATGTATCTAAACTAAAAAATGTTTATAAACCAAGCATCTAAATCATAAATGTTACTTGAGATTCAAAAAAGGTCGATAAAGAATGCAACTATTTGGTGTAATTTATGTCTCTGAAGAATTCTTAAAAGAAAACCCTGATCTTATACATTAGCGGCGTACTTTTAAACACATTTTATAGATCAAAAAACAATTATTAAAAATGTTAAAAAGTCCATGAAATCGATTATTAAATCGATTATATTTCTGAAGTTATAAATGACATTTAAGCGCCATTTCAAAATTTCAAAATTATTTTGATTTATTATTAGTATAAATTTTTAATGAGTTAATTATGTGTTGTGGTTTAGAATTTCAGTTATACTAAATCAAATTTTTAGATAAATAATATTTTTGACATTTAAAATATGATTTACTTGTAAATGACATTTAAGAGCAGAGAAATGTCAAAAACAATGTCAAATATGATGTTATAGATTTTGGAAATTAAATCCAGTAAAACCGAATTGTTAAAAAAATTAAAAAACTTAAACACCTTTATTCCTCTTGATATTTTCATTATTTTAAGTGTAACAGACATGACATATGCAACTTTGTGTGTAGGTAATAATCGTGAAAATTAGTTTTAATGCAATTCTGATAATAAGTGAATTTTTTAAACTTATCAGATAATTTCATGGAAGTTTTTAAAAACAATGTATTCTTCATAAAGGGTGGTATTTATACAATCAGACTTTATATTTCTCTTTCCTGTTCAATTTTTTCGCGTAATTATAAAATGAATGTATATTTATTATATATATGTATAGTTTAGTTATTAATTTCATAATTTTATTTGTTTTTTTTTTGGTTTTTTGGAAGACAACAATAACGATAAGAGATCAAGATCTGATCTTGTCGATCGTGCAAAAATTACTACAATTTTCTTTCTCTTTCTTGTTATAAATTTCTTTTTCTTTTATACTTCAAAAAAAAAAAACCAAAAAAAATTCGTTAATATTTACGATGGTACTGAGCAACAACCTGAACGAATGCATTACTTATTATTATAATATTTAATAAGTAAAAGCGCGCGCAAATTTTTCATAACTGTTTTATCGTATGTTAAACAATTGAAATTAAAAAAAAAACCTTAAAATAATTACAATAAAATGTCAGAACAAATTTTGTAGGTAATTTTTAATGTCTAGAGGACTACAGAAACTTTGAATGTCTGTCCAGCTATAGTTGAAAGTTTTCAAAAGAATTAAAGAATACTATGATTCACCTGTAAATTTTGATTTTAAATGTTGTTGCTGTTCAAGGTAGAGAAGGACAGGGATATGTCCTTCCAGTTTGAATTGGAAGAATATCAAAAAATCTGTTGGAAATCCTTGCTCATTAAAAAAATTGAACGAGTCGATTTAACTTCGTTTACATAAATATTTGACATTCGTTAATATCACCAACCAAGGAATTAAAATAATGATAGCTATCACCCCAAACCCCCGCTAAAAAAATTATTAAATCCTTGATTTTAAATCCGACTCTAAAACCCATCTTAAGCACTTTTCATTCATAATTTGCTAGAAACAAAGCATTACAAATAATAGGGACAGGAATATTGCGAGAATCCTCTATTTAACTTACGTTTGAAATTTTTACAATAATGTTATAACTCACATTATTGAAATTCAGTTAAGAAACCAAAAAATTGAAGTGAACGGTTTTTTCAATATACGTCATATTTGAGAAAGAAATATAATAATAAGCAAGAAAACAAAAAAAAAAACAGCGGAAGATATTTCGTGACAAATTTTCATTCATCGTTTTTTTTTGTATAAGACAAACAAAAATAATTATTAAAAATATAAAAAATTACTTTTCTTTCATTTAAGAAAAGAAAGCACGGAACGATAAGCATCGCAGCGGAACAAAATGAAGTTGCTTTTGTTTTTTTTATTATACTCACTTTTTATTTGCTGTTCATCCGTCCTGCATTACCCCCTTTTAATATGAGGAATCAAATAATTAAACTAAAAAACCAAAAAAAACTTATTTTTAGTGCAAATTAATTTACTCCATACTTTCAAATTTCAATAATTTAGTCTACAGTGATGTGCAAAAATATTAATATAGGAAATCAAATTTTTAAAGAAACCGATGCTTTGATATAGTATTATTAGTAATATAATAACATCACTTTAATTTAAACTAATTTTACAAGTTGAAATTTAAAGAATTAAGTAAGAGCGTAGGGTAGATTGTTTGATTTGACAACTCTAGGATACCCACATGACCGTTATATCATCCAGTTAATTAGTTTTGATAAAATTTAAGGGATCCAGGTATATTAATGAAAAGAAATATACATTGGTCACATAAAAAAAACGCATTAAGAGATATGGCAGCTACTCAGACTCGTTGCAAATACGGCTCTTGTGCAGTCAAGTGAACGGACATACACAGCTAAATCGATTTGCATTTCGATTCCGATCCGAATCTTTGAATTGATATCAACCCCCTCTCCTCTATAGTGTCAAAAACGGTATGTGTTCCCTTTGACCTACATTCATACAGGATTTTTTAAAGATTTAGGACTTCGATAAAATTAACAGTAACTAAATTATTTATTATTTAAGTTCAAGTGATAGACAATTGCTATAATAATTAAGATCACCCCGAGGACTCATGACTTGAAAAATAAGCTATAAGTCCACGGGTTATAAATTGCTTTACCTTGCACACTAAAATTTATAAATACTTACAGTTTTTAATCTATTGCTTTCCTTATATATTTTAATGTTATCATATAGGTTATTACTTGGTGGCGCAAAACGACCGATTTGGTTTAAATGTTTAATAACTTTTTAAATTTGTTTATATTTTTTATTTTTACCACTCTGTATAAAGTTCAGAAAAGAACTTTAGAATTTTTCAATTTCTGTTTTATTTCTTTGCAAAATGCAGGTTAAAACTTATTCATATGATTTTAAAATTAATGGGGAATTAAAGCTCAATTTCAAGAAGATTTTTCACTTAATTGTTTACCTTTTGAGCGATTGGTCTAAATAGTGGACCTTTAACTCCGTTATTTTAGTCATTTCGCCTTTTAAATGTACTCATTAATTAGTTTAAAGTAATTTTATGATAAGATCGTTTGCCATATATGTCTAACAATTTTTTTTTAGTAGAACGCAACTATATTTTTTTGCATCCCAGTGTATTTACCTGGTATTAATAATACATTTTTAATAATTATTGTATCTTTTAAATTTATTTTTTGGTAAATGTGTGAAAATTCAACAGAGCAAAATTTTTATATTGGAGATTTAAAGTTAAAAAAAAGCATTGCAGCAGAAACGAAATATTGTTGCAAAAAAAAAGAGAAAGAGGCATTTGTACACTATTGAGTGTATGATGTAAAAACTAAAAAAAAATAAAAATAAAAAACGGAAGGAAATGAAATTTTTATAAAATGTTTTTATAAATTGCACGGCATATTTTTTTTTTAATATTCTTTGCATTTTTTTGAGGTTTTCTCTAATTCGAAAAAAAAATGAACACTGAAATTTATTTCATATTACATGAACTGTGAAATTAGTAGCAATCCTTAGTTATTGTTTTTTTTTTTTTATTTTGGTAAAACACGTTTCTCTAATATAATGTGCATGGGAGTTACTGGATAGATTGATAATTGATAAGAGACACAATTTTTTTTTTAAGGTACTTGTTGTAACTTAAATGCATCATGCAATCAATAATTTTCTGGAAATGTTAACTTTAATTATATTTAGGATTATATTTAAGTAATTAAAAAGATGGTATGTAATGGTGTTTTTTTTTTTCTTTAAGCATTCACCTGCACTTTCTTTGGTGCAAGATGATGGTAAGATGTGGTAAAAAAATATAAGAACATGAATAACTGAAATAATTAGAAACTTTTAATCTTCAAATTTAAGTGTTGTTTCAGCAGAAAAATATTTAAGAAGAGAAATTATAATAAATTAAGTAGTTCTACACGTGATAATAAAGGACACGAATGCCTTTTTTTTTTTGAATTCAAGAATTTAAAGGTGGCTATTGTTTTCCTGTAATTAAAGAATTTTATTTTTTTGAAAAGAATTTTGTTAATACTTTATGTTAGAAATAAGTTCCATAATATAGATTTACAAAGTATGTATTTATAATTTAATTTCCATTTTATAAATCTAATTTCCATTTTATTTCGTAGAGTTCGATTGAATAAAAAGTTATACGACTAGATGGTATAGTAAATAAACATTTCATTTTAGAGACCCTGGTTCGAATTTCTATAAAAGTGGAAAACTTGTTTCTGGCTTCCGATCAGAATTATATGGTTCAAATTAAAAGCATTTAATCAATAAGTCATGATATAATAATATAAAGAATGCGAAATATGAGCGAATAATTTAACTGAATAATATAATTCACAGATACAAAAATATTTCATAATTCAAATATAAAATTATTACAATATATATGTATAACGAATAGAATTGCTTCTTTTGAAAATCTGATGTATCAATTGTAAGTAGCATTCATTAATATTCCACTGTTTCCACTGCTAGGATTGAACACACATCACATCGATTTACACACCAGAAACTAAATTACTATGCTATAAAATCCTGGTTCGAAATAGTTTATGCCCATTTATAATTGGCTATTAAACAATAAAACGATTAATAACATAGTTTGAAACTCAATTATTTTTGTTTCAACAATATAATATACAATTCTTTAAAAGTCCTCATCCCGTCCCTCGCCCTAACTTTTTTAAATACACTTCCTTTACTAAACTTCATATTTCAATTTTATATCATTTATCATCTTTCTCCTCAATATTCTTCCAAATTTTCTACATCCCCCATAATCCTAAATTCCCAAATAACCCCCCCACAATCCTAGAATCTTTTTATATTCCCATCCCTGTAGCCAAAGTGTACATTTGTATCACCAGGTTCCTTCCTAAAGTTTGGTTCAAAAAGGGTGTTGTTTTACCCAACGAAATACCGCCCAGTTTCATTGGGTGGCTTGGAGCGTTTCATTTCCTCGCAAAAAAAAAAAAAAAATATCATTTAAAAAAATGAATAACAAGTGCTGCGCCAATTACTGTGCGTACACTGATTAAAAAACATTTTTAAAACAAAGTATAATTGCACATGTATCTATTTATTAATTATTCCGGAAATAGAAAAAAAAAATTACTATAAATAAATTTATTAATAATTAAAACTATTCTCAGAATATTGGTTAAATAAATAACTATATTTATAACCTTTTAATTAATTTAAACTCATTATTAATTGACTTATTCTTGTACAATTATACAATATATGAATAATATTAAAAACTTTTTTCTATATTTATAAATTTTTAAATGACCATTGAACTATACACACACACACACACACATACTATCACTAAAGACAATTTGCAATTAAAATAAAATTAAAACTTTGAAACGTGCTAATTATTAAAATTAGAGAGGTTTACTCGAATCAATAAGCCCTTTCTATATTTAATTAAATCTTAGAGAATTAAACTATACAATAAAAAAAAATGTGATTTTATCAATTGTCGACACGCGTCTACGCACAAAATGCAGGTGCCTTGTTTATCGTTTTTTATATCATATACATACGTTAAATGTGTAACGTTTAACTTTACAATTTAAGTTAGATAAAGATAGATAGATAATATTATGTGTAAAAGTGTAAAATATATACTTAAAAAAAAACTCTATTGTATTTTTTTTCCTGATTTGATCTTCTCTAAAAAATTTTACAGAAGTAAATTTGTGCTCTATTATAGTTTTATTATATGAAAAATTAAAAAAAAATTGTAACAATGCCATTGAACATGAGATTATTCATGTCGCGTCATATCAACTATATGTACATATATACTTTTGACTACATTACGATTAAATTGTATATATTTTAATTGTGCACTTCTGCTTAAAGATAAGCATAAAAAATTTATTTAGCACTGTATATAGGTACATACTTAGATTTCATAGTTTGTGTATGTCATCTGATGTTTTGATTTGTAAAAATGAATTCAAGAATTTTGATTTGTACATTCGTTTTTTTTTGTTTTTTTTTTGCAATGTCAAAATTATTTAATACAAATACCTATAGTATGTAGTATATACCATATTCAGGGGTAGATTGATAAGTTGAATTATTTGTTGAATGCAGTACAATAATTATTCAATAGATGTCATTGTATTCATTAATATTCCCTGGAGCTAAAGTTGGTATAGGGATATAAATTAACTTTGGTATGGGTTTTGTAACCACAAAAAGGAGGCAAGTGAGAAATCGAACAGTTAAATTTATTAACTTAACTCTTGATCAGAGTCGATTTATCGATTTCAGTCCGTCCGTCTTCTAAAAACAAAACAGTCATATGTCCTAAATTGCACAATTAATCATCGTTTACCACCATATATTTACATACTTAAATTCAATAGTTTGGGTATGTGATCTGAAGTGTATGTCATCTGATGTGTATGTCATCTGAAATGTATGTCATCTGATGTGTATGTCAATTTTCATCTGAAGTGTATGTTATGTAATATCAATGTCACCTGATGCGTGTGTCATCGTAAATACGTATTGGTTGTCTGAAAAGTCAGTGATAAATGAAACAAAGGATTAAGTTATTGACCAGAAAACATTTTATTTTTCAACATACTCTCCTTATAGCTCGATACACTTCGTCCAACGATATTCCAACTTCTTTAAACCATCTGCGTATTCCGATTCGTCGAAGTCTGCAAAATAGGCCGCTGTTTCAACTATAACTTCAGAATTCGATGTGAAATTTTAAAGTAAAATAACATATGGATTTTTAATTTAAATTGAATTTTTCAGGTGTAGTGCATTCACTCGATTCATCGAGTTCTAGCACTGAAGAAGTCTACATTTCGAACTCCTCATTTTTTATTTGTTTGATATTTGTTGAAAATTTCGAGAATTGTTTCGTTTTAGAGTCTTTAAAGTGCTTTCTATATGAAAATCCCTATAGAAGGATATCCTAAACTAAATCCCTATATCTTGTACTAAAATGCCCCAGGTAAGGGGTACTTAACCAATTATAATTTTAATCAAAGTCAACTATTAATATTAATAACTCCTAGCGTTTCTTCTATTTGGTTTACATTGAAGACGTCATCAGATAAAGTTCTAAAAAAAAGACTCCTATAGCCCGTTTGCAAAATTAAAAAAAAAACAAAATTATCAATTATCTCTTATAATGTTTTGAAAAAAAAAAAAAACCTAAAATGTCATTTACACCATATAATTTATATAATAATTAAATAGAATTGTGGCGGCATAATAAAAATTCCAGAATAATATACACTACACACATAACACAATCTTTTGTGCAAATGAACGAAGAGGGACAATCAAATGTGCAAAATGTGCACGTTTTGTCTCAAGCTTTAATTTTTACCATTTGTTTTTGTTGTTCAATTGGCGTGGAAGAAAATTAATCAAATTGTCTTGTTTTACAACAATTATTGTTAAGTTGTACACATTTTGATTTGTTTTACTAGAGATTTGATTTTAAGATTTGATTCGCGATGAGACAAATTCCAGTAGTTTTTATTATTATAATTTTGTCCTAGGTTTTTGTTTTGTTTCATTTTGTGTTTTTTATAAAGATTTTGATTTGAGACTCTTGATTCTGAAAAAAAATTTCTCTAGAATTTAATTATATCTTTTATTGTAGTTTTTTATTTTCTTGAAATTTTACAAAAATTAAAACAATAAAACATGTCATACTGTCGCCAATAAACTCTGATGTATGAGTGCTCATGTGTTGAACTTGAATTAGTATAGAAAATTGTTCAAATTCCTTTTAGAAGTTATGTTAGAAATTTTAATGCTTTCTAATGTTTTTCTAATGTAGTATTAAATATTTACATATAGATTTTATAAGGAATTATTTCCAGCAATTATTAATGTAGTTGAAATACCGGGTTTTTAAAAATGTAGAAGCAGTTTTCTGGTATTTTCTTATCATAAACGTAAAAAAAGAAGCAGAGAGGATTATATAAAATGCAGACAATCTTTAAATAGATTTTACTTTCTTGTGTCCTATTTTCTATTAGACCAATATAGAATTACAGATTTGGAATTATTGAAGAAGGGTAGGTATAAAGGCAAACGTCTTCTCATTATGTCTAGCTAGTATTTTTTTCTCCTGGTGCTTAAAATCAGATAAAAGACATAGATGGCGCCTAATTCCTTACAATAAGGGGTATCGTTTCTCTCGTCCTGAATTCTCTTATAATATATTAACACTAGTAACATTGGACCCAATTTTAAACCCCCTCGCAGTAATCCTGTTAATCGGATTGTGATCCGATTCAACATGTAAGTGGCTATCTAGACGTGTTTGATGTTTTTAGCATAATTTTTTATTTCATCAATAACTTTAGGGATATTTAAATCCCTATGTAAAACCTCGATACTTACATACCAGGTCGCATTAACCATTTGACGTAAAACATTATTTTGAAGTTCTTGCATTTTGCTAACATACGTTTGTTATACATACGGTTGCTTGCCACAACCCCAGTTGAATTCCAAAGGTTGTATGACTTGATCCTAAACTAACACTTTATTATAAATTGACAACTTAGACTTACGACTAAGCAGCCGCAAAAATTTTTTCCATATTTATTATCTAGTTCGAATATTTTCCTATTAATATGTTCCTTCTACCTTGGCATCTACTATCTAGTATGATTGATAGGTATTAAGCTCAGCATACAATACGTTTACATTTAAATTGAGATTTGAAGGATTAACTATTTTTTTATTGGTGAAGTTCATTGGCGCAAGTAAAACTAAGTTTTAGTAATTTCCACTTATTAGTCCATTTAATAATTTGTTTACATGCACTTTATAACCTTCTTGTGGAGTCGTCGGCTTGTGTATCCTGCAGCTATAATATTCAGTATTATCAGCGAATATTTCATAATTAAACTTTCTGCTATTGGTTGATCACTAGTGTATAGTAAATATAGCACAGGATAATAAACATGTATATATACTTAATAAATTCAAATATAATGAGTTTGAATTGTTACTGCATATATTAGAAGTTCTAAAATTGGAGTTATCTTTTAATAAATTTAACTTTACTAGACTTATACGTTCTAGAACTCTTTTAATTTTGTTTTTATTGTTTTCATATTCAAAATTTTAGTGTCCAAAAAATATTAAAATATTGTTCATCTGCTTTTTCAATTTTTTTATAACTGGGATTCGGTTTTTTTTATTATTAAGAAAATTTAGATATTATTTTTATTTTTTTAAGTATTTTTTTATCATGCATACAACTCTTCAAAAAAAAAACAACAATTGATACCACGCGTAACACACTTACATATAGAACTTAAGTACTTTTGAGCAATATACACGTTTTTTATTTTGTGAATGTATACTAAGTAATACAGCACCTGGTCAAGGTGTATAGCTCAAAAAAGTACAAAAAAATAATATTAAAAAAAAATAAAAAAAAATTAAATATAAAAAAAAAGAGTTATACAGTGTAGATTTGGAAATTTATTGATGGTTTGTTTCCTTTTATTATCTTTGATCCCTTTGATGAAGTCTTAATGATTCAATTCGACAATTTTTTTTTTGACTTTATGTACGCATCTTATATACAGTGTTGGACAAAAAATTTAGCTTTTATTTTCCTAAAATTTTTTAGTAGTATCAATAAGATCAAGTGATAATCTGTAGATTACTTAAGTTGAAGACATAAGATATTAGATTTCTGACTTAAAAATTAGGTCTGTTGAACTACTTTACACTACTTTAGTTGAATTTCTCAGGCATTAATCGTTTCCCTTTGCCCTTTTGAATCTAGAGCTGTTTAACTACTCTGGTAATGGATGATTATTTCGTTGTACTGCATGTAAGAAGGAAAAACAATTATCTAAGAAAAATTTGACTTAAAACAATATTATATTTCCAGCTTCAATTTACCCTCCTCCATTTAGTCCCATTCCTAAAGCATAAATCCTTTGTCTTTCAGTTTTTTAATCCTGAGCCGGTAGACAGTGTGTACAATGGCTGCTTAACTCGATTTCAATTATAAAAACCTTTATTTCCTGTATGCAGTTTATGAGAGTTGAATTTTCGCACATTAGAAAGGCTAGAAAGATTAATGATAAAATTTTTTAAATATTATTAAAATTTAAATTGAATGAAAGATAACTTATAGTAGAATTAGTCTCATGAGAGTCCCAGAACCAAAGTGGCCTAAACGCCAAAAAAAATTGCTTGCCACTTTCACTCCGAGCCTCTCATTTAACTTTGGCATGCAATAGTCGCATTTAAATTAGACACTGTTCAACTGGCTCGATTTGTGGATATTGAAATGATGAATAATGTAAAGTACAATGTTTCCGTATTATCATCTATAACTTAGACGCAATTTAACGTTATAATGTCCCTTAAATTTTACCATTTTACCTTTGAACTTCAAACTTATAAAGTAAAAGCATTCTTTATAAAATTTGTACGTCATCGACAATTTTTTGTTTCCTCAACTGTACATCACTGTGTGGATAGGGTTGAATTATATATTTTTGGTCGATTTTATTTTTGAAGGGATCGGGATTAAATAATAGTGAAGATGTTCGGTTTCAATGTTGTTCAGTGTTTTTTTTTTCTGAGGAATATGCAGGAGGTTTCTTTAATTCATTAAAAAAAAAAATACAATTGACTAGTAAAAGTACATAAACTCTTTAAAAAATATTAAAAGTAATTAAACAGATCTTTTAAATGCGATAATAATAAAAAAAAATAAATAAATAAACAAATTTTAGATTTTATATTTTTGATTAATGCTCATTTCATAAAAAAGTGAGCATTTGTTGCAAAGATAAAAAACTTGAAACTTGGAAAACAAAAATAAAAAAAAAAGTTTTTTAATGATTAAATTAAGAACGAATAAAAAAAAAAAAATTAAAATACATCCGTCAGAAAATGTTTCAATTATATTATAATATTTATTGTGATATTTTTTCTCATTGTATATTGAAACAGTTGAATGAAATAATTAAAATGAAGTTAATATCACCTTTTAAATAAAGATGATGCAGTCTTCGGTTTTTTGATTACGTATATTGTAGTATTATGCAATATTATTAATTAAATTAAATAATATATTATTTAAAAACGTTGTTTTTTAAAGGATATTTACGTTTTAATTAAAACTTATTATTGTTGATAAAATACTAGAAATACATACTAAATAATGTTTTTTTTAAATATTAGATGTCATTAACAAAATCTACCTGGGAAATTTTTCAATGTTCACGGAAGATATGTATAAAAAAATTTTTATCCTCATACTCATTGAAAATGATTTTGTATTAACAAGCCGGGGTTGGAACTAAAGCAGTTTTAGAAACAGCTTCTTTTTTACAAAAACCCAGGTTATGGCTCTAATGTAATTTGAGGCAATGAACTATGTTGTTTAAATTTAGAATTTTTAAGTTTGGAACATTGCAAATATAAAAAGAGGGCACTAGGAAGTGTTAAATGTATTTTTTCTCCATTTCGCTCCGTGAGGGATCATAGGACTTCCATTTATCACCTTCATCTCACACGGTTGCGCGTTGCTGTTTTCACATTCTCCCATGTGAGATGGATTGGCTGAGCTCGCTTATTATGATGCGTCTTCAGGCGAAGTTACTTGGGTAGGCGGGTCTTCAGTGCATGTCTAAGGCTGAACATTTAAGCGTACCATGTATTACCGCAACGGGTTAATTGAAAATATAAACCCTAAACAATTATAAATATAAGTTACGTTCATGTATAAAAGATTAACATTTTGTAGCCTGAGAGTTTTCGATAAACACTTAAGATTATGTCAGTCATGCGTGTCAGTCACGAATCTCGTATTCGAAAGATTGATATCCTATAATTCGATTTTTGAATATTTTTTTATATTATGACAATTTAAAATTCGAATAATTTCGATAGCAACTCAAATGACATTTACTTGTATTCGAATTTGATACACGGTAAAAATGAATAGAACATTTGGATTTCAAGTTCGGAAATCTTTGGAATCCGAATTTCCTTACGCGATTGAAAAATGGTAGGTCCAGCGCATATATTGTACCTTCACTAATTGACTATTATTCTAAGTTTAAAATTTTAGGGAACAGTATGTACACATTGAATTTATAATATAAAAACAATATATATGTTTAAAAAACACATAAAAAAGTAATAAATGCTTTATAAAATATTTTAATAATATAAAGCAGTAAGTTAAACTATGGTGGGCTTATTAATGAAGACATCTGCGCTTAAATCATCTATTCAAAATGAACCAAATTAAAATAAACAGATTTTGTAGTTTTTGCATGCCAATTAAAACTTTTTAAACTTTAATTTTAATATAGTTGGTTGTTCTTTTTGAAGATGTTCCAAAAAGTTTATGTTTAAATTTAAGTTTTTTTTTTAATTAGTTGTCCTTTAAAATAAAATGGAAATCATTCAGTTGACAATAATTAAAAGAAATTAAATTAAATAAATGAATGTTTAATAAAAAAATTAATGATTTTTTTTTAAATGTAAGAATTGTAAAAGAAATTAAATTAATTTGAAAAAATGTTCAATTTTAATTTTATGATTAAGTTTTATTCGATTTTTATTGTTACAGACAGCATTCAGTTAATTAAAATTTAAACATGTTCTTTGCCAAGTAGCTAAAAACTCTTTATTCTATTCGTTTAATTTTATTGTGCATTTATACTTTTCAAAATTTTAATTAGATTAATAGTTTATTAGAACTCAGAATGTTCTATTAAAGCTATTAAAAATTTGAAGATGTTCAGATTTGAGGATGTGCATTTTTTCTTAATCATAAAACCCTATGTTTAAGAAAACGTAAAGTTAAACTTTTTAAAGGTTCTTTTAAAAGTTAAATTAAGTGGCATGCATTTTTAATATTAGTCCATAGCAGAAAAACCTATAATGGAACTCCAATTTGACGCTTTATCGGAATTTCATATTTGAGGTACGACAAGCTGTTTTAAAGACCGCATCTTTAGTCTTACAACGACAACTTGAATAAACTCTATAACAGAAAAATTCTTTAAAATTTGATATATTAGTTAGAATTACTTACACGAGTTTATCGAAGTATTGCTAGACTTTATGTAATTTAAGCCACTCTTCATTGAAATACAAATTTTATATAAATTTTGAAAGGAATCTTGGGGAATCGGGAAAATTTACCACAACTGGACCAAAAGTAAAAGGAATCGTTCAATGTTATTATTAATAAAATATTAGTTATAGCAATCAAAGAAATGAAAACTCAGATTGGACGGTACATATTGCAACAAATGAGATGTAATATGGCTTCTTAAATGAAACGTGACCATTAGAAACGATTCCAATTTCCCAAATCTGAAAAATTACAGTACTAGGATGAGAATTTGTTGCTTATCCGTCTAAGAAATCTTAAACTCGTTGTTCCGATTTGGGAAACTTGAAGGCATAGTTTTATTTCTTTAGTCTTATTATGTAGTTAGGTGCGTTTTTACCAGGTGCAACAACGATACAGATCAAACTGTTTAGAGGGGAACAAGTGGTGCAGTGAGCATTTAGGGGATTCCGATATTAATTATAAAGTAAATATAAAAAGTTGGTTTCAAACTTTATTCAGATAAGATTGGAGAGTTCTAGTCCAAATATTTCCTTTATAATCATTTTTTGGACCTAATACTCGTTTAATAAATATTAAGGAGAGTTAGCTAAGACTTTTATTTTACGACTACGTTGAGGCTTAAGTGTTGAGGATGATTACAAAAAATATATTATTATAATTAAAAAATATTTTGCTCCAGCGGTTCTTTAATGCTAATCCTACAAATTTAATAAGATACTTATTTCATATTTCATTGTGTGGCTTTTATTGCAAGGATTTGCACCAGGTGTTGCTTTTTTTATGAAATTGAAGCAAATATTAAACAAATAAACCATATTTTTATCATTATTAGATTTTTTTTTATTAACATATTGTTTTTTTTTGTATTTGTTTCGTCTGACAGTAGTAATTTTTTTTTAATATCAATTCTACGTTTTTTACCTGTCTTTTAGAAAAAAAAAATATTTAATAAAAATCAACAATACAAAAAATGAATTCTAATAAACAAAAATTTATAACTTTAATAAAAATCACTTCTCATTTTTTTAACAATCAAAACAACAACTGTTGCATCCTTTTTTAACTGTTTGCTACAAAATCAAACAAAAAAACCATAGCAACTATAATATATAATAACAATTTTTTTTTTTTGATTTTATCTTGTAGTTTCTTTTATTTTGCCAAATCAAACAATAAAATTTCCTGTCTGCACACTGGTTGAATGTTGCTGGTCAATTCCACATCATATTCTAAATCTGAATAAAATCAATTGAACAACTGAAGAATTGAGAAATAGCAACTGGTGATTTCATTTGACAGCATAAGGTGTTCATAGTATTTATTTTAATATTTAAATTAAAGATTATATTTTATAAAGGATTTGAATGAGTTTCACTTCTCTAAATCAAAAGTCGTAAAAATCTACTGAAGGGTTGTTACTTTGTAATAAAAATATAATATGAATATAATATTAATGGCTTCTTTATATTAAAAATTGAATTTGAGTTATTATAATTATTTTTATTGTAGCAGTTTGTTTTAAAATTGCTTAGAGGGATGATAAATAACATAGTTTTAAGTATTTTTTATTAATAGAAGATCTTTCATATGTGCTTTGAAAGAATCAGAATAAAAAAGGATTATGAATCATTTGTTATATATGGTAATTAGAAGTCATGGGATTTATATTCTGGTTCTAAACTCTCAGTTGTTCATAGTACTAGATATCCATCATCTGGTTAGCATCATCATCTAAACATCGTCTAGATTGTGTGGCATATCTCTCACCTCTTCATAGTACTACGGATCTATCACTTGTTTATCATCGTCTAAGAACCGTCTATCTCTCACCTCTTTATGATATTGATCATCATCATCTAAGGATCGCCTACCTCTTACCTCCTAATGGTAGTAAGGATCAATCAACTGGTTATCTTTTATCTAAGTATCGTCTTCCTCTAACCTTCTTTTGGTACTAGGTATCTATCACCTATGGTCATCATCATTTAAGGATCGTATACTTCTCACTTCCTTATGGTACTAAGGATCCTCAATTTGTTATCGTTTATCTAAGTACCGTCTACCTCTCACCTCCTTATGGTACTAGGGATCCATCAACTGCTCATTATTTATCTAAGTATCGTTTACATCTCATTTCTTCATGGTACTAGGGAATAACACCTATGGCCGTCATCATCTAAGCATCGTCTTAGCACAAGTGAAACCTCTAATTCTATTGATTAGTTTGGGCCTGCTATTTCTTAACTGGTAAACCTTTATACGTTGCATGTGAAACCTTCTGTGAGAAGAAACAGTTTATAAGGAAAACTTCCATAAAGTTTCTTCAAATTCCAAAAAAAATTAATTTTTTATTCATTCACAATGCTTAAGCAATTGTAATTTTGCAATTACTTTGTTTATCATCTAAAGTTAATTGGTAAAATATTACTATGGGAATGGAAAAAACTAAATTGTATCTGTTTTAAATTAATTTAACGCCCTTACATTGAATTTTTAAATATAACAATTAAATCTGAACAATTAAAATCGACCCTCTTGATATTATACGTTTTTCTTCATTTTTGATTCTTTAACATTTCAATGTTTCATGTTCAATATTCCCTGGGGTTTTTATTTTTTTAAATGGTTACCCGTTAAGGTAATAATAATGACGAAATCTGAAGTATAATGGTATGGTGTTGCATGGTTAACTTATGTATATATAAAAAGACTATCACCTTTAAAAATGAAAAGCAATTATATGAAAACAATGTTGATTGGTAAATGTGGTTTATGCGGGCTTGACATTGAATTGCTATTTCTTTATTTTCCCTGTTGAGTTGTGTTTTTTTTATGGCATTCCAATGAAATGGGGGAGTAATGATTATTGTGTAAGTTTGTTAAATGTTTATATATATATTGACAAATGTATTTATTTAAGCAATTAAATATATATGTATAACCTATATGACATATTTACTTTAAAAACGGGTTTTGTTTGATTTATGCAATATAATGGTATTTGAGGAATAAATATTAAATGGTTCACATGATATTTCATTGGTAGTATTAAATGAAACAATGTCTTTATATGTAATTTCGATTGTTTTGAAAATTAAAGCTGCCAATCAGAATTTTCGTGTTTTTAACTCATTGGCTGTGATAAGAGGAATTTGTTGCAAATCAGGTATCAAAAAAATGAAAATTATATAAAAATATATGAGTCTGTACTTAATTGGGTAAAATTATTAAACTATTATCCTGATTAAAATAAAATAAATTTTAACCACATTACTTCAAAAAAGTAGTTTTTTTTAATTTAGTTTCTTCATTTGATGCCGCATAACTGATTTCATACAGTAAAAAAGGCCTTTAAGAATCTTCTAGCTGTTCTTGGACAAGGTTCTTATAGACCTATATAAATATGACCCTTAAATCAAACTTATCAACACTTTATATTAAACTTATATCACTTTTATACAACAAAAATTTTCACACGAAATGCAAAATAAGTGTCTTATAAGAATGTTCTATATTTCTAAAGATATTCTACTCTTATATCATACTTATAAGTGTCCATATTGCTAATTGGGATATTTACTGATATTTTTAATATTTTATGTTATATTTAAGTACTTTTTCGATGATCTTTGAAGTAGAATTATAAAATCGAATTACAAGGAAGCTGAATAAAAATGCATCTGTATAATAACTGCAGACGCTTTTAACTCACCCCAACAGGACATGAGAGAAAGCAAACAACTGCTCCAAATCGAGTGAAATTTAAACAACGTTTTATGCTTTTAAGAGGAGTAATAATACTTAAAAAAAAACGGTTTTTGTACTTTGGAAACCTTTTATAACATACACATTGTTTGTTTTAGTAAAATTGTCATTCAAAGGTTGTTTTCATTAGAAATCTTCAAAGGTTTTCAAAAATCAACCTTAATCAACATTATATGGTAATAACTAATAACGGTTATTGATAATATGGAACCTACATATTGTGATAAAAGAATTACTTATATCATTGGATGGTTAATGGGAATCGTGAACTATTAGAACTTATGTTAATTATCGAATTAATTTTGATACCTTCTTCATAAAATTTATAAATCATGAAAACGATTTATGTTAACCTTTTTACACGATTTTAAAATTAAAAATAAATAATCTAAATATTTAATTTTACAATTGAATCTTTTATTCTATTGACTAATCAAAATAAAATTTAAATGACCATTATTCATTGTCATTTTGTAATTTATTACGATTACTTACATTTAATTTTTAACTTAATTAAAATTCAAAGTGTTAAATAAACCATTTCCAAAAATTTGGAAAATAAATTCAATTTTAAAAACGTTTCTTTTTTTTAACACCATAAAAATTGTCGAAAATCATCCAATAACTCAAGAAGAACGAAAAAAAAAAACTCAATTGATTACATTATTCCTTAAAGAATTTTACATCGTGGGTTAACAATGAAACTTATTTTCAAAAATTAAATAAAAAACGAGGAAGAGTGTAGTAGAGTAGACTTTTTCAACTCTGGGATACCCGTATGACCGTAACATATACATTATATCATCCGGTTAATTACTTTTGGCTTTATTAGGTCTAGTGGAATACTCATATAAAATAAGGAGTTGTATGGCAGCTACTCGAACCCTCTGCAGCAGACCAACCAAATTTTGCAGAAACTTTGGCCATTACACTAAACAATTGTTGGCAAAAATTCAGACACCCAGCTTCATTTGATGGAAGTAATGCTCATATAAAATAAGAAGTTGTATGGCAGCTACTCGAACCCTCTGCAGCAGACCAACCAAATTTTGCAGAAACTTTGGCCATAAAACTAAACTACTTTTGGCAAAATTTTAGACACGCAGCTGTAATAGGTACAGAGTAATGCTCATATAAAAAAAGAAGTTGTATGGCAGCTACCCGAACCCATGGACCAAAATGCCTGGATTTAAATAGCGATGACGGCTGTTGCAAAAAAACGAATTTGCGAAAATTTCAAGATCCTAGCTCCTTTAGTTTTTGAGTTATCGTGCGGACGGACAGACGGACAGACGGACGGACAGACGGACGGACATACATAGCTAAATCGATTTATTTTTCGATTCTGATCCGATCCATACACTTGAGTCTATATCTACCCCCCCTCCTTCTCTGCGTCACAAACGTAATGGCAAATTTATTATACCCTTTGACTATATAGTCATACGGGTATAATGATGGTGTTGTTAAATTTTTTTTTTATAAATGAGTTCAACTTATTAAAATTTCAGATCACGAAATTTAAAATTGATTTTGAAATGACTGAACAATGGGTAATTTCAGTAGTTGAATTAAGTAATTTATGTAATTATCCTAAAATTAAACTCTGTGTGATAGTTTAACTAGAAACTAAGTAAAAAATTTAATTAAACTTGATCCAAGGTCCAAATTTGATAGTTTTTTTTTTTTTTTTAAGCGCTAACTGTTCAACTGTTAAGTGAATAAGCCCGTCTATACCATAGGTACATGTTGGAATAACGGGTCATATTATATTCGTATTACAAGAATTGAACTTAATGAATTCCACATAATTTAAACATGAGATAGTACAAGGCCTTAAAACATGTAGAAACGTCTTAGATTTTCAATAGATACAATTCTATTTTTGTTTATATTGTAATAATTTGAGTTATATGGTATTCAATATCTGTGAGTTATAATTATTCAATTAAAATATTTGTTTATATTTTGCATTTGTTGTTATATTAATGCATTTTTTATTAGAGATATATATATATATAGCAATTATTAATTATTGATTAAGCCAATAATTTGAACCCAATGGCGAATGGTAACTGGGTCGAGTCGAAAACCAGAAAATTTTTTCACTTTAACTGGGATTTAATCCCGAGCCTTTTGCAAGAAACGACGACACTCTAATCACTGTGCCACCAAGCCGTTAATTATTTATTTTAAAAACCGTTGGCGCTAAAAATCTGACGATAGACATTGAAAATATAGCAATAAGCGTTTTATAGCAAAAGTAGGTGATCGTTACACCAACTCTTGAAAAAACAATTGAATTCTGTAATAACATATTAAAACTAGTTACACCGGACTAACCATTAATTTTTGTCTATCATATTATTAAATTTTGTGGGAAACATATGGGATTTCTTTAAAGAAATCAATATTTTATGCTAAATTAGAACGTAAGCCAATTTTTATATGTCTATCTAAGCTTACTTGATGTTTTTTAGCATAATTTTTTATTTAGTCTATAAATTTAAGAATATTTAAATCTCCATGTAAATCATAATTTCGTACATACCATAGCGAGCATTAACTAGGTGTTACTTAAAACTTTATTTATTGTCTAGTTCTAAGTTTTTCTTTTAAATATGTTCTGTCCACCGTAGCTTGACATGCACTAGTGTCATTCCAAGTTATTTATTTCTGCTGCTTTAACTTCTTTTAAGTATGATTTTTAATCTTTTAAAGATGAGTATCTTCTTGTTCTACTCGTAATAATCTACCCGAAAGGAAAACTTCCATTTTTCTAACATATGATTGGTGTTGTTCAAAATTATAACTATGTTCCGGACTTTATCAAATGACTGAGCTACGTCTATGATAAAATTTTCCTCCAGGATCCTTTATTTAGTTGCACTCATAATCTAATGGAAATTTACCATAAATTCCCAAAATATGATTGCAGCTTGCGCTTTGCTTAACTATAATACACACTTAGAAGCGTCTAAGTGTATATTACAAGCGGATTGAATCGTCTAATCATTTAAATCCAATTCTTTTATTGGACCACATTTTGCTCAAAAATTATTTCCGAAATACAAACCATTGTTGTCTTTGGGATTTTGCTTACAAGATTGTTGACTTCCTTAGATTGTTGACGGTTGCGCTTTAATGACAAACGCCCAAATTATCATAGCTATTCTTTAGATAAAGATATTTTAAGTATTCTACACCACTGCAGCATCCTGCAACTAAAAAAATAAAGAACTTATTTAAATAACATATTACTTAATAAAAACTTTGTTCTAGATTTTTTTGAATTACAATTTCTTAGATTTTTTTCTTAATTAACAAAACAAAAAAGGGAACATATGCTCAACGTGAGCATATTCTTCTAACGTGATCTCCTTCTGATGAACTTAAACTAAATTAAATAATAAACCTTTAGATCATTCCAGATTTTAGTTAATGAAAAAAACAAAAAAACTATTTATCTAAGAATATAGCACAAGCCTTATGAAATGTTTTCTAAAATTCTAAAAAATAGTTAAAAAAAATTGATTTGTATAGACATCCTTTTCCATTTAATATAAGAAATACAGGAATTACCATACCTAAGACCTAATTTTTTTTTGCTATTTTTGTTTTTATGCCTGTTACTTAATCTTTAATTTTTCTTCATCCTTCAGCTGCTTACCGCTGTCAAATACGTTTTTTTTAAGGTAATTTTTAAAAACAAAACATTAATTTCTTTTTGTACGCTTGCTTTTTTTTTGCGTAAAAACTTTTCTTTTTTCTTTTACTCTTCTTCTAATCCTTTCCAGACACACACACACACACACAAAATAATCCTTTCTTCTTCAAAACCTAAGTCTTAAGCCTATCCCAAAAAAATTTAAGAAAAAAAAATTTTTTCAAAGGAACAAACATGGAAAAAACAAAACTTCCTTTGAAAATAGCATGCGTACACATAGGCTGTCTTCATCTAAGGCGAATTATATAAAAAAAAGGACAAAATTAAGTCCATCTGTCTTACAAAATAAAAAAACGAACCTTCAAAATTAAAAAACCAAATTTAAAAAAAAAAAGTGTTGTGCTGCACATTTGCTATGATCTTGTCTTCAAAATTAAAAAAATTAAAAATAACAAAAAAGACCTAAAAAATTCATTGTAACTACATTTCAACTCTTTTTTTTTTTTTTTTTAATTGAAGTATTCTTCTAACGTGATCTCCTTCTGATATTCACTCTCTAATCCACTCTTAAGAACTTAATTGATAAAAAAAAAATTCATTATTTAGGCCTAAATTATATAAAATATTAAGAAAAAATACTTTTTCGTTGTACTGGTTAACTATAAGGATTAAAAATTTCATTTTGTTATGACAAAATGCTGAAAGAGGGGGATTGTATAAATGTAAAGGAAAGATGACATGACGTAGAGTAGAATCAAGAGATTCTTCGGAACAATATCATTAGTTTTTAACAATATATTTTAAAAGCTCCCAAAACCTTTGCCTTTTAAAACTAAGCTTAAAGATTAAACCTAATACAAATCAACAAATTGTAGAAAAGAAAGCATTTCTACAGTGAGGACTTATTGGAAATGACCCAATGTGGCTTTGAACTCGAGGCCCTTCGATTGAAGGGAAGACTTCAAAACCACTATGCAACTAGTCGAATTTATATAATTAATAAACAAGTAAGGATTAGACTAATTTCATAAGTTTTATCAAGTATTAAGTATAGTGATTCATGAAATCTTAGTATTTTTTATTTCTCAAGTAGCAAAGCGCATAAGCGCTTAATTGAAGAACTTGAGTCTTCAAGTAAATAAATATATGTTTATATGAAGCTCCACTCATTTCGATGTAAGCTCCTCTCATTTCGAGGGTAAAGCGAAAGGAGCATCATGTTTTGCTTGACATCTACCAGCATGGTTTTTATATCAATCGAAAGTCCTTAACATTTGATTCTAAATCCGAATGAGGTATTTTAAATATTGCTTAGGAATATCCTGTTAGAAATTTATTCCTTTTATCGTACTGTACTGCTGTCCTAAGAAAGAAAGTCGTTTCTACATTTTCTTTCGGTTTTAGGTAATTTAACTTTTAGTGTTTTATATTCGCGCATCGCTTAGTTTGAATTATTTTTGAATTTTTGAAAAACAAATATGTTAAATAAAGAAAAACTATTTTTTTGAACTTACTAGAAGCAAGATAGTATTAGGCGTTCACAGTTAATTTGAACATACGACTTTTTTGCTAAGCAATACTAGATTTATTAAGTTATTTAAGCTTAGACATAGATGCGACTTAGAGGTAGATGCAACATATTAGTTATTAGTTTTAAATGAATTTGCAACGCGAAATGTGACATTTTTTCTTAGTACAAAGTTGTGAGACATTTATCTAATGTTAAATATTCCATTATCCCGAAAATTCGTTTTTGGCGCTTACCACTTTTTACCTTAGCACATCAGTGTAAGTATATGGTATTATAAAAATTAAAAAAATATCCGTATTTTAAATAAAATTTCATAATATCAACCTTTTTTTTTTCTGTCTTCAGTTTTCATTCTTTACCTCCTTCTTCATTCTTTAAGTCTAAGATAATTTTAAGAAAAAAGACAAAACAAAAAAAAAAGGAAACTAAAAAGGATATTCAATTCTTTAATTTTAAGATATATTTAGATTTTAAAGAACTCTTTTGATTGTACAGTTGGTCTTCAATTCTTCAATACTAACACATTAACAGTTTGTACTAAAACGTGCGTACAAATTAAAAAAAAAAAAAAAACAATGTTTGGACTTAATGAAAAAAATCGAAATTTGAACCCTTTTTATAGTAGGCTTAATTTTAGGATCCTTGTTTTTGTTTTTTTTTTTTTTTCTAGAAATTATCAAAGGATAAAAAATGGATCTGTTCAAAAATTTAATCAAAATATATTAAATAATAATAATAAAAAAAAACAAAATTCAGGAGACCAACTGCAATATGTTTTATGTTTGTGTATTAATTTTTTTCTTCTGATGTTCTGATGTTTAATGAATGATGGGGTTGTATTTTGTTATTTGATTGTTAGTTAAATTTTTTTAGTGGTTAGTTTTGTTTTTTTTAATTTTTTGGAAGAAAGCAACAAACAGCAAACAGCAAACCGATATGTCTATTGAACAAGAATGAGATAAAAAAAAGAACTATAAGAATGCCTTCAATTTGGTTTGGTTTACTGCTTTTTTTTTCATTTCATACCTACAGTGGTAGTCTGTTTACTCTTTTTTTCGTTTCTTAAATATTGAAAACAACTTTTGTTACTTAAGTTTTTGTTGTTTTTTTTTTTTTTGCTGTATAATTTTTAACCCTGAGGTGGTCTCATTCTTTATACCCGTATGACTATATAGTCCAAGGGTATAATAAATTTGCCATTACGTTTGTGACGCAGAGAAGGAGGGGGGGTAGATATAGACTCAAGTGTATGGATCGGATCAGAATCGAAAAATAAATCGATTTAGCTATGTATGTCCGTCCGTCTGTCCGTCCGTCTGTCCGTCCGTCCGTCTGTACGTCCGTCCGTCCGTCATCACGATAACTCAAAAAGTAAAGGAGCTAGGATTATGAAATTTTCACAAATTCGTTTTTATGCAAAAAACGGAATCGAGTTTGAAATTCAGCCATTTTGGTCCACGGGTTCGAGTACCTGCCATACAACTTATAATTTTATATGAGCATTACTCTATACCTATGGAAGCTGCGTGTCTGAAATTTTGTCAAAAGTAGTTTAGTATAATGGCCAAAGTTACTGCAAAATTTGGTTGGTCTACTGCAGAGGGTTCGAGTAGCTGCCATACAACTCCTTCTTTTATATGAGCTTTACACTACACCTGATGAAGCTGGGTGTCTGAAATTTTGCAAAAAATAGTTTAATGTAATGGCCAAAGTTACTGCAAAATTTAGTTGGTCTACTGCTGAGGGTTCGAGTAGCAGCCATACAACTCCTTTTTTTATATGAGGATTACACTACACCAAATGAAGCTGGGTGTCTAAAATTTTGCCAAAAATAGTTTAGTGTAATGGCCAAAGTTACTACAAAATTTGGTTGGTCTACTGCAAAGGGTTCTCGTTGCTGCCATACAACTCCTTCTTTTATATATGAGCATTACTCTACACCTAATAAAGCTGAATGTTTGAAATTTTGCCAAAAGTAATTAACCGGATGATATAATGTATATGTTACGGTCATACGGGTATCCCAGAGTTGACACAGTCTACTCTACTACACTCTTCCTCGTTTTTTAATGATAATTATTGAAAGATCGGGTTAAAGTTAAAAAACAAAAAAAAAAAAAACTTATTCGTACGTAGAAAGAAAAAAAAATTAAATTTAATGTGAGTAAAAGCGCAAAAAATCAAACCATCAAAAAATAAAAGCAAAAAACAAAAGAAACAAGTTAAGCTGCGTATCAACAGTCGCGTGGCAGCAGATGCGTTTGTTTTGGTTTTTTTTTGTGTTTTTTTTTGTGGAAAATCATTTATTTTTTTTGTTTGTTGCTTCTTAGACTATTTAAATTAATGATGTTTTATTAAAAAATTTAACGATTGTATTTGATTAATTGATATTAGTAAGTTAGAATCTTATAAGTCTTATATTAGCTGTGCTACGAACTATATTAACCATCAGGAATACTATTAAGAAATTATCAAATGAATATCTTAAATTATCAATCCAACTACAAGATCTGACCTAGAAGGTTCTGAAAAATTATCAAGTAAATGTTTCAAATGGAAACTTTTAAAGGTACATAAACATAGTACATGTACTTAATGTAAGGGTCTTGTTCGTGTAGTGGGTAAGCATTACGCTTATTAACAAACGGAATGCGGGTTCGATTACCTAAATGAACTTAAGATCACATATTTAAATCCAATGAAAAGTTTATATAAAGTAAATTTTCTTTACAAAATGTCCATAGTGACCAAAAAAAATATAAGTATATAAATATTAAATAATATTATACTTACAATAAATTAATAGCAAGTGTGTTGTACAACTAGTCACAAGGCCTATTACTTATAGCAAGTGTTGACAGTGGAATACACAACTAATTACAAAGCCTATTGTTTATAGGAAGAATGCGCAATGAAATGCACAAATGGACACAAAAAACACTGAGAAATCTTAGCAATCTGGATTCTGAGGTTAAGTAAATTACAAAATAATTAATACCTGTTGTCTCTTGTCATCGTAAGAACGAATGATGTCAGACAACTCTTTTCAATTGTTTATTTTAAAGCTCTTCAAGTCTTATTAATTTTTAATTTAAAATTTATAAGGAACTGATATTTTTACTATACTTGTCGCTTGAAATACACTTTTCTTCTTGGATAATTCATCCAAACCTTTAAATCTAGATCCCAGGTCAAAAGATTAGATAAAAAAAATTAAACTGATCTTTCAAAGATCAATTTTTAGATCAAGTGATCCTCTTTGGATCTGGAATTAGGTCAGATCAAAAAATTGATCTCTTATGTCTTAAAGATCTTATCTTATGTTTTATACTTAGTAGATCAAATCAGAATGATCTTAATCTTGAAATTAATCTTCAAATGATCCGATAATTTTTTTGGTTTGATCTGTTACATCTCAAAATAGTATCATTTGATCTAAATAGTGATCTATAAAATATTGATAAATTTTTATGATCAAATCTTTTTTCATTCAAATCAAAGATAGGTTTGATCTGATCTTTTTTAGGATCCAGTTAAGATCATTGATCAGTTAGATCAGATCATTGATACTATTTGAAACTAACGAATTCCAAAGCATAAAATTTCTTATAAATTAAAATAAAATTTAAAGTTTAACACAATTTTTTCATTATCCAAATTAAAATATTGTTAGCCATTTATAGAAATTAAATTCAATAAATATCGCAAATTATTTGATCGTAATAAATACTTTGACAAATCAATTTTCTAGTCAAATTATTAATTAGTTTACAAAAAAATGTGTTCATTCACCTAAAAAATTCTAATCAAATAGTTTTTTCAAATTCATTAGACCATATTTATTTTTTTATTATTATATGATGTATAGATCAGCTCCTCCAAATCAGTTTGGCAGTTTAGGCATTCATCAATTTACAAAATTGAAATTAAATGAAAATAAACTATTAAACTACCATAATATTAAATACGTGTTGAAGCTCAAAACTGTAAACCACGAACACATTTCTAAATACCACCATTCAGTTAATTTGTGTGAACGTGATTTGACCATAGATGGTGTATAATTGTTAAGTTGGATTTTATATATATAATAACAAAAAAATTTAAAAATCACCTTTTTTAGAATAAGTGGCAATATAATGGTAGAACTTTTTTTTTTTTTTGGAATTAAAGTTTTTTAATTTTTTTGAGGGCGAAAAAATCTCATAAAATTTTAATAAAGTATAAGTATACGATTAGAATACTAAAATTTAAATTGAAAAATAGAAAGAGATAGAAGATACAATTCATTGAAAGAAATTGTAGTAAAATAAAAAAATTTCACATAATTGGTTGGTTTTATGATAATTTGAATTAAAAAATTGAGGTTCCAATTTAACAATCGAACAGAGGGGAGCATGTTGATGACAACAAATTTGTTTATTTTTTAATTACTTCCCACATATGATTTTGGTTTTTTTTTGTAAAATGATTCTTTACATATTAAAAAAGGAATTTTCTAGGTGATAAAATGATGTCTTTATTGACAGTAGTTCTTTTTTTGAAGTTAATAAATTTTAAATTTTTTATGTTCGGAATTTATATTCCAAATTTCTAAAATGTTTTTTTGAATGTAGTATTACTTAATTAAACAAAGTTTTTTTTTTTAAAAAAAACTTGAGGGATGTTATTTATAATGATACCTTTCTTTTGCTTCTTTATTTCTTTAAGTTAAAAATTAGGTGTTATTAATTTTTCCCTGCAATAATACAGAAAGTTATTCTAAAATTATGATGAACCTACTAATTTTTTTCTGATCGTCCAAGGAATCATCAATTAATTTAGTCTGGTTCGCGAACTGTTACGATACAATCAAATTCGAAACTCAAAAAATTATTATGCTATTCAAATGAGATTTATACCATAGGTTACTAATTACGAAAGTAGGGTGGGGATTACATATGGGCGAGATTGTTTCAAGAATTCGGATTCTGGAAGATTTCGTTCGAACCAAGATGCAAACGATCATATCTCGGAAACCAGAAAAAAAGAACTTTCAAAGTTGGTACAAGGGTGTCTCTTCTCATATTTCTCTTGTGTCCCTCCTCAATTTCTTCTGACTCGTCAAGGGAAAACTGTTTATTATTTTCTT
This sequence comes from Dolichopus griseipennis, assembly GCA_963082915.1. Classification (NCBI taxonomy): domain Eukaryota; kingdom Metazoa; phylum Arthropoda; class Insecta; order Diptera; family Dolichopodidae; genus Dolichopus; species Dolichopus griseipennis. The sequence continues at coordinate 29,213,581 of OY720442.1, read as the reverse complement.
TCGTAAAGTATGTTTGGCTAAGTTCCCAAACTTAAGTATTCCAATGCTTTAGATATTAATGGTGCTAGATGTCTAGAGATAGCGTATTCAACAAATTTTGTGAATTTCTTTTGTAGTATTGCCCGAAATTGTGCAACAAACCGTCGTTCATATGTTTTCTAGGAAATATAAAATAGCTGGGACTTAAATTTTGTGATTAAAATTCCATACTTATTTAACAAACTTTGAATAGAACTCGTTTTTTTAAGTTTTAATCACATTACCTATAAAGAACAACATTCCATTAAATCAGTAATCAATCAATAAAATTTAAAATTAAATTTAAAGTTCAAAAAAATTTAATTTCTTTATTTGAACAAACGGACGATTTAAAATTGACATCAATTAGTAACCAATGAAATTGCCTATTGTTTTATTTAAATTTCAATTTCGTGTTCGGAATTTAAAATTAACCAAAAAAAATAAATAATTTTATATCGATATTTTTGGGAGCAATCACTTTGACAATTTTTTTTTGGGCATGATATAACATATAATGGTGTTGATTTTATAACTAATTCTTCACAACATAACAAAAGTTATTGGAATTAGTTATTTTTTTATTATTTCAGGATTCCCATCTTTTAACACTTTGAACTTTTTTCTTGTTTGAAATAAATTGCCTCCAAATGAGACAGTGGACAAATGGTTGTGAGAAAGATTAGTGAAGAATAATGAACCTTAAAGAACCGCATTTGTATTGAAGAAATAGAATAGTTCCCCTAAACAGACCCTGAGTTTTTAGAACGAAACAAATTAATATGCAAAAAGTATTTAGAATTACCCTGTATTCTAAAAAAATCTTTCCTTACCTTTTTTAGAAGTTTCAAAGCTATATAAATAGCCGTTCCAAAACACATAGTTAGGACTTAGGAGTCAATTTAACCAGGGAAGTAGGCAAAGGTTTGGTATCTTCACTCAGGTCTTCTGTATTCAGAAATAAATATCTGCCCTTCACCACAAGGAAGTGATTAATACGGTTGATTTGATTACTTAGGCCAAGAACCGTTAGGCAAACCAACTAACAACCGTTATGCCACATCTGCGGTGACAATTTTGAACTTTGGAAAAATTGTAGTGGAGTTCCCCTTTTTCCAAGCTTTACATATCGAAAATTTAAGTTAGCTTCTCGTGGTTTTGAGTTAAAAATATATATAGTCGACTTTCAAGAATATCTATATACAGTTTCAATGAACACACCTTTCTTTCAAATTATACTTTCTATTAATTTTAATTACAAATATATAAGTGTAATAAATTTAAACTAATTTGGCTGATATACGAAGCTAATAAAATTTTTAAAATACCACAATACTTAAACTTAAACTGTTTAAAAAAATGTTATAAATTTGTAAATTCACCCACTTACTAATATAATATTTATTTAGAATTTATATTTTGAAATTAATTTATTATGATCATTAGAAATAATTATTTTTTTTATTATTTATTTAGAGTTTCAAATTTGCAAACTTTATTTAAATGTTAACTTTTATATTATTAACTATTAAAATTAAAATAATTTTTTATTAATTATTTTTGTAACTTCTTATAAAACAATCAAAAATGACAATTAATTTCATTTTTCCAATAAAAAATAAAGTTTAATTGTCAAATTAACCCAAATATTTTGTTTTTGTAATTGAATTTAACATTCTAATATGGAGTAAAAACTCTTTCAAATACTTACAATTAATTAAATGTCACAGAAGTAATAATAACTTTGGATTTTAAATTCTAGTTGTAAAAAAAATTTATTACATAATTTTATTTTTCAATATTAAAAAAAAACTTAATTGATGATGGATGAATAATATAAATGATATAATTTAATTTGTATTTCGATTTGAACAACTATTTAAAAAAATTTAACGTACGAACAAATGACATTAATGTTGTTGTTGTTGTTATTGTTTATTTGTCAAGAGGTGGCTATCTATTTGTTATGCTACCTATACACGGTAGACTTGGTACACGGTTGCTAACTAAGTACACGAACTTGATTTGATAAAAATAAAAAAATTTTAATTTTTGTGGACGGAGACTTTGGTCTGTATTTTGAATTTTATCGTTTTTGGGCAAGTTGAACAACTTATATGTCAATTTATTTTTTTGTTTTTAGAATTTTTCATTTTATGACACAAAAGTCACACTTTCAGATATTTTGATTTGAAAAAATAATAAAATTATAATGTTTAAAATAACAACTGATAAAAATTCAAAACTGTCAGATACTTTTGACATTTAACATATTTTTCAAAACAAAATAAACAAAAATTAAATTATGGTTGGATGATAGGATGGATAAGTGTAAGGTTTGAAAACAAGTCTGCGTACCAAGTTGACAAGTTAGTCCGCTGTGTATGGGCAGCATTATTAATAATAACCAAATATCCCCAGTTCTGAAGTGTCAAAAATAGCAGTAGAGAAAAGTTGTTATTAATTTGTTCCCTGTCAATGCTGGTTAAAAATATTTAAATGGATTAGCATTTGGGTAATATATTTTGTAAGTACTTGTATACTTTAAATAAAAATTTTAATATTTTAATATAAAATTGCAATAAGTTCAAATTACAATAATAGTTAATTATGCTTTTAAAAGTCAACTTTAACTGTCAGAACGTATTTTAGAATGACTAATTCTATGTATTGATATTCCTTTATTTAATTACAAAAAGTGTTGGTTTGGTATTCTCATATAAACCAATTACAACTACAATCAATGCTTTCTAACCTCAAACCTATTGTACGTATAAATAATTCAAATCTAATTGTTGTATTTTTTCCTCATTAAATGTTTTTTTTTGTTTTACATTACATTTTTTTTAATTTAAATACCAATTGGAATTTTAAATCGTAAATAATTTAATTGCAAATTTTCAATTCTACAAAAAACCAATTTAAATTATTTAAAGTAAGAAAAGAAAAAAAATAAAATAAATGTTGACATTTCTTTACATAATTGAATCATAAATTTGCAATAAATATACGAGTAAACCCTAAATTAGTATCAACTATCAACTATTGTAATACATAATATATCAATTATAAATTGATGAATTGATGATTAATAAAATGGTATTTACTAAAGATCAACTCTCATTACAAATAATAACAAATTGAAATTATTTTAGTAATATTAACTTTAGAATATTAAAATATTTATTCAACATAAAGACTACAGTTCATTTTGAGACGGAGACAAATTATTGTACATATTTAATAGAATTAAATTACATTTTAGATGGAGTAATATTAAATAATTACATAATTATATCTAAAACTGTATTGCTAATTGTTTATTTTATATCTTGATAAGCTTTTTTGTTCAAGAGACGGATGTTGGAACTAGAGAAAGGTGATATAACGAACTGGTAATATTGTGCATAGCATAGGATCTTATTATTTTAAATTGATCTTAATAAACTTGCACAAAAACAGGGATACATAAATTTCAGGGTTATTCAATCATATCATTATTCTTTCTTTGTTAATCATTTTTTGTCAAACATTTCTATCCCTGTAAATTTTATTTTGAAAACTTAGGAGGAATCCTATTCATATTAGCTTTTCCTCAGTAACAATACTGTATAACAACAGGTTATAAGTTCCTCGGTGAAAAAAAAAATGGATTTTGATAAAATGAGGTATGTATGAATGCTTTCTTTGCTTCCTAATAATAAGGTTAATTTCGTAGTTGAGCCTAATCGGACCACGAGATCGAGAGGCTCCGATAGAGAAGTACCAGATTTTTCGAGAAATTTGAAGTTCTAACCGTTGGAATGAATTCAAATTTGGTACATAGAGTTTAGATGGTGAATACCCATGAAAAGAAACTTTCATAATTTGATTCTGGTATCATGTAGTCTACAGATTCTAGAAGTTTCGGGAATTTCAAGTTCAAATAACTCATCAAAATGTCAACCTATTTTGATGAAATTAATTATGAATGCCTTTTTTTTCTAAAAAAAAGAAAGCCGTTATAAATTGGCCACATTGAACCACAGGATCGGGTTCCCATATAAAATAACCCGACTTCACAAGAAATATTAACAGAGTTTACAAATTTTACAATACAAACCACATTATGCATGAAGAAAAGCATATAAAATCCATCTTGGATTTGTTTCTACATTTTAATTTTAACTTTAATCTTATTGTCTATTTCAAAAGCCTTATCATGAAACCTTCCCTTAAATCTTTTTGAAAATTATTTTAAAAGATTTTAAAGTTTTTGAATTGCTTGCATACATTTGACAGACTACCGTAGGGTAGTCTTAGAAATATTTCTTGATCTCTTTTCAAAAATAAAAAATAAAAATCTTCCATCAAATTTTCCAAAAATTTTATTATAATATTTAGCCATTAACTTTCATTTAAAAAATATTGTAAAATTATTGTATATAATCTGATTACAAAGTTACTAAAATAACCTATAATTAAGTATATAAAAAAATATGTAAAAACTTTCACAATGTTAAATTTTGTCTTACAATAGCAGAAGTAAGAGCAGCAGATTTTTTGTTTTTATTTTAAAACAAATTTGTTTTTTTTTCTTTTTTTAAATACAAAATACAATCATTTTGTCTTTTCAAAATATATTAAATTCCCTTAAAGCATTTTAAATAATCACTCTACAACAAAAACAATAACCCAAATTATTTCATAATATGTAAGAAAAAATTGGTGAATAAAAACAAGTCCAGATTGCATAACTTCCTTCCTTCCTTCCTTCCGATTCGGATTTAAAAAAAAAAAAATTAAAACAATAACAACAATAAAAAACCCATTTGAATACAATGTCTTTTCTGAAAAATCTATACCGTCAAGTCAAATATATATTTACACTCATACTTTAAATTCATTCATATAAAAATACGGCAACAACAACAACAACATATTCAACCAAATTATAAAAAGCCCCTTTATATTTTTTTATTGTTTTTTTTTTTTGCAACAATCCTTCAGATTCAACCTGCTGATGATTAAAACAAGTTCTCATATTATTTATTTACCTATATAAATACATTTGATATTTAAAATGTATGTGTATTATGTTAAAAATGTATAACATATATACTTATATCCATATATACATATATTATATTTCCGTCAACAACCAAAAAAAAGAAAAAAAAAACAAGAAAAAAATTTAAAAAAAATTTTGGGGACATAAATTGTATCAAAGGACTTCTGCAAAAATGACAAGAGAAATGAAAGAGATAGAATATACAATTTTGTATTATTGAGCGAAAGAAAAAATAAATAATGTCAAAAATTTTTTATTCTTCTTTTTGGGTTTCATACTATACTATGCATTAGGTTTATTTAGCACCTTGCTTCCTGATTTTTTTGTCCCCGGTTTATTTATGTGCTGTTGGATTTTACCAAAAAAAAAAAAAGAGGAAAAGAAGGAAACTAAAACTGAACTCTTTTTTAATACAATGATTATAAATTTTTATACGCATAACACCGTATACAATAAATGAAACGAGTATAGTAAATAACTAAAATGACGTATATACTTTATTCGTAAAAACTTTAACATTTTTTTAATACTACACGTGTTGGATTTTAAAAAAGAGTACCTATATAAAAGGTTTTAAAAAAGTTAATTAAACACTTACAATTTCTTCAATGTTAATTACATTACATGTAGAGTATATTTTAGTAGTCGTTTGCAAGTTTGTTAAAAATTCGCCTAATCTTTTGATTACAAAAATTCGACTAAAAGGAATACGAACCTGTTGGAATAAAAAAACAAAGTGTATGAACATATTTATTACCTATTAAAGGCTTTGGTCAAAGGACGCAATGAAATGTAACCTGATTTTAATGAATAATCATAGAACAAAAATTTTGTTCAACCCATCAGGGCCAACACACTGTATGATGTAGGAAACATTTTAAAAATGAGTTAGTGAATGGTATTCTTTTCTACTATTTTTACTTCATACTTATTAATTAATGAAAAACGAGCAGAAATTTGCCATCTACTAAGTACTTATAATCTGCATACTTTCAGTTTCCAAAAGGGAAACCAATACATATTTTAAGTAATTAGGCCTGAAAGATGGAATCAGACTTTTCTTTCTTTTTTTAATATTTAATGCATCCTAGATTTTCTCATTAAGTAGTTTTAATGAAGTTTCTCGCCTAAGTCTTTTATTTATTCTACAATATATCAAAAGTGTAATTTGCAAAACTGTGGAAATTATACCCATCATTCTAAAATATCAGTAAAACTAGACATAGGTAGCATTACATGCATAAAAGTAGTCTTTCTTTATGGCACTAAAATATATGACTGTTATAAATGAACAGAAAAAATTATCTAGAGTTTACAACTTTTCCTGACCACAAACATTATCTAAGATCTGTGAAATATGACGAGCAACAATTCATAGAGCTATTCAGGAAAACAAAATATCTGGATAATCATTAGAAAACTAGATCGCTAATAAAGGCCTCGGATGGAATCTCCAAGGTAAAAGAAAAGCAGAAAGATACGGTATAACGGTATATATATGTAATTTATCCTAAAAAATTCATATTTTTGTCTCTAATCTCAAAGACGGGTGCAGTGCGCTCATACATCAGAAAAGAATCATAATTAGAAGCTGTTTTAATGACAAAGTAAATCCTAAGTATCTAATGGCACCCCTGGAAACTTTAAGAAGATTTATTATACAGGATATGGTTGCAAAAACCTCTCTATAACTAAAACCTTCCAATCCCTTTAGTTTTCTGGTTTAATATTAATATTACCCAGTATATTTAAATTACGTATAGTTTCAAAAAAAAAATTTTAAAAAAAATACTAAACCAAAAATAAATTTTTAATAAATGACCCAGAGAAATATCACCGCGATTTGATTGCAGGCAACCACTATAAATCAAAGAGCAGCCAGAATAAGAGCAAGAAAAAAAATATAAATATATAAATTTAACATTTTGTTAGGGTTTCATATGAACGATCGCCAGGATATGCGTACACCAGTACAATAAAATCGTCCTATAAATACTAAAATACATTCATGAATATACGAGTAGTATACTGTAAATATCTACACAATCATACAATTTATTTTGCACTTGCATCCTGTTTCATTACCAAAATCCAAAAAAATAACCTTTTGCGTTTTCAACTTTTTATTTTGAAATTAAAAATTATAGGGGCTTTGCAAAATCGAATAAAAAAAAACAAAAACAAAAAACATGCTTGATTATTTTAATGAATGAAAACTGTTTTCATCGTAAACTATTATCGTACACGTCGTATGTACGTCGTACGCTGAACGTAAGAAATATGTATGTATATATAAAGTAAATAAAATATAAAAACAAAAACAACACCACCTGCGTAACGTAAAATTAAAACAATAATATGAAAAAAAGGCGCGCAAAAAAACTCATATATTTTGTTTCTTTCTTTTAGTGTAGGGTAGTGAGAGGAAGAGCTGTAAAAGAATACTTTACTAAAACCCTGCTCGACTAACGTATACTATACTTTAAAAGCGATGCACGCAGGTCTTTTTTGTTTTTTTTTTTGCTTTTCAAAAGTATTAAAATTTATTTCTAGTTAATTTGAACTCTGCTTTTAAGAATCCAGGTGGAAATCAAAGTGGAAATTGATGCGTCTTTGGTGAATTTATTTTGTTTTTTTTTTGGCTAAAAACTTCTGCAAATTATGGTAATCATTTTTATAAGATACGAGTATAATATTTATTGATAAATACAAATGTGAATTTTGCTTACCTGTATTAAAATACCTCGTGTTTGTTTTCCGAATTGATATTGAAGACTAGTTTCTGTTGAGCTTAATTACTAGAACTTAATACTTAGTATGTAATAATCAAAGTATTAAATTCTAGTTACATAGAGAAGATGCGGGTTTTTTATTTGAAGTTGATTTTGATTTAATCTTTTTGTTTAATATTCATTCCTCATTTTAATTCATTATACTAAAGTAAACATTTCGTTAAATGCATTAGCACATGACCTTGACAACTGATATTTATTACAACATGCTAAAGCAGAAATTAAATAATAGGCGTATATGAATATGCGGGTGGTAGGTGGTTGTTTAATATTATAATATACATTTTATTTTAATGGATAAAGTTATTTTTGTAATTTAATTAATTTACAAAATAATTTTGTTATTATACAATTTGCATTGAACTCTTTTGATAATCAAAATGTTAATATACACAATAGCATGATTTTATTAGCGCAACAGTAGAATTTAATTTCCTGAATAAGTTAAAGCCGATATCTTTGATAGATATTCGTGAAACATATTATACTTTTCTAAAAATTTAATTAGTCTTGAACCAATAGGTTTGGAGATTATAGAACTAACTCCAGAGTCCAACACATTAGAAGTAATTAACTTTAATCTATATGAATTACAGAGCTAATCACTCCTCGAGCTTTGGCATTATTGTTCTGTCGAAAATAAAGGACTTATGAGGGGGAAACTCTGTTTGAAGAGACATGAGGAAAACTGAATTCGATAAGTACTTAAATTACTGTGTACGTACGAAATACATGGAGCAATAGCAATATTTTATTAAAAAAGCATATTTCACCACTAAATAATAATCAACATTTAACAAAACAAAACATAATATGTACTAATTGTTACCCCATTGTTTATCAAATATAATATTCATCATATATAATATGTAATTTTACAAAATTCCATTGATTCTAAACATTTGGAAAATTATTACCTATCTGTATTGTATTACATTATTAACAAATATGAAAAAAGAGTTTCTCATATAACTACAGTACTAATTATAAAATAAAAAATAACATACTAATTAGGTATCACTTAAGTATCAGAAAATTTATTAACCTGTCACGTAAATAGTTAGTTAAACGTGTAATTTTATTTAATAGACTCATGTGAAGGTGTGAAATTATAAAACAATGAAATTTTTAAAACTAAAAAATGAAATTCTCTCAAACCTTGGATTCATCCTGTCCTAATAAACATTTACTTATTTTTTTTTTTTGAGTTTCTATTTAACTGAAAATTGGTTTTTGAAAAAAATTATCCGGAAATTGGTTATGATTTGTTTTTTTTTGTACTTATGTTTATTATTAGTGTTTTTAACTGGCATGCAATAGAGATGTGAAACCCAATTATTTTTAATTAACTATTTTTAAACAATTCATAGTTGAATGCAAATTTTTTCATAAGTGTGTTATTAAAAGACGGTAATAGTTAATTACTTTTCGGGTGTAAAAGGTTGTTAATGTAAGCTATTTGAATATCGAAAATTACTTGCCCTATTCATCATATTGCAAAACTAAAGCAGTGCAAGCTGCAACTGTTGAAATAATGGTAAGATAAGAAATGGTTTTAGTGCTCAGTTGGTAGTTTAGAAAATTATTCCAAAATTCTGGGAAGAGGGAGGAGGCGAGTTAGGTGTGTAAAACAACAAGGGAAAAAGGGTTTAGGATTGAAGATTAGGAGATCCGGATCTGGTTTAGAGGAATAACAGTTATTTTTCACCAAATTCAAATTCTTTTTAAATTTTTAAGTCCTAAATTTTCGATGTAAAAAGTAATGAATACTAAATATTACCAGACAGATATATTCAAGTATCTGTAGATACTGAAATGCATAATAAACTCTGTTATTTTAAATTTCAATTTGTAACTAATTTTTACATAAATATATACTTATGCAAATGAGGTGTTATTTTTTACAACTTCAAACCTTCTTTCATAAATCATAATTTTGCAATTGAGAACTTGTTACAGTGAATGTTTGAAATTATTATAAAATATTAACTTAAAATATTATTAATGTATCATTGCATATTATAATAACAGGGTTTTATTTTAGTATACTTTATTTTTATACTTCTTTTAAATACTTTTGTATATTTATAAATAAATGTCTGATAATGACGAGCTTTGGGTAATGACAATGACAAGAGCCGATATGAGTTCGAACAATTAAAAAGGTGTGATTCCGCCGATATGGATTCGAACAATGAGATTGGATTGATCACATTCTAAGGCATTCTATAACATCAGTGGCGCAGCAAGTGCACTGTGTTCTAGAAAAGCAGTGGCACAGCAAAATGGAATCTTCGAAGAAAACGAAGTATGGGGAAGCTAAAACCAACTAGAGGATCCCAGTACAAAGAGAATGTGACTTATCTGGAAAGACATGTTCGGAAATAAAAATATTGGAGATAATTGAAGAGTAGTCAAAACATATAATCGGAGAGACAATGTTGAAGCTCTATGCCCCCAAAGGCACAGAATGCTTTTAGAGTGGCCAGACTTTATTAAGAAACTAATTATGAGAGTCTTAAAATACAATTTGAAAATAAACTTTTTGGAGACGATTTTCGAATTTTATTTGTACAATTAATTTATAAATAGTTAAGTACAAACATAATATGCATATATCAAATACAATAATTTGAAATATAGTGTAATATTAACATTTAAACTGTGTAATATTTAATTTTTTATATCTAGTAAAAGTGAAATACTAATTAGATCGTTATTAATTTTAAGTATTTTTGAATGTTTTTTTGAATTTTGTAATTTTTATTTTAAGTGATTACTTCCCTTACATTGTAATAGAAAATTGGTTTTTTATTTTTTTTAATTTACCTAGTTTTGTATTTTCTGTTGTTACCTGTTGGTTTCATTTTACTTTCTCAAAAAGTCTTAACAATTGACTTTCAATTTTTTTTTATTTGTGAGATCTTTTGTGTTTCACAACTCTTGTATTCTGGTAACCAACATTTAATTATATAGAAAAATCATATTCAAAAATAATTCTGGAAAAATTAGTTTGGTGGGAAAATTAGACGGGACAGGGGCGACTCGCATTAACTATTTAAATATTCAATTAAAAATTAGTTATTCTGACTGAAACTTATATTTTATAGTAATTTTAAATTTACACAATAAATAGTTAAGAAAAAAAAAAAAATTCCCTTAATTGTTTTGATTTTATGTTCGTTCTTTCAAATGTCAGTTAAAGCTAATTTTTAAAGTTTACACAGGTATATTCAATGTAACTGTTAAATTTGTATTAATAAACAACAAATAAAAGTTAATTAAAATAAATAATGAAGGTTATACAGGGTGATTCGCGTTCGGTTTCAAAATTTTGATATATGGGGCGTAAAAATTAATAAAACGGTTTTAATTAGAATTACAATGCGTCAAATAGATGCGATTGATACAATGCGTTTCCCTTAACTTTGGTTGGGAAAGCAGTTGAATATGGAAAAATATAATTTTAGAAAGTTAACTGTTCCACAGATTGTTTTGTTTTTTTTTGTTTACTGGCACCTCTACGTGCTAACTGTTCACTGTTATAGGGTAAACAGCCTGACTATATATGTGCATGTCGGAACAGTAGGGGGGAATATGATATTCATATTATTAGAAACTGATTAAATAAATTTCACATGCAATTTAAACATGAGATATTACTACACCTTATAACATGTAGAAATGTCTTAGATTCCCAATAGATACAGTTCTATTTTGTTTATATTGTAATAACTTTGTATTAGAGTTATATGGTATTCTATATCTGTGAGTTATATTATTCAATTAAGGATATGTAGTTATTGATTATTTATTTATCCATTAATTTGAACCCAATGTGGAATTGTAGGTTTATCAAACTTATTATTTATAGTTGCATATAACTTTGACATTTCAGCTTATTAAAAGGGCTCTTGAATAATAACGAGACTATCTAAGGGAAATGGAGACACTTTCCATTATCAAATTTTTAGTTCGTTTGATCCCCTTAATACACCTTATAAATATTCAATTATATAACCCTGTATATTAATGAAAATTTGAAATTAATCTTAAAAAAAAAATTAAATTTATTAATTTCAAGTTTTCTCTCATAATTATTTGATAATTATAATTATTAATAGAAATTTAAATTATATTTTTATGATATAATATGAAGGTCTTTATTTAATTAATCCACTCTATTAATATTAGACTAAAACTAATATCTATTAGGTGGAAAAGAATATGCAATAACTAGTACAGGGTGGCGCAAAACGACCTATATGGTTTAAATGTTTAATAACTTTTTAAATTTATTTATATTTTTTATTTTTATTTCAGAATTTTGTGAAGAAAACTCGGGGAATTGGAAATGGAACAGTACACAACAGAACAGCGATCAAAAATTACGAAAAGTTATGAAAAATATAAAAAACCTAAGACGTTTCTACATGTTATTCAGGGTGGCGCAAAACGACCGATATGGGTTGAATGTTTAATAACTTTTAAAATAACTTTATCTTCGTTATGTATATTACACAATTTTGTTTTTAATATTTAACTGGCTTTTGGCTGTTTTTCTGCTCTGTTCCATAAGTATCTTACATGCTAAAAATGTTTAACATATGATTCTAATTGTAAGTACTAATAATATAAGGTATAATATCATCCTGAATATTGACGGAAAGTCCAAGAATTACCCTGGCTGTACAAGACTCATTTGGGTAGTGGTGAAGTTTAACCATATAAAATCCATTTTTAAGACCAAACCTGCAATGGGTCTAAAATACAATTATATCGGTTGAGGAGAGGAATTTGGAGTTATAGAATAACTATGGGTTGGGTATTAGAAAAAAGATTTTGAGGGATATTTTGATGTTAAAGAAGGATTTCAATGTTCTTCTTAAACTATTTTGTACGATAGTACGTATTTGCAAATTTCAAACTTTAGGGAGCACATTATCTAGTAACTGATTCCAAAATGTGACAAGTCTTATATTAAATATATTTTTAGTCAATATAATAATTTGTTAAATACTTCTTCTTTTTAAAGATTTTTTTATTAAATAAATTTTTGAATCTTTTAATTTTTTATTAAAAATAAAGATATTTGTAGTTATAATCATTGAAGCTTCTGTTTTCTAGATTTTTCCTGTGAAAAAAAATGACATTTGTTACAATTTTCAAATCAATCCATCTTTTTAGGTTCTTACAGGACTAAAAATATTTTTTTTAATCTTAAGATTTGAATCTTTAGTGAAATTTAAGATTCTTTTAAGGATAAAAAAGGACACTTAAGAAAAAAAAAACACATTACAATTTTTTATTTTTTAAATCAAAAATCTGTTCTAGATTTGATTTTTATATCCGTGCAAACAGTGCACCGTTTCAAAGAGAAACATTTAAAAACAGGTAGTAAACACCAATATTTGATTTGTGAAAAAGAGATAGAAGTAAAAAAAAGATCCTTGGTAATTCAAGGAGCATCTGTTTCATTATATCGTTTATTTTTATATGAATGTTCGGTTCTGTATTTTTCCAGATTTCTTGCCTTGGGTTTTTATGATTGTATTGAATGCTTTGGGCAGGTATGTAAGACTTGTTGATTCAGTATATACATTCAATTTGCAACCAGATTGTTTTTTCTATTATTTCAGGATTTTTTTTATGTTTGTATATAGCATTATTTGTATTTCGAATTTAGAAATATGTATTACAGAAATGGGAAGTATTGTCCATACGTTTAAACGTTTTTAATTCATTATAACCAATTATTATTTCGAGAGATATTGTTAAGATTTTCAAATCTTGAATCAAAGCTCTTTAACTTAAGTCTTTTCAAAAATAGTAATTTTTTATGCTTGAGTGATTATAGATTATAAATATTGCTAGAGACTGGGATATTGCAAGTTAAATTTTTGCTATAAATCCTTTTATGTCCATATCCTTGAAACCAAACTGGGCATTCTTTTTCAGGTTGAACCTTAAATTTGGGTACAAAAAGGGTCGTGGTTTAAGTATGTCAAAATCGCACACTACCTAAAGACTCAGTTTTAATATGAGGTTTTCGAGCTTTGCTCTTTCCCCTGTTAGATAAAAAAATTAAGTGTTTGATTTGCTGCTTAAACGATAGAAGAATGTTCTTCTGATCATAGTTGAGTTCTAGTTCTGTACATAATATTCAAAATTAAGTACATAAACTATTAGTTTCAAATATTAGGACATAATTCCCAGTTGATAGCTCCGAATGGAATTAAAAGCTTAAAATAAAGGAAAATAAAATATATTAAGAGAGTTGTTTTTTGTAACTCATCTTCGGAGCATGGAATATCTATTAGGTATCTCAAACTGATTTTATTTGAAGAAGTTAGATTAGTTCTTTCCTATGTTCATTTCTAAATTGAGGTCCGTTTTCTGATATTTTTTTCCTTCAGGTTTTTTGGTTTCCCGTCTCTTGCCAGATTTAAGACGAATTACATCAGTGCAGGGGAATAATACCCTCATGCAGAAAGTAGATAATTGTCTCGGAAGTGCAATCAAAACCAAAAGTTCCTTAATATTCACATTTTCTTTGATTTTGACACCTTCCATATAGGTAGTGTAAAAAAACTTTAAGGATCCTAGTATCCTAGAGATGTGCTCCACTAAATCAAAACTTCACTTGCTTCACTACACATTAAAATTTTAAAAAACAAAACACATCAAATATAATTCGGATTTTTTTATTTATTCATGTATTGTTGAACTATTAAAAAAAAAATCTGGATTTGAAGTTTTATTTTGATTTTTTCAAGAGCCTTAGAAAAACAATCTGTTCAATATGAATACACTGCTGTCAGAATATATAAACATTATAAATGTTTTTGAATTTGAAATTGTGCAACAAAAACAACAACAACATTAACTTTTGTCAAATAAAAAGAAAATGAAAAACCATTTTTACTATTGTTAGTTTAAACATCTTATGTTCGTATTTAAATATTTAGAAGTTTTTTTTTCCTTAAATCAGGTATATGATGATCTTACCAGGTGGTAGAAATAGTTACACAAAAACTCCGGAAATGAATCTATCATATATAAGAATTTAAAAAATATTATAATCTATTTTTTTATAATATACTTCCGGATTTCCGAAAAAATTTAATTACCTAAATAGATTTAAAAAAACAGAAAAGACTCAATTTCGCATTACTTTTTCATTATTTAAGGTTAAAAAATACAAGGACTTTCAATAAATAACTTAGAGGGTGTTCGGTCATTTGTTTTCAATTACAATTATGAAATCTAAATGGTCTTGACATTTTTAATCGATGGACTTGAGGACATTTTAATTAAGACATTGATATAATTTTTTCTTTAATAAAATCAAACTTTCTTATTTGTCTTTTTTAATCCGATTATGTGCTTGTGTGAAACAAAGAAATGCAACATATTGGAACCTATCTTAAGGTTATAATAAACAGTTAGAAAAAATCTAAAGCAATCTCTATTAAAATTTCCCAAAAGTTTTTAATTTTTCATTAATGTTTTAATAAATATTATATTAAACAAATTTATAAATTCCAATAGCTGCATTTACGAATTCTCTCATTTTTACGAATTTATAATCGTCAAAATTTCAATTCCTGAAATTTAAGCCCTCAAAAATTCAAAAGAGCTTAATACTGAAATAATTACTATTACAACACTGAGTCTGTGATTAATCTAGCGACTCAAGCTACAATGAAAGTTAATCGTAAAAACGAGTATTTGGCATTCGGATTATTCGGTCTTAGGAAAGATAATAAACCTTTAAGAAAATTTACATAAGGTAGGAAAAATAATTTAGATCTATGTTCTTTCGAACCACTTTATGCTTCAAAATTAAAAGAAATGCAGCAGCAATTTATTTTATCAATTATTATATAAAAAATAAAACTAAAGATTTGTATTTAAAAAGATACAAATTGTCTTGTCAAAGTTTTTAGATAAAAATAAAATCAATTTTTCTAACCCTCCTAAAGGCGGCGGTAAACTGTTTAATTCTTTTTAGTGCGTCTATGTTGGCCCGTGATAGCATTTCTTTAAATTTAATCAACAGTTTTTCTAAAGCTGTCAATTTGCTTTTTTTAGCTTTGTATTGGCCATTTTTGACTTCCCAAAGAACTTCGAGGTCTTTCCAAAATTCGGCGAAATCAATCTTCCAAAGTTTCACAAAATCCAGAAGAAATCGATTATTTCTTAAATTTTTTCCGGAGACGTTTCGTCCTCAAAAATTACATTATCACTGAAATGTTATATTGAAAATTCAAATGTTACTATTCAAATGTTGAAGATTGCCCACACACGCGTATATGTTCGGTCGCATTTAAAATGTTCCTTTGAAATTCCGGTCGCATTTAAAAGCCCCTTTGAACATGCTACGCTTAACACAAAAACATCAGCATATACAGAAAAATTTGTTGCGCCTTACATGTTACGCCGTGTTCTTGCCCCTTTACGTATTTGGACTTTAAGTTGAAGTAATATACACTCTATCACTAAATTGCTAGTGAAAAGTTTCATTGATTAAAATCAAGCTTAACTCACGTCCGGAAACTCAAGATACTTTAATTCTTAAACCATTTATACCAACAACTCTAAAACTTTTTTAAATTAAAAACAAACAAAAAAAACAAAATAAAAATTTAAAAAGTCAAGGAAACAGGATAACTGAAGCGTAAACCATTAACATGATCCTCTTTAAAGTTGAGTTACTTTTAAAACATTTTATTTGCATTGTATATATTAATTTTCAATGTTGTCAGCATCCTACACTAATCCTTTTTTTTTTTTTTTTTGGATTTTTATAGAAAAATATCAGATTCACAATTTATTATAAAAAAAAATTATACAATTAATATAAAACAATTATATTTAATTCTTATTTATTCCAATTGTAATCAAATACATCACACTAAAACAATTGTTTACATATTTTGTCTCGTTTTTGTTTTTTTGGTTTTGGATGGGTTAGAATGAAATAGAAAATGAAAATTGCATCATATTTCAATTTTCATTTTGAATTAAATGCAATAACAATTAAATTAAAAAAAAAACAGCAAAACAACAGTGGAAAAAATGAGATTTCCCTGCAGAAATATTGTTTTTGAGTTTGTTATGATAAAGATGAAGACCACCACATCCGAAACACGCGTGTCACATATCATAAACTTTTCAATTTTTTACATTATTTTGTATGATTTTTGAAATGTTTGGCAACATTTTTTATTGTCCATTATACTTTTATAGCTGTTTGTCCACCTTAAATAAAATTTTAAATCAAGGTTTTAGAAACTAAGTCCAACAAATCGGTTTAAAAGTTTTGATAACTGAAGAATTTTTTTAAAATTAAATATTAATTGAGGATATACCGTTATTTTGTGAAATGAAAGTACCGTATCAATGCAAATTAGAAGAGTTGTGACAAAACAATTGCTTTCTGTCTTAGGTTGACAATAGAAAAACTGTGTTTGTTAATCCTCGATTGCTGATCCTGTTGACGTTGCTTGAATTTACATTCCAGACCCTGCTAGAATGTAAATTATATAAGATAAGACATAAGGCATATCAATTATGAAAATACAAGACTTTTACAATGATTTACTGCGATTGTAATTGCGGTAAAAATTACTTACAAACTTTTCATATTTACAAGATGTACTTTATATGTAAATTTTTGAAAAATTTGTTTAAATGATATTTGCATTTAATTTATTATAATATTTAATACACAATGTATATAAAGTTGTTAGTGGATCACTTGATGATCCATAATTCAAGTCAACAGTAACAATACAAAAAATAAAATAAACATACATAAAAAAATTCATCATTCAACAACAATTACTCAACTCTTCAAATTCTAAGTTTTGTTTTGAAATTTTTTTTCTAGTGCTTCCTAATAAAAATCAAAAAAAAAATAAAAAAAATTCTTTTTTTTTTAGTTTTGTTATCTTTAGTTGTATTTTCAACCGTTTTACCACGGTTCATGTCCTACACAACATCAATTGCAAATGCAGTAGTAAACTTTTATTTTTTTTATACGTAACTTTTCTTTGCTTGTCACAGAACAATTTTTTAAAAAAGAGTCGGGATAAGGTGGTTTTATAGGGAGTTTGAAAAGCCCTATCATCAAAATTGATCCAATGGAGCTCTAAGCTCCTAAAATAGAAAAATGAATCCAGAAATCAGATATATTTTTGACAATTGTATTGTTTTCAGATAATTTTGTGACAGGCAGGAGTTATAGCAGCATCAATCAAAAGTTATTTGTAGTCCCAATCCCGATTGACCTCATTTCTAATCGTATATGCGGGTTTATTCATATCGATCGGATTCGCCATCTAAATACAAATATTTAAATATTACTAAATATCTAAGTTGAATAATATAGCATTGAGTCACTAAACATGACCACCGTCTCATTAGAGCATACAATGTTTTAACACCTTAACGTCGGATCTCCAAAACCTAACCCCTACCCTGATTCTCTAAGATTTAAATAAAAAAATAAACCAAATCAGTTCAATTTTTCAATTCTATTTAAATACAATTTAATATTTAAAAAAAGAGTAATGGTGTTTAGTAAGACCCAAAAGCGAATCTAAGGCATCATTATTATTATCATCATGAGGCATGTATATATATATATATATATATATATATATATATATATTTAATAAGTAGCTATAAAATATATATTAAAGTAGTAGCCAGGAACCATGAAAACGTAAATAACCGCAGACAATGCAAATTTGTTTTTAAAGTTGATTTTTTTTTGTTTTTTTTTTGTCTTCTGATTTAATTTTTACTTTTTAAAGAAAAATTGTTCTTCAATTGCTTGGATTATTGTTTACCTTAAATACAAACCGACATTTTCGTTATGTAGCGTGAACTTGGTTTGAAATGAATGAATTGGTAGGTTTTCTTGTTGTTTTTTTTCAATATTGTTCTGAATTTCTTTAAAAAAAAAAAAAAAAAAATTGTATTTATTGATATGATAGTCATTAATCCCGATGTTACTTATGTTGCTTCTCTCTCTTGGTAGTGTTCATTTTTCTAGAAACTCATTTTTTAGGATTGAAATAAAATAAAACAAAAAAACGTTCATTTCGAAACCACATTTTCATTTATTTTTATTTCGAAATAAATATAAATCGATATCCAAATTACACAACTGACTATTTTTTATATATTTTTTTATATTTTTTTTTTTGTTTTTTTTTTAATAATAAATACCGTTGCACTTTACTGGTTTATATAAGTTTCAATGCAGTTAAATGTGATAAATATTGTGGTTGGTCTGTAGAACTTTAAGAGATAAATTTGTTCCGTGATTCCTTGATATTACGATTAAAAATTAGCTTGATTACTATATCCTAGAATTCCTGCTGGAGCGTAGCATGTCTATTAATCTTCTTCATCTATTAACTTCTCTTCGTTCTTAGCAATTTTAATAACAATCATATTTGCGTTGCGCTTCTGCTTCTTTCAAAATAGTACTTTACCATGTTTTCTATGGTCTACCTCCTCATCGTCTGCCTTTCGGATTCCACTAAAAACATTGCCTAGGAATATTTTCTTCTGGTTTCCACAAGGTGTGTCCTATTCATCGCCATTTTATCTCTCAGATTTTGACTTCTACCATCTTGTGGTTCGATTTTTGATACAGGTGTGATGGTCTGTAGGGGAAGGGATCACCGGTGTTTATCAAATGACAAAATTAATCTAAACTCTTAGGTGGAGTAAATCACTGATAGTCATATAAAATCGTCTCCAAATAAAAGTTAATACTTCTCCTTGAAAAAGTCCGAGTCTGGTGGTAAAATATAGTAGAGGATTTTTGGTTTTAACATCCTGTTTGAATCTGATTCTGAGATATCAAATGCTTCCTGCAGATCAAACTATAGGAAAGGATGCCTTTATTTTTGTTGATTTTTACCAGGCAGGAAAGAAGCATTTGAGGGGGAAATATCGTGGTTACGTTAGCAATTGTAAAATGGGCCATTTACTTCAGAAGGGGTACGGAGGACATGGAAAAATGTTCTATAAATGTAGAACGCGGTTCCCGATATAATTGAGTTTCAATAACCAGTTATTCGAACCACCTTGGAATTTTCAAAGTTTAGCGTTCTTGAAGCCTTTCCTGTATTATTTTCATATGTTTCGAGAGTAGCCAATTTTAATTTCTAATCAATAGAAGCAGTTTCATTTTGTTCTTTAAAACAATGAATTCTGGCTCCAACAAATGTGTTAAAAACGAAATTACAACACACAAATAAGGATTAAACAATAAAAAAGGAAACAAAAAAGTAAAGAATTAATACTTTTAAAGTTTTTAGTTCAATTTCTTTATAAATTTTTAAGTTTTTATTTGATTTTCTTTGTATTCTTGTTGTTGGTTTGTTTTTTAAATGTTTTTTTGGAATTCAACAACTTTAAAAACTATATACAAAAAAAGCGTGAGCTGTTTTCCTAAAAACCAGTGTTTTAATTTCAGTCTTTTTTTTATACCAATTTTTTTCTTTCTTTCTTTCTCTTATTTTATTTAGACACGTATTGTTCTGTTACTGTACTGTGTACAAAATATTACCACTATAGATCTAAAAACAAAAATCAGGAAACCACGATCGCCACAGCACGTACCAGACTTGTGTAAATATTATTACATTATTTAAAACAATAAAAAAAAAAAAATTGGCAAGAAGAAAATGTTGGGAAAATTCAACAGATTTGCAATTTTCCATAAAATAATAAAAAAAAAAAAACACAAAAACGGCAAAAGCCTTATTTTGATTGAAATGCTCAGTTACTGTTTTTTTGCTTACGAAATTAAGGGGAGAAAAAAAAGATGATTCGACTTTTAAATTTCAATTTTCGTGGAAATGTTGATATCCTAAACATCTTTACCTATAATTAAATAAGAGAGAATTATGTCGAGGAAAATAAAGTTGTAAATATTTCTTGGAGACGTCATCAATTTAATGATTTCTAAAGTCTACTTTAAAAGCATTTAATTAATTCGTTTAATGTTTTTTAATTTTCTGTGAATTAAAATAAATAGCAAATAAATAAATGATTCTAAGAAAAAGTAGATGAAAGTTCAATGTTAATACCTTGCTTACCCAAGGCTTCACTTTAATTTTTAAATAAAACAAAAGCATATGATCTTCATTGAAAATGTGTTTTAGGATCTTTAAGAGAAGAGTTTTGGTCTTTACACAATGGAAATATTTTGAGTTAAAGTTGTTTAAACATTACTTGCAGCTAGACTCAACATTTTGGATTTCTTTAATTGAAACTAGTTTAATATATTAATTATGTAAATGAAAATTGGCTTACCAATCCAATTTATCGGTTATCGGTTTTCTATTTAACTGGGTATTTTAAATATCTGAATTGCGATATCTTCAGTTTCTAAAATTACAATTTATTTTCAGTTGTGAATACGTTAGAAGATTTTAACCTACTGCCTATCCACTTCAAGCCTCAATATAAAATTGAATTGAGAATTGTCGACTAATTCTTTTCCACCAAATGCTGATAAAATGCAAGCAGTCGCACAAGTTTAGAAAATAATAAAAATCAAGTTATTATTAAACAAATTTATTATTAAAAGAAGATAGGTTATGTTGAACTTTCAATTTCCATACTTTTCTCCTTAGGCATTTCGTGAACCTCTTAAAAACTGCTGAACTGCTGATGTTTAATCGTTATTTACTAAAGCCATATTCTCAGTAATTAATGTAATAATTGCCAGTACCATCATTCATCATTGAAATAATTCCTTATGAATAAAAACATTTGCAAAATACTTGAATACTTGTAAAATAATTTAATGCATGATACTCAAGTATATTTAAGTACTTATTTACTAGAAAATACTTAAAAATCTAAAAATGATTACAAAAGTAATTAAACTCAAAAATTTAATTACTTTCTGGGAATTACAAGTATTTTTACTTGATTCTTTTACTTATATTTAAATTTTGCAGAAGTCTGAGTAATTCCATTACTTAACAAAGTACATAATTAGTATCAGGTAGCAGTACTTACAACTGTATTTAAGTACTATTTTACTAAGTATTATACAGGTTAGGGATCACTTACTACTGTGATAATGAATTCCATAATTTGAAGCTCCATGGAAAACAAAGGAATGCCAGATTGTATTAAAATTTCATAACAACAATTTCCAAACTAATCATATTGCATAATCAGCTAAATAAATTATAAAATTTTTTAATAATTATGTATTAGTATCAGATCTTCCATCGTGGATGAAAATGTATCCAAAAATTAAATTATATTTATGCAAATATATTGTTTGCGATTCAATTCTTCAACCCACATTTATATTTTAATTAAGTCACAACAACTTTTACAAAATATTTTAATAATCTGTGATTTATAAAATATTAAACAAAAAAAAAATATAAGAAATAAAAATAAAAACAAAAATTGATTACATAACCAAAAATACAATATTGGAAGCACATTTTTTTGATTATTTCTCTTGTATTCAATTCATCTTCCTGGTCAGCTAAAAGATTTAAAATTTTAATATACAAAACCGTAAATGATTAGAGCAGCAGTACTTTGAATTCTGTTTTTCTTCTCTTTCTTTAATAATTTTTTTTTTTTTTTTTATATTCAGTTGCGAGTTGCGATTGTTTTGTGTTCAAAAAAAAAATTGTAACCTTTTGTTTAGCAAATTATATTTTCTGTTAAAATTTAAACGTTTCTTCATTGTTCATTCAATTTAAATCGTGTTATGAAAAATTGTTCTCAATTTAATAAAATTAATCGAAAATTATGAAAGGAACAACAGAATTTGCAGCAAACAAAAAACTAAAAAACTGTTTGTTTTTATTTAGCAGATTTTATTTCTAGTGTTTCACACGCGGTTATGTAGTAACAACGTTAATTCACCGTTTTTTTTTTACTGTAGAATATTAAATGTTGACTGTGCTGCAACACCTTCTCACATTCTTAGCCTTTTCTGCTTTTAGTTTGGGATAAATTCTTTGTGTGCCGTCTACTATTGAAAGTTATAAAAATTTTAGTTATATTTTAGACTATGGAAGAAGGGTAAATTAGAAGTGAAAAGGAAGATAAAATAGTAGTTAAAATGAATTTAATGGATCGGGTCAGATCAGATGTTTCCGGTAATGAATTATAACAGAAATAAAAATTAATATTTTTGGTATAGTTATAGTATTAAAAGAAGGTTTTTTTTATTAAAGTAATAAAAATTTATATAAAAAAAATTATGATTAGAAAAATGGTCCTGTTTTTTAAATTAAATACACTTCTTCTGTTCTCTAATATATAACATGGTGTTTATAGGTAATAAAAATTAAAATTATGCAAATTTTCTTCAAAAAATTTTAAAAAATTTTTACTCTTAGTTTTCGAATAGAAATTATTTTGAAACAATTGGAACTGTTAGTGTAGTATTCTATAATATTATTTTACCTCAGAATGACAAAAGCGACTCTTCAAACTACAGACCAATTACCATCACTTCAATACTTTGCAAAATAATGGAAATCCTAATAAACAAGCTTTTAAGATTTCTGAATAGCTCGCGTTTTTAAACGAACGACAAAATGGTTTCAGAAGCCAACAATCAACAGGCGACCTCCCACGACTTCTTAAAGAAATCAAATGCCACTTGTACTGCAAACAGTCTTAATATAAATCTGATGGCTAGATCCATCATGAACTAGCAAAAATCACTGTTTAGGGTAAAGCTAAAAGAGATAAAACTTCCAGAACTCAAACGCTGTCGCATCTCTTACAAAATCAATCAAATCACCGAATTCTGAGATTCCAGAGGAACATCATACACCTATCTGAAAGTCTAAATATTAATTATATCAAGATTAATCAAAAAATTCTGTGGAATAAGTACACTTTTAATGTTTCTGTCAACATATATTTGGGTTTTTTCTCTCGCTTAAAGGAATTTTTTTTCCCTCAGCAATCTGTACAATATCTATAAAACCTAAATACGACCCAAGATGGAATATAATTCTCAAATATGGGCTGTCGCTCTCCAAACTTCACTAAGTTACCTGGACAAAATCTAAAAACACGCCTTGAGCTTAGTTGGCGACCCGTCCGCTCTTACCACTTGTCGAAATATTGGACCTTTAAATATTTTTTCTAGATACCTTGTAGATATTAACACTTGCTCTATTGAATTAAATTCAATAACACCTCCCTACAAGCAATTCCAGCGACCAAGAAGGCTTCAAGTGCTCATTCTACTATCACATAGTTATTCATAAAGGTACTCGTATTTCAAGTTTGAGGTTATATATTATTTACTTTACTCAAACGCTATCATACACCTATTCAGAAATTGAAAAAATGTAATCTTCGAGGTATCGTTTCATTTACGTGCCGAACTAGAGAACATGCTAGGAACTTGTTAAAGAAATTACTAGCGCCAATTCCTATTCAACAAAGTTGTACGGGTTTGTCTATCCAAAATTCTAGTATAATAACCAATCAGATAATATCCAATATACGTGCCTATTCATTGTTCTACAATTACCTACCAACAGCATCACTTAGGGCACAAATGCCTTACAATTCGATATAATGTCTAAAGAATAAAATCTTAAAATATAATTTAAACATGACGTCATTAATATGAAGAATTAATTTTAAAAGTTTTTAAATAAAAGCGAAAACTATTTCTTCCTCTCCATTAGAATAAAATTAATTTAATTCAATTTTAAGTTTTTTTTTTTAAATTAATCGTAATAATAATAAAAAAACACTTTGGTTACAACTTTATTATGCAACTTTATACACACTCACTATATGCTTTACGTGGTCATTTCCGTATCTTTTAAAACTCTTCAATATCAAACAAGAGGAAGAAGCTTACATCTTTTTATGAACTGAGAAATCAAACTATTAACATTTGAATAAAAATTATATTAAAAATGAAAAAAAACGAAACCATTTCGATTACAAAATTTTATGATAGTTTCAATTTCATTATTCTAGTTTCGTTACTGAACCAATGGATGGATGGATGGATACTTTTTTTGGTAATAAAAATCTTTAATATTCCGTTTTCTTATTCTTTCATTATTCTTAACTTTTTGTTTTTTGTAGGTGTCATCTTATATAATAGTATGTATATACAAAATGTTGAAACTAGTAATAAACGATGATGGCTTGTATATATAAATGCTTATGACAATCTAGATTAAATGCAATAAATTATGACATAACATTTTAATAATGTCATATATTCAATGTAGGGGCAATTATTTTGTTATAAGATAGTCTACAACAAATAAAAATGCTTCTTCTTTCGTTACGCCTGTCCACTAGTATTTTTTTTTTTTAGTTTTAATGTAAATGAAATTATAATCACTTAAACAAAAACTAGGTCGGGGTTTCATTTTCAAAAAAAATTAATTCGCCTTTTTTTTTGAAGGGTGTTTATTTTTCCGTGGATTTTAACATTGATTAAATTGACATTCAAATTTTTAAAAGTATATGTATTAAAATTAAAAATACGTTTAGAATGTGAATATTATTGATGAACTTTTAAAAGAATGTCCGTTAGATATTGTTAATATTTTGGCTGTTAACCGATAACTTAGACGTTTTGAAATACCTATTGAGTTATTAACAGAGTAAGGAATTCAGTCTCAATATCAATACCGCAAAAGCAAAAATTATGAGTATTAGCAGAGAAACCACTAGAAATAGTTTTTATAAGTATAAGATAATATTGAAGACATTCTGATAAGGAAATCAAATCCAGATAAGAAACAACTAGAAATGCTTTTCATAAATATAAGAAAATATTAATTAATAGTAATGTCAAGATTAAGCTCCGATTATAATTCCTTGAATGTTTTGTCTAATAAGTTTTATATTATTTAGATCCCTGGACATTTAAAGTAGCTATGATAAACAAAATGGAAGCAATTTAGATTTGGAGCTTAAGACATCTGTTTAAGATATCTTGAACAGTTCACGTATCCAATATGTAAGTTACCCAAGCTGCAGAAAGTAAAAGAATTACTATTAATAATTAAAAAACGAAGAGTGGCCAAATAATACGAGCAACAAAATATGAATCACTACCGATTACTGTCGGAGTCAGAATAGAATTAAGAGGAGGAGTAGACAGACCACGAAATATTTGGGAGTTGACTGACAATTGGAGACTTAGTTTATACAGCCCCAAATAGAATGGATGCCAACATTGTAGCAACCTTAACATAAAATTAACCTCAACGATATCTAGTACTGGATAGATGTTGGAAGAGGAAGAATATTTTATCAATGTTATTTTTTCAAAGTATTTCTTAAACTTAGTCCAATTGATGTATTTTGACAGTTGAAATAAATCAATTAAATTTGAGAAATAACGATTCGGATATGTAATCATATTCCATCAAATTTGTTTCCTAATGTTGATAATACATGTACTAATTAGCTTTGTTTAAGAAGAACATTAACATCTTTCTTCCAAATATCCCATCCAATTTTTCCGTCTCTCATAATCCTTTGATCCTATATTTTCGGCACCCGATTCCCCAAAGCCTTTCATATCCTTATCCTCAAAACTAAATGAAGTGAACATTTATATCCTAGGCCTCATCGTCAAGTTTCAAGAAGAATCTGGTTTTAAGTGTTTTTCAACTGTCATCGTAAAATGGAAAAACTTCTACTTATCTTTTAGTTGTCAGTTTAAACCGCAAATACTTTAAAATTTAATAAAACACATATTATTTTATTATTATTAACGTCTCTTTTCTGGATATTTTTCAAATTTTTATTGAAAAAAAAATTATACAATCACCATGGAAACTTTTTTTGTTATTGTATTTTACTGTCCATCAGGATAACACTAGGACATCATTATAATCATTATTGTCTCTTTAAGAATTTTATTAAAAAATGTTCCAAGACTTCTTATTTTCTTCTTCTCAGAAACAAATGATAGAAAATTACAAAAAAAAAAAAAAACGGATCTAAAGGAATGTAATTGTGGCTCGTTAGAGTTATATTTTAAGAAATAACATTATTTGATTCCTGTTGTGCATCACATACCTCATATACTCGTATGTGTTTGCATACTTATATATAAATATAGATTCACTGTTATGTTCAAGTATGAATTACTATTATTTTGTATGATTATAAATAGGTACTGGGTGTGCAATCTAAAGCCAATCTAATTTTCTATGGTTAATTTTAATCACATTTTATTTTTTTATTTTTAATATTAATTTTATTATTTAAAGATGATAACTGCTTTCAAATTATTCGAAATTATTATTAGTTTTTTTTTTTTTTTTTTATTATTTTTTGACAGGGAATTAAGGGATTTGGTAAAGTTAAATTGGATAAAATATTAATAAATGAAGAATTAAAATAAAAAAAAAAAAATAAAATAAGGCAAGCAGATGTAATCATAATTCAATGGTTGTAAATCATCGAAAGTTTTATGAGGATAAGAAATAAATTGTAAGTAAAAAAAAATAATTTTTGTATGTTGTTTTTCTTTATGGAATTACATATTCATTAGGTGATTGTTTGGTATAAAAAAATAGTTTAGGTGATTTTGACGAAATGTCTGATTGTCCGATATGTGAGAACGAAACAAGTTGAAAAGGATCAAAAATTTTAGTGTCTAGTAAGTAGAATGACTACTATCTGAAAGATGGGGGCACATACCAAAAGGAAGAATTGTTAAAATAAGGACAGTATTTTGTCAGTTGTATGCAGTATGAAGGGACCCCTAAATCTTTACAGTACTTCTAGGATGAAAGTCAAATCCGGACGATACCATAGATATTAAAATTCATGAGTTATAGGGCTTTATTAACTTTGGCCTATGTATTATATTAAGAATATTCTGACCCATGATAAGCTACTTAACCCACGATAATTTCTCTTACTGAAGCACCAAAGAAATAATAAATTGAGGAAATAAATGATTCTTCATACCAAGGTGGAATGAAAAGATTTCTTCAACAGGAAATCTGAGTTAGAGATGTCAAGTAAAAACCCAATTTACAACCTTGGGACATTCTTATTGCAAAGTTTTACTTTGAAAGTTCCATGATAGTTTATTTAAGATCTGTTTTGCATCTTATTCCTACTTTGAATAATTAACCATACGGCCAGAACCCATTCACAGATTTTGGTGTTCCCCCATACTGGGTAAATCCAACCGAATGATGTTCTTACTCTATTAACTCTCCTGTTAACAATTGCCTCCATCTCTTCGCTGCAGTCATTTCACTTCCATTTAAGGAAATCTATTGTTAGTGTGTGCGGCATATCGTCCAGGTAAGACATCTCTTCCACTTGAACATGGCTTTAGCTGTCGCAAAAAACTGTGTTATTAATGTAATTTGTCCTCCGTTCCACAAAAATCCTCGCTCTTTAATTCCGCTCAGAAGACATTGCTTTAGCTTCAAATTATATAAAATTCATTTCTACACAATTTATAGATGTCTGGCAATTGATAAAACATTTAAAATTTGTCCCATGACTATTGTTATAACAATATCTTAATGGTAAGTGCAGTTGAATTGAAATTAATGGTTAATTAAAGTTGTGTTTTTTTTTTTTTTTGTATTTTTGATCATTTTAATGGTCAAGTGGTTTTTAACGTAAAAATTTAAATATGATAACTAATGTATTAATTTTATAGCGTATAATATATAAGTATATTAAAAATTATTAAATGTAAAAAGTTTTATAATCTTTCATACTTTTAAATGTTAAAAATTAATAAAAAATAAAAAAAATTTTCTATGGTTTCATGCTGATTTTTTTCTTAAATTATTTCAATATTCTTTCATATTTTATTTTTATACCACAGTTTTTCTTTTAATTTCTTATTTTTTTTTAAACGCTTATATTTAATTTAAGAACTTCGTTATCCCTTTTTATATAGTAATTAAATTTTTTTGAAATAAATTGATGTATATATATATATTTTTCTTAATATAGCATAGGAATTTTTCCTATAATTTTTTCTTTTTTATTGCAATCATTGGAATTTTCTTTTACTCTTCCAGAACCATGTGTTGCAAATATATATATATATATATATATATATACATATTATATAATGAATAAATCATAAATTTTAATCAATATTTGCATTCAATTAGAATTTATAGAAAGTTAAATTTATTGCACAATTTTATTTTAAAATAAAGAATTGTTAATGACTGATGATAGTCATATTAAAAAATGTAAGAACTATTAAATTATTTCTAATAAAAATCAAATCTTTTATTTTTCTATAAATGTAGCTATTTCAGTTTTAATTATGAAAAAATTAATAAATTTCTAAATACAAATATTAACTAGTAACATCATTCACATTCCAATATTAAACAGCATATAAATATTTCGAAAAATTATACCATTGTTTTCTTCAAAACATCTTATAAAACATTTCCATTCTTTGGCAATATCCCGCTGTACTATTGGTAACAAGTAAAGGGTGGCTGATGAATATTACTTCATTAAGAAACTCAAATAACTTTTTATTAAATCCATGAAATTAATTTTTTCTTTATTCATTTTGAAAATTAAACATTTTTATTAAGTTATTCCAATATTAAATTGGTTTTAAATATTATTGAATTTAAATGGCCACCACGTTCAGTGATGCAAGTACGAGATCTTATTAAAAAGTTGTTCATTACTGCTTTTAGAGGTTTTGTTTTGTAAACTTCTTGTTTGCAATAACCCCATAAGAAAAAATCAGGTGCAGTAAGGAGACCTTGGAGGCCAACGGAATGTGAAGTGTCTTGAAATCAGGTTATTGCGGAATTTTTTCTGCAATTCTGTCATAATTGGTCCGCTATGTGTACAGTTGCACCAACTTGTTGAAACCAAACAGACTTGAAAGGATTTGTATTTCGGCGTAATTCTGGATAGAAAAACTCTCTCAACATCTTTAAGTAACGGTCTCCAATGACTGTAACAGTAACACCGTGTTGGTGTTACTGTCCATATAACAACATTCTACAGTTTTGTTTATATTCTACAGTCGACTGTCTCACGTTCGGCAAAGCCATTCACAAGCCTCATTATTGTCCATCTGCTAGGAGGTGTGCCTCCGAATATGCGCCTATATTCCCTTTTAATGCGTATTACGCACTCCAGCGCGTTAAAGCGGCACACTATCCAAATTGTTTTTTCTATATCCCAATCCTCCATAATCTGTAATTTTATATATCAATCTGTAAGTAAAAAAAGAAATGGAGAAGAATACTCAAACAGAAAAAAATTTATTGCGATTTATTTTGGTAGCAGCTTTCACCCTTTATATTTGTTTTAAGGGCTGGTACCTTTTCATGAGACACGATATTGTTTTGACTAACACTACTGTTAGAAACAAGCATTCTGGAATTCACATAATTTTCAACATTAAAGGGAGACGTACAGGGACATGGAAAGCATCGAAAGTATTTTTACATTAAATGTTGGGTAACTCTAAACCAAGTCATAATTTAACTTAAACCACGCCATTTTAAACTAAACTTTAGATTAAGGCCTTTAATACAAATTCAATACTTGGTTTTGAAGATGGGAATAGGGATAGGAAATCTAAGAAATTGAGATTGAGATAATGGATCATATAGAATAAAAGGGAAAATTTGGAGGGATATTAAAATCATAATGTTCTTCTTGAATTTAATAAATTTCGAACCGTTTTTAATAACCAACTATAGGAAACTCACGGGACGGAATTTGGTTCCATAATTTGAATGTGAGCCAAACAACTTTCCACAACGAATTTCCAGAAGCCATTTTACGGTATTTTAATAATTTAACAATGTACGGATGAGCATCAGTTCTACTCCTTACTCCACGTTGGCAAACTTTAAGTAGATGGATGTAAAATAATTATTGGAATCAATATGCCATTACATTACTTCTTGTGTCAACGTGGTTGACTTCATCCTGGAATTTTTCTGCAGGGCTAATTAATGAATAGAATTTCTTGAGCTTGGGCTTGCAAATTCTTGACATGATTCTTAAACACATTGCCTCCCTAATTTCTAAAGTTTTTCACAATCTTTTCGCAATCCCCAAAATTTACTTAATTCTATTCTTATGTTTTATTTGCAAAAATAACAAAGTAATAAATTCTGAGTCCTGCGATACATTGTATGTACAGTGTACTACAACTTTAAATTTTATATTTAAAAAAAAAACAAAAACCTGCATCCAGGTGTTGTTTTCTTCTTCCGAATTAAATTTACGTTTATTACAAAATACAAATCTATTCCTTTGACAAACAACAACAACAATGAATAAATTAAAACTTACAAAGCATTTATTTCGAGATCATCAATTTAACACTTCATCTTAAAGTCAAAATAAATGGGGAACTTAAAAGCAAAAAAATCTAAAAAACAAAACACATTACCATCAAAAATTTATCGATTAAAAGACAAACAAATGAACATCTTTAAATTTCTTTATTTTACCCCTTTCACAAAATTTATCTTTTATTTTATGACAGTCAATTCAGTTCTCGATTCTCAGTTCACCTGTATGAGAGCAGATTTTTTTTTTTTTATTTACTCAATTTTCACAATTTTTACAATAAAAAAAAATTAAAAAAACCTCTGCTTTTCAATTTCTGCATTTCTATCAAAAATAAAAAAATAAAAAATACAGGTGAAATTTTATCTCCTCCTAATTGTTACTGAAATCAAGGAATATCTGATCTGTGACCATCCAAAATTATATTTTTTTTGGATTTATACCCAAAAATACTGCAGAACGAAGGACGAGGCAATGAAAGAATCAGAGAACGTTTAAATAAACGTATGAGAACCAATCTTTAATCAAGGGTTCGAAAGATTTTTTGTATTTTGTTTTAACGACAACAAACCCTTAAAAATCAGGTGGAATTTTTGAATTACCTGAATGCATGAATGTGTATGTAAATGCGTGAATCTGTTTTTAGTATTCTTAGCTTATTTGGTTTCAGTTCTTCGATATTATGAGATTGTGTTATTTTATGAAAGGACAATAATCCCTTATTGAGTCTGTTGATTCTTATTCTAGAATATTTATTGGTATTTGTTGCGATGTGTTATTATTTTTATTTTGGTTTTATTGTTGTATGGGATACTGGTTGATATTGTTATAGTGTTGTCCATGCAAGAGCATATATTCACTGCGCAGGTGTAATGAGATTTTTTTTTCTAAATTGATTTGAATTTGTTTAAATGATTTTTTATTTTTTGTTATTTTGTTAAAAAAGTAAGATAAATGATATTACAGAGTGTCACAAAAGTATGGTTTATAATGTGTTTTGATCAGCGTCGCCGTTCCATTCGTTGACATTATAGTACAAAAAATAATGAAGTTATCTTGATGAAAATTATGCAATAGATTGTAAATCATAAACTAAAGCAAAGAAAGCATGAACTTTCCTCCCTCCTTTATGTTCCCAAATTTTGAGATTGATTGCGGAAGTGATTTGAGTACCTCGCACATTTCTCCCAATACCTAGGATTTCTTATAAATTCGAAATTATTAAAGATAAAGATTTTGGAATTAATACAAAGGTGTTCTCTGCTATTTCCTTTATATTCATTTTGAGATTAATTAGAGTACAGGTTTGGTTACAGGATATTAGTAAGTCTGTTGCGAGCACTTACTATTGCTTCATTGATAGTTTTTTTTAAACATTTTAACAGTTATATACGAGTATTGACTTTTGCAAGAAAGTAACAATTTTCAAAAGGAGCCATGAAATGCTATGGTCCACAGATAATACGAGACTTTTACTCTCTAAAACTTACCCTCCAGGTTGTCATAAGAATTTGTCAAATACCCGAACTGCTTCCACAGTATATTGGATAATGGATAAGAAAGAAAAGAAAGAGAATTCATTTTATTTTGTACATAGGTATTATTAAGCATTAATTAAATATCAGTCTTGTTCTTGAGGAACTTTTAAATTGGCTAAAAATTATTTGTAGAATCACAATAGAGACTCGTTCATGCAAAATATGCATTACCTACATCTAAATTCAAAAAGATTAGCAGGAAAACAGATTGCAATATTTTTGCAACATTACGGAACGGTGCTGGACAAAAAGAAATAAAAACATGCCCAAACTTCAATTAGTTGCCAAGAGCTTCAATTAATTACCAAGAGCTCAACTGAACGTTTGCTTCATAATAATTGTTCTATAATTTCTTGCCTGTCTGTAAATAAGAACAAAATAAATCCAAAAAAAAAAAATTGCTACAGATGTTTCATTTGAAGCTGACTTTTTTTCTTGCAACAAGTTTTTCATCAATAAAATAAAACAAAATATTGGATACATAAAGTTACCAAAAAAAACAAAAAATCTTACTTTCACAAAAAAACTAGAAATATCAAATTTAATGGAGGGTTGTGATTCTTAGATGATGATCAACTTTTTTTTTTGGCAATTGTTATATTTTAAATAAAATTTTTTATTGTATCATTTGATTTTCCAACAACTTCTGGCATCATTTGGACCACATTTTTTTCAATTCCAAACCTCACTTTTTAACATTAATTTTTTATCAACATCTTACCAAAAAAGGGTCTATCTTATGTCTCCAATTCTTTATTGAAGTTTTTTTAAAATTGAAAGAGTTTTTTAGATTTAGTCATGGTATCAAAATATTTTCTGCATGATTAGATAACATTTTTCTTTTACAAACAATTAATTAGCAACATGTTGCCAGTTTAAATTAAAAGAAGAAAGAAAAAAATAATAATAATTATTAGTTTTGTTTTAAATAAAAGAAAGCCTGTGCCTGATGCCATTATAAATTATAATCCAAAAAACAGGAAATGTAAAATTATACCGTAAAAATGATGAATTAATGGAAAAAAAATAATGAAAAATTGGGATAATAATATTTTAAAATTATAATTTTCATAATTTATTTTATATAAAATTACTTTATTATAAGTTAATTTTAAAGTTAATTTATATTAATTGGGCAACATTTGTTTGTAACCACATATGTTTACATTAAATTTTGGTTTTTTTAGGGAAATTTATTAATTTTTATTAGAAGAATATAACATCTTGAAGATAATTGAGTTTTTCTGCTAAGTAATGTTTGTAAAGAATAAAATCTTTTCAATTATTATAGCGTACTAAAGTAATAGTTTCTAATTTAATTGAGTACGTCGCCAACTGTTTAAAAAAATGTACAATGAAATGTATTAATCCTCCATTAATACCTAAAAGGTTATCAAGGAATCCAAGATCGATTGTATCAGCTTTTATTCGTGCATAATTTGGTTTGTATTGTAAAGTCTCATTATTTTATATGGCAGCTCTCTCCTCCTGATCCAATGAGGCCCATTTACAAAAACGTTCTTTATTTTGGCAAAAAAAGCATTCACACCAAATTAAAATCGGTTGAGATTTTGATGAATTATTAGGAAATGACATTTCCTAAACTTCTATTATAATCAATTTATGAAAACTACTCTTCATGGAAACCCACTATGTACCAAGTTTGAGCTTATTCCGACGAGTGTAACACGAGATTTCGGTGTTTGCTAGAAATACCCTGGTGTTTTCATATGAGAACCTCCCGATCCCGTTGTCCGATTTAACTCATCTACAAACTTAGCCTTACTTTGAACCAATGATGATCAGCTTTTTTTTTTAAGCATTTTAACGAAATTTCATTAAAATTGGTTAAAATTTACGCGAGTTATCGTGTTCAAAGGCACACATATATACACAAAAAAAATTTTAGATATTCCAAAAAAATTGAACAACTTCTAAAACGCAATAAATAATTCTATAGGATTTATACTGAAGAAAAACTAAAACCTATATTAGCCTAACCTAGTTAAGGTTTTATAAATGCAGGGAACCAAACTTTTACCATCAAATATTAAGATTAAGTTTACGAAACTTTTTTGGTAAATATTCTAGTTCAGCTGAACTCTATGAAAAAATTACCTAAAAAATTAATTTTATAAATAATCTATAGATTTAAATCTAGTTTAGTAAGATGATAAAGTATATTTTATAGGAATAAACTAGGGTCAATAAGATAGTAATGACAACTAAGCTAATACTTTTTAAATTTCAGGAGTACCTATTTGGAGACAATCTACTTTTCTTAGAATTTCTGGAGAGTGATCGTATTCTGATAGAAGAAACTTTGAATCAATTCTAGAGGAATCCTCTCTGTGGTGAACTGGGAACAATAATTTTTCTTTACAAATCTCCATGGTGACCAAATAAAATGGTGACCTCTTACAGGAATCCAAAAGAAACCTAGTTCTATCTTATATTAAAAATGTATGTGAAATTCATTAAGATCAATTCTAATAATAATAATATAATATACACCCTGTTAAACAGCATTTAAAAAAAGTAACAAACAGTACTTGTCAATCTGTAGTTGTATACTGTATTAAAAATTTTCCTTACTAATCACAATTCAAAATAATTTACTCTTAATATTATGTTATATTTATTTTTATTTAAATAATTTTAAAAATTAAATAAAGACTAAAAAGAACTGATATTCAATATAAATAATAATCGACATAATTTTACTCAAAAAAAAAAAAACAAACAAAATAATATTCAATTTAATTTAACTCAACTTTTCTTTTGAAATAAACCGCAAAAAATTTTATGTTTATTATTATTAATTTTTTTTTTTTTTTTTCAATTTATTAATTTTCAATTCAATTTCAATTATCACAAGTTATTACCGTAACTGTCACAATTTTTAAAATTGTAGTGCACCTTGTGAACCCACTTTATAACTTAATCATCATTTTGGAAATCAAATGAAAGGAAAGAGAATTAGAATGAGAAGAAAAAAACAACAAACAAATCACAAAAAAAAAATTATAATAATAATAGTAATAATTAACATTTAAAAGTTGACATTTGACAAATAATCCGAGAAAAATCGTGATTTAAAAAAAAAAAAAGTATTCCAATTTTATTTTTTGTTTTTTTTTTTAACTTTTCTATTTTTAATTTGAAAAAGTTTCTCTTCTTAAAAAAAATCCCATGTCGTAAATTGTCATCGTCGTCGTCGTCGTCTTCAGAGTCATCTTTGTATTAAGTCAGTCAATCTATTAACTATTTACAATTTTTATTAATATTCTTTTCCTATTGACTTCAAATAAATATTATTCTTTTCAATATTATTATTATGTATGAATATCTTAATAGAAATTTATTTTAAATTTAAAATAGAGTTGCCATCTGACATTGAAATATGAATATGAAAGGACAACTCTAATTACAAATAAATCCAAATGAAATCAAATAACTGATCGAATGTGCTTTGTATTTTGACATATATGCGAACATATTTCATTTGACAGGGTTTAGTAAGGTGAAGCTAAGGCGTCAGAAGATTAAGAAATTAAGGGATTATTTAAAGTTTTTTTTTATAAATTTTCTTAAGTGTCAAATAAGTAATGTCTTTCAATGCCAACTCTTTTAGGGGTGTTTGCTTAGCTATATATGAAACAATTCAATCAAAAAACAGTTAAAAAAATTTAAAAATAGAAATTATGCTGAAAATTTAGTAGGAAAAAAAGGGGAGCAATGAACACTTAAGAAGTCGTTACGTTAATACTGTTATTAATTTTAAATAAGAAATCTTCAAATGATATTTATTTTGCAAACAGTTTATAGTTTTGAGTTTCAAGCTTGGACAAATCTGGTTTTAAGAGATCTAGGCACAATACTAAAAAGAACTTTCAATAGTCCATATGACCAAATGATGTTAAGCCCAATAGAAATTTTAGCTTGTTTTGACCAGCAAAAATGATTCAAAGGTCTATGACATGCTATAGGCGGATCACCCTTTATATACCTTTAATTAATGAATAATTTTTATGTAATGAGCTTACACCTAAAAATTAAAACCTTTTTCAGAATTTTATTAATCAAACCAAAAAATTGCCACTTGACAACTCCAATTCCAAATCTAACCTATATGTTTTAGTATATATATTTATAATTAACAAACCTTAGAAAAGTAGTTGAAATAATTTACTTAAATGAAAATTATAACACATTTTCTTCTTCGTACAACAAAAAAAAAAAAAAAAAAAAACACCAATTTCATCACAAATATTTACATCCAATTATACTTAGTTACATTTATATGAGAGGGTACCCAAATGGGTACCAAATCTCTATAACTTAATGGTACCTTAATAACTATCCAGTATATTCATGGTGACCGCGTTAATTGGACTTAAAAAGTAAAAAAAAAGCAAAACAAAAAAAAAATTAAGTAGATGGTGAAAAGAAAAGAAGGGAACTGATCTATCTAAGTGATCATTCATGACAAACGATAATGACAACTCAATTAAGTTTTAGTCGCGAAACAAACATTTTCATCAAAATTTAAAAAAAAATATACTCTATTCTTTTTGTGTTTACTTTTCGTTTTTTTTTAAACTATTAAAATTAAATCAGACCTAGAAGATAAAGAAAAATGAAGCCAAACACATTTAAACAGTTTTTTTTTCTTCAATGGTGATTAGAAATATGTGGGGTTCGATCTTTGTTAACGAAGTTTAAAATATAGAAATGTATTTTGACCGTCACAAAATCAAACATTAAATTTTATTTTAATTTATTAACTTCTATTTCTCGTTCTTTTTGACCAGGCCACATAAATTTTTAGTTTGGAAAGTAGCTTCGATTTTGTCAACTGGCTTAGAAAACCTTTAGCAAGAACTTATAATATTCCATCATAGTTGTATCATGAGTGACATGAACCCTAAAGAGACCACTATTCCTCTATATGCCAACGCATGCAGGCGCACTCTGAACCTACAGTATAGTGACAAGGGATTACCGTAATGTTAGTTCAGGTTTTAATCGCTAAAAGGGAAAGAAAATATGATAGTAATCTTCCTTGTACTTTGACAAACATGTAGTTTAATGGTATTTGCAATTGGCATTAATAAAATTTGATGCAACTAATTCATTCCTTAAATTTTAGGTTCAATGTTCCTTGAAGAATTAAGAGGACTTACCACTGATAAATCACCGGTATAAGGATCCCGTTATTAAGGAAACGTAAAATTCAAAATCGATAGCATGGTATTCTCCTAAAAAATTAAAATAGTCTATAGTAAAGCAAGAAATTCTAATCTAAAACTTAAATAGTTTCTTGCGCCACTTAAATAGCGCCAATAAAATATATTTTAATCGCTATTCTACATTTTTTCGAAATTCTTCAAATCGAATTAATTAAATAATAGTAATTGAAGAACATATGAAAATTAATATATTTTCCCTGTGCTAATACAAAAACACTTTATTTTAAAAGGTAATAAGTAAACGGGTATCTAAATTAATGAGAAACAAAACGAAATAGTGATGCATTACTGATTAAATACTATATAATATTCAATTGAACTCTTTTTTTTTCAATTTTCAAAGGTGCAATAGTAAGACTAACATCAATTTTTTATATTACCAAAGTATGAGGATTTGTTGCATTTGGATTTTTCTTATTATCTTTGTTGTTTTTATTTTTAATACAATTTGAATTCATCTTAAGAAGTGCTAATTGATTTACTTCATATAATATCATTAATTTGAATTTGAAAAAAAAAAAATGAGAATACACCAAACCTCCAACTAATCATCACCATCAATCAATATTTGATATTAACTAACTATATATACCTAGCTAACAATGTTAAAAACAATGATTATTATAGAATTTGAAGTGCTAGCAAACATCTTTGCACGATTTAATGTTTATTTTTAATAGATGTATGCAACATACTGGGATGCAATTACAGTGGTAACAAAAAAGTTGATGGCAAAACAGAAGAAAGGGTTATTATTCGAACGTCAAAAAATTCACGCAGTACAGCAATAGTTGCACGAGCTGCGTGAGCAGTGTCTCCATCTTGTTGGAACCACATCTGGATTGTTCTTTACCTTAGGCCCTGAAAATTTCTTCTTAGTTTTTGAAAAAATGTGGTCCAATGATCCTTTCTGTAGTTATTTCACACTATAATATTCCACTAAATAAATCCTAACGTTCCTTATGCCTCACTAAAATAAATCAATAAAGCGGGCTTTGAAAGTACCGGAAGTTTAGTAAACGGACGTTATAGTAAACGGGAAGTTTTAGTAAACGTAAAGCAATGTTATTTTAGAAATCTAATCTTGATTATGACAATCTTGCGCTTTGGTCTAATCTCTTCCAAAATTTTTAAGTTTTATAATTTTGTATGTGAGTTATAAAAATGAATTCAAATTTGTTTCTTATCTTAATGAGCATATGGCATTAATTAAAATTTTTTGATTATTAACTAATGGATTTGCCAGTTATATTAAGTTTTTTTAGATTTCGTCCATTTTTCGGACTTCGTGAATATGTTTTACGATTATTAGGTTATTTAAAAAGCTAATCTTCATTTACTTAGTGTTATTTGTATTACATTTTGAAGAACGCCACTGTATGGAGCGATAATGCTTGTAAGATCTAATAATCATTCATTAGTACACATATGTATATTGATGTTAATAATGATGATGATAATGATGATCATCAAAATAATGATGTTCACAATATTCGTGCTTCATTTTAAAATAATGAACTCAGTGATTTTTGATGTCTTAATAGAAATGAAATAGAAAATAATGAAAAGGAAAAAAAAAAAGAGTCAAAATAAAAAGAGGAAAAACAAATAAACAAATGGTAGTTATTATGTCTAATCTATCCCAGTTTAAATAGAATTAAATGTATTTTTCTTTTGTATTTTGCTTTTTTATTCAATTCATTTAATAGTTATTATTGAAGTAACTTAGTTAAATAATTAACGATGAGAATTTACTAGGTTTTGTAAATAAAAACCTATAGTAAATGAAATTAATTTTATCGTAATTAGACTTATAGTAATTAAAATTTTGAAAAGTTTTACTCAGATAAGCCTAGTAATGGTACAATTTCGTAGAGTATTTTTTAAAGAAGTACTTTTCTATAAGATTGGATAGTTTAATTCTAAACTCTGCTAGAATATAATTCAAAGATACTATTAAATCTGAAAGAACATTTAAACTATACAAATTTCTTGGGTTGCCAAACTAAAATCAATTTGCTTGATACTGAGCTTCTTTTGAGTATAATTACTCATAAATACAATTAAACCCAGAAGAACGTTTAACAGTTACTCAACTTTCTGGAACCTAACAGCTGTAGAATATATAAACTCAGAGATACCTCTAAGTTCTGGGGGAACCTTTTAATTATTCAAAATTATTGTTTGAGTTACTCTTCAAAACTCAACTAAACTCAATATTCGTCTATATATAAAATGGGGAGCCAATATTCCATACATTTGCTAAAAAAAATTTAAATAAAAATTGTTTTAAGAAACTATCTGGTCCAATATTAATCAAATTAGCTTGGGTTAAATGATTCAAAGCTACAAAGCTAACTACGGTATGGACACGATAAACTAAAGTTCAAGTGTCGATAATTTAGTTAAAGTTAAGTTTAGTTGAATTTTAGTCACCTAGTATATAGAGGCTAGTTAGGAAAAGTTGTAAGTATTTTCTCAACCTCGTATTGTAACAACTTTAATAGGCTCTAACCAAAAGAATAGATAAGGAAATATAGCTAGAGTCTATTTAAACTCACAGTTCATGAGACAAAGCTATTTCAGTTATTTTTAAATGATTTCATATTAATTTTCCCATATTTTAACCCGCATTCAGCTGAAGACTAAAATTAAACAGCATACCACCTAGTCAAAACTTTAGCCAAATAGAAGGACAATTATAGTCACAATTAGCTCAAAATAAAACTCATATAGTCTAAAAATACAGAATTGAAGCAAAGAATTAATGGGACCATTCTTTTCTTGTTTTTCTGAATACATTCTACTTTTGTTAAGAAAAAGGGTGTTATTTTTTAGAATCAATTTACAAAATAAAAAAAAAAACAGTCCAATAAATATTTTTAAATTAAATATAAATAACCAAACCATAATATAATAAAGGTAAAAAAAAAAAGAAAGGTGAAAAAAATAACAGGTAGATAATTTGAACAGGAACTGTAAAAATATTTTGTATCAATTTACAATTTACTGCTTAATTTTTTATTAAATAAAAAAAAAAAAAAAAACCAAATAAATAGAAAAATCACAACAGAGCATCACTTCATTTCTAAGGAATTTTAGTTATATATATATACATAAAGTAATTGTTCAAATAAAACTACTCACTTGAATATATGTTTATATACATATATTAACTATATAACTATATTAGAGTACTTGTCTAAATGAATTGGTAATCATTTGATTTTCAAATTAACCTAGATTAAGACACTCTCAGTTAAAGTTTCAATAATCAGAATTAGAGTTAAAGAAGCACAGTTTTTCTATTAATACAATTAATTGCATTGACAGAGAAGCGTGATTTGAAATTTTAATACTAAAATCATGATTTAGTTATTAGATTTAAAAAATATAT
The DNA here is from genome assembly GCA_963082915.1 of Dolichopus griseipennis. Classification (NCBI taxonomy): domain Eukaryota; kingdom Metazoa; phylum Arthropoda; class Insecta; order Diptera; family Dolichopodidae; genus Dolichopus; species Dolichopus griseipennis. Next base: position 29,172,182 of record OY720442.1, on the reverse strand, counting down.
ATATGTATATAATTTCTTTAGAATTGTAACAGATCCTCTCATATATAATCAATAATCATGATATGATGTATAGGTAATTGTAAGAATTTAGAATGCAAAATATGTATGCATAGTATAACATTAACAACGTGAAAGAACTATTCATGAGAAAGTTTATTTTATATTATGGAAATAGTACGCATCTAATAACAGTAAAAAATTGAATTCACCTATTAGATTGTTGGTTTATTTTATTAGTAACAACATAGTATATTTTAGCAGTTATTTTGTAGTCTATTGATGAGGACGTTTTAAAACTGTCTGATAATATAATTAGAGCAAGTAATGCCGAATAGAAACTTTTTAAATTTATAGTAACATCATGTGGCCTTCCTAAGAGAAGAAAAAACCTTCAAAAGGCACCTGAAATCCTAATCCCCCAGGTAGTCTGAGATTCCTACTGAACTAAAACAACCTCCCCCCATAATCAAAAAAATGGGATAAGCATCCTAGCTGCTTTTACAGTATTAATGCGGCAAGATCGTCAAATGAGCCAAATATTGAATGAGCTTCATTTGAGCATCAATGGGAATCGTTAGTATACTATTTAGTTGAAAAAATCCATCAAAAAAAAAGAGAAACTCAAATTACTAAATGGAACTTAAACAAGGTCCAACAAACTAACTTCGTAACCAAAAACTATAAAATACAGCAAGAAATAAAACAATTTCTATTGTGGAAGTAGATATTTGGTAATGATTAAATGCGAGAAGCTGCGAGAGTCTATTTATGAACTTAATTCCTTATAAACAAATAGTATATAAGAATATTACCTGAGGTCAGCCACAACTGCTCATCTATACACAGTAAAAATTCCTAGATGTTTTAAAATTGGTTATGGAAACTCATTTATTGTGGCAACTGCTTGAATATAGAACATGCTTCCATCCAATGTGTTCTCCATAGAGTGATACATACCATTATAAAATATGCAACGTTTGAAAAAGAACCTATATAATTTCGTTTCTAACCGATCCTGCTCTACAAATTTCTGATCCAATTTATAAATTCAATTTTTATACATTTTCTTCGATCTCAAATTTAGTGTTAACTATCAACTTTGGTTGGTCAGTTAAATTTTTGCCTCAGGCTATATTTAACCCCTTTCGAGATAAACTCTTAACATAAAGGCCTAAACTCTATAATTTTAAACATTTGTTTTGGTTTTAAAAAGAATTTCATAAATTCCAGTATTAATATGTTCCAGAAATGATTTCGTATCATAGCAGTTCATTTATTTGCGGACTTTCACTTTTATATTAGCTTATACAGGAAAGGTCCATTGGGAGGATATCTAAACTGTCACTTCTTTTTCTATTCTCAACTCCACTCTTTTAAAAACTTTCTCGTTGAAGTTCCCAAGCTTGAATACTAAAAAGGCTAATCTGAAAATGTTGGGTTCAGTCACCAGTTTGATCTTACCAAATAGTAGTTTATATTAACGATGCTTAGATTACGTAGATTGTGATATTGTGAATACCCAATACCTAAAATTTTTAAATACAGCTTGTAGGAGTATGGAAAATGTGTTGCATAAGTATTGTAATTTCTTTCTATTTTATTAAATCCCTGGTCTAATCTTGCAGCCACAGTTCATAAAAATTAAAAAATAAGTTTAACATAGCATATATCCACATTTTTCATGAATATATTAAACAATTCCCCTAAATTATTAGAAAGGTTAAAAAATCATAAGGGCAAAGACATCGCTTGCATCATTAAATTGAAGTAGATTTTTAAAAAACAATAAATTTTAAAGATTTTTTTTAATTTTTCTCAATTTTTTATACAATTTCTTTTTACTGATATTGTCATTAAGATGATCCTTACGTACTTATTCGGTCACTTATATAACCATTTTACGATATTTTACAACATTATGAACAATGATACCACCCGTAAGATATCCTTTATTATTTATTTAGGTTTACAGATCATTAATCGAACAGTTGAGAGAAAGAAAGAGATAGAAAAAGACAAAAAATTAAAAGAAGAAAACAGAGATGGTGATCTTAAAATTTCAAGGAAGTAATTAAAAATATTTTTGTTATTTTCTTTTAATTATTCTTTTTTTTTTTTTGAGAAAAAAACAACTCATATAGTTTGCTTGACTACCATTTTGTTGCTGCTGCTTGTGTGTTGTTCCTCTGCTTCAGTTATAAATTAATAAAAGTTGTTCTTAAATGATCTAAAGAGAGAACCTCAAAAAAAAAAAAAAAACATTTTATCACCTTGATTCGGTCAATTTCATGTGATTATTGGTTTTACCTGTACATTTTACACAGGTATATTTCATACCTTTATATTTTATATTATACATATATGATATACATATATTAAGTTAGTTCTTAATCTAAATTTTGTTTTTCTTTTGATTTTAATTTTAATTAATAATTAAAAAAAAAAAGACATGAAGAATTTAATTTTGTATTGAATCTTTTCGAATGAACAGAGGCGTATATAGTAGAAACATTTTTTAACTTAATTTACTCCGAAGTTATGCTAGAAAGGTCTACGGAAGCGTGTGGCAGCTATTTGTACCACTACTTCACTCCAGTGAAATTCCAAGTTTCTATATTTATTATTTTCGAAGATATGCTTATTATACCTTAGGAAGTGTGTGAAAGGTACCTGAACCACCACCCCAATTCATCTCAAAATTAAGGGATATAATTCGCGAATGTCAGAACACTCTTGTATAAAATTTAAAGTTTCTATCTTTATTAATTTCGAAGATATGCTTATTAGATCTTAAGAGGTGTGTTGGAGGTAACTGTACCTCCACTCCTATCATCCCAAATAGTAAGGACATTAATAAAAGCAGAACTGATCATTCATTTAACAAAAAAAACAAGTTTTAATCTTTATTAATTCCGAAGATATGCTTGTAAGATTTTGGGAGGTGTGTGGAAGGTACCCGAACGATCGCCCCAATTCATTCCAAACTTTAAGGACACAAGGAAAATAGGAAAAAACACATTTGTAGCAAAAGCAGAAGCAGAAAGCTTCCAGAATCCCAACTAATAGTTCGATATTATTCCTGACATTTCCATTAAGCTTTATATAAGACATAATAATTTCTGAGCAATTTGATGAAATTGAACAATTTCCATATTATTGAAACTAAATACTGTTGTCATACAAAACAAGTATAACCATCATATATTGTATTTTTTAGAGATTCAATGTTTCCATATCGCATTAAAGATATCGAAGCATTAAAAAAAAAAAAAACAGAAAACAAAGTGAGTTAATGTGAAACAAAATTCCGCTTTCCGTTTTTTTTTTTATTTTTTTTGTAATTAAACTCTTTATGAAAACTTTGATAATGGTTTAAGTGATCAATCCACTGATATCAGAATCATTTAGGTCGATTTAACTTTCCGAAATTTTTCAATTTTTGTGCGTTCATAATGCAACCAAACGTAAATGCAACACACTAAAAAAAAACAAACAAAAAAAAAAAGGAATACGAGATGAACATTACCGTGACTAAAGATCAATATACATAAGGTGTATTATACTATTACCTTTCTTGTTTTTCTTTTTTTTTTTGTCATATAAATGATCTTTACGTACGTTCGAACTTCATTGGTAGAAAAATTTTAAAAAGTTGTAAATTTGAAGTTATTTGAACTTGTGTTGAATGTGTGTGGTATTAATTTTGCTCTCTTAATTACACAACGATTTAATGGTTCCTTCCTTGTTTTTATGGAATATGTTTAATTTTTTTCTTGCTGTTTCTGTGTTGTTTCTGTTTGGTCTTCTTCCATGTTCATGCTCTTCTTCTTCGTCTTCAATCTTTTGTTAATTTTCTTGTATTTATAATGTGTGTTTTAGTTTTAATTCAATAGTCGACTGTTTAAATGTTTAATTGAGTTTAAATTATCATCACACAACAAAATAAAAAGAGTAAAAACAGATACCCAAAACGGAAAGGATAACATGCAAAAGTTATAAAAAACGCCAATGCTTGTAATGTTATCGTACAACTCTACATAGTTATATATATGAATACACTATTAATCGAACTTTAAAAAATTGTACTTAATATGTTCTAAATTCGGTTTTAGTGAACAAATTTTCATTTAGCAGCAGGTGGATTGATATTAAAATCTTATGAACATGAACTAGAATATCTTTAGAAGGATTGTGGGGAGAGAAAAATATTTAATTAGTTAATACTATACTATTGTAGCAATTTAGTCGGACATGATTCAAGTTTTTAACTTAAAAATCGTAAGAAAATCATGAAAAGGTCTGTAGAATTTAGATTTATGAGCCCCTTATTCTATAAATTCTGGAGAGGAAACACCGTTAGGTAATTCCTCTCAACTTTTAATATATTAAATTAATTTTTTTATAAATTACGATTCATTCAAAAGTCTCGGAGTCTGCAGGTTTAAGGACACCTGTCAAAATATTTATTACTTTTACGTTCTTAAATTCTCTCCAGTTTTTTATAATTGGCTTTTTTTAGAGGACAGGACAGTGTAAGCAAGTTAACAGTTCCCGAGTTGAATTTTATCAAAATCCTAATTTAATATAATTTTTTATAAAAAAGATAAACTTTCTCAACTGAAAAACATTTTTGAAAAATTTTTTAAAAGAACAATATTAATATGAGATACATATAACATTTCCAAAGGAATTCTTGCTGATATGCGTCTGTTTAGCATGGTACGCGCCTTCAGAGTCCATAGGACTATTTCTTCAAAATTTCATGAAAATGCCCCTTACATCAATTTATAGTCTTTTTAAATTAAATTCTACTAAAAGAATAGAAACATTTTTTTGAGATGACCTTCAAGTACCAGACTGTAGGAATTTGTTATACCTTCTTTCGAAAATTACCTGAATAATCTTCAAATAAACAAATTCCCCTGAATAAATTTGTTTGTTTCCAACATTTTTTTACATTTTACAAAGCCATGTAAATAAACAAAGGATTCAGTTTGGAAATTTGAACACATAAATTTCTAATATCTTCCTGTTGTCTAAACTGCATGTACTTTACTTTCTTCCTATGATTTGCAAATCCCTTGAACTTACAAAATTTTTAGAAATGCACATAAACATTATCCCCTTGCACATCATTTAAAGTATGAATAATTGCACATGATTTGTACAATAGATGAGATCAGCATTATTTTTTACTTCTCTTTTAAGTTTTGTTTTATCTTAAATTCCAGAACAGGAATATGACATTATCCTGCAAGCGTGTATCCTTCAAAGTAATACAATATTTCTGACTATGCAAAAGACATTAAATTTTTTCCCTTTTTCCCTTTTGCAAAAATCTATCTTATCTCTAAATACACAATGTACAATATATGTACATGACTTTTGTATTTGGCTTCCTTACTATATATTTTTTTTTTTTTTTTTTTAATTTACAGTGAGCCGCAGTAAAAATCGTCCTTTTTGATTTAAAAAAAAATATTTCTTTTTTAAATTTGAGAAACGATTTACCAATGAAAGGAATTATATAACTAAAGAATTAGAAATAAGCAGTTAAGCGATAGATTATAGAAGTAAGTAGCTAATCAATGCAAAAAAGAACCTTTAATCAGTTTCGAATTTTCTATGAGGAGTTGAAAGAATACTACCGTTCCTTTTCTTCATCAGAGATTCCCAGTTTTCTAATTTTTGAAGTACTAAATAGATTGCAAAGTTTTTACTAACAGTAGACGCAGATACAGACCGTGGATGAAATTTCGGCCTTAGGTTAACTTCTATGCAAATAAAAGTTACCTAAAAACATTTTTTAAAAATCAAAAATTTAGCAGAGTATACAAAATTCTCAAATTAGAGTATTCCATATACTTTTAAGGTACTTCTACCCAATTAGCTAAACTAGTCATATAACAACCTGCTCTTGTTTCAACCGTCTTCAAAAACTCTTAGAGGATTACGTTTTTTTCGAGACATTCAAATTATCATTTTACAAATCATTTACAATTTAATAAAATATATATAAAAAATTTAAGATAGTATGAAAAGCAAATAGTAACCATAGCAACACTGTACTTATCTGTTTATATCTTTAACACTTCCTTATTATTGCCATAACAAACAGGATTTAACACTATTCTAATAATAATTTATAAAGATAAAGATTTCCATTTCAATTTCCATTTATACATTCTCTTTTTATTTCTTTAAAGTTATTTGCACAGGATTCTTAGTTTTGATTTCTTGCAATGATGCCATGGTTACCATTTATCTTTTTAATACTTTCTTAAATTTTTCTATTTATTTAATTCAATTATAAATGACTTGCATAATAATAATACGGATGTTAAAATAGAAGTCATCTTTTTGTCTAAGAATAAAATAAAAAAAAAAAATTATATAAAATGCTTGGGGTGAGCTCCTTCTTATTTTTATGAAGGATATTCAGGAATTTTATACAATTGTTTCTTTGCCTTAACAGAGTTTTTGAATTATTTATATTAAAGATTATTTACACAAAAGAAGTGCAATGTTTGCACAATTAGTAACACGCAAATTTATTAAATTTATTCCTTTTTTTTCAATTCATTGTAACTTTTCATTGTTATTGCTTTTGTATGAATTGATATAATATGATAGACAGGGTGTTTATGAATTAAACACTGTGCGATTTAACTTAATGTTTGTACGTTATTTTTTTTTACAAACAGTTCTTGTATTGCTTCTCTGTTTTTTAGTCATTGAAATATATTGATTATGTTTTAAATTTAAATACCCAAGTTTGTTAATTTTTGGCTAACTTTGCAATTGCTGTTTGACGTCAGCTTTTGTTGAGCTTCGACTGCCTGGAGATTCCATTCGACTGCCATCTCGCCTTTCAAGTGCTTTGGGGACTAAATTGTATTGCCATTCTGATTTTTATTGTTGCTTCTTTTCTCTGAGTGTGGCCTATCCATCTTCATTTCCCTGATTTTATCTGTCTTTCTCCTCGTTCTTCATTCGTGAGTTATCATAAATCTTTATTACGCATATTGTTGGACCAGAATATTCCGAATATTTTTCTTCCAAGACAATGGTTCTTGGAGTTTATGTCTGATATTATTTGAAGCCAACCAAGTTTCGCTTCTATATAGAAGTGTAGACATTATACTTACTTCAATAGTAATCTTAGTTTAGTTTTCCAAGTTATTTGACCGTTATTCCACATTGGACTTAATTCACCAAAGGCCAGTAACTCTACGTGTCTTGTTGTCAACATTTTTTTCTGTAAAACTGTTTATTGTCAGTTTTTTTCACAACTTTATATAAAACTGCCAAAGAGTACACAATTTTAAAACTTGTTTTGTAAAGAAGTTTTTCAGATTATTTCAAGACCGTACTTCATAAAAATTAAGTAAAAATCTCGTAGTCACCCTATAAATTAACACATTAGTAACGTCTTCAAAATAATGATACAGCAATAAAACAAATATACAGTAGTCATTGTCATAACATATACACATATATATATATAAAAAAAATATAAAAAAGACAGAATGGTGAATATAAATTGTTCAGTAAATTGAAAAAAATTACAGTTATTATTTTGGATCCGGAAAAGATAATATGTACTTAGGATGACTTTTATTAACAAAATCTGAAATAAAAAATGAAGAAAAATCAAAATGTCCTGTGAATTTTACTGGATTCCTTTGAAGAATTGTGTTGGGGTGTTCGTTTCTTCTTAAGCTTTAACGAAATTTTAAATGGTTGTCAGAGTCAAGATAAAAGAAAAATTGATGAAAATTTCTGAATTTAATGGAATTTTTACTTTTTACAAAAGTTTTGCAGAAGTGTTTTTTACAAAATTTAATTATGGAATATAATAAGGAAGGAAATGTTTAACGTGGTAGCAAATTTGTAGATTAAACAAATTTAAGCATTAATAAAATAAAGAAATTTTAAATATTATTATTAAAGTTAATTAAGCGTTAAGAGTGAAATCCGTTTTGATATATCACCGTTTCAAAAAATCATTCAGTTGTTGTTCCATGAAAATAATTACCGCAAATGTATTTATATAATTTCATAAGGCCGAATTTTTACTTTGAGATAGTGTCTGTAGGATTACTAGTTTTGGAGATACATCGATATCTTACTTTAGTAATGTTCACACAGTAGTAGGAGTGGAAGTAAAACTTGGAAAGAGTTTCATATTGTCTATGTTTTTATACCAAACACACAACATAAAGAACCTAACATTTTAGTTAAATAACCGATTGAAAAATTAAAACTTAAATTAATATTAATATAAACGAATAAAAGCCATATAATAAGAACTTTCCCTACTCCTCTTGGTACTTTGATACTCTTTGATATTTTAATGTCATCCCAGGAGATGTTACATTTAACCATTTCTTGGTAAATTGTCCTGCATCATGTGATGTTGGGACGGCCGTGTCTTCTAGTTCCTTGAGGGTTCCACTCTAAAGCCATACGTGTTATACTTTCACAACGCTTTCTAAGCATGTGGCCTCTCCACCTCCATTTTTTATGCCTGATTTGTTTGGCTATGGGCTCGTCGCCTTTTAGTACACAGAGGCCTTCGTTGGCTATTGTGTTCGGCCAGAATATGCTGCATATTATTATCGTAAGACACTTAAAAGAATGTCTCGACTGTCTTGGATATTTAATTCGACTGCCTTGGAGATCCATCCATTATCCATCTTCATTTCCCATGTTTTATCTGGCTTTCTGCTGCCATGAGTCTTTATTATATTCGACTGCCAATACTTTCCAATACTTTTCGATTCTGATCCCATCCATACCTTTGAGTTTACTGCCAACTCCTTTCCTTCATTGCTTCACAAACGTTATGGCGTATTTAAGGTACACTTTGTAAATGCGTTTATCTGGGTTTCAAAAAATTTCTTAAAGCATTTATGACTCATATTTATTTAGTAAAACCTACTAATGTTAAAACATATTATAAAATAACTTAAAAAAAAACTATTTACCAATCTGGTAAACTATTTTTCTAAAACATTTTTCAAATATTCAACTTAATTTATTAAAAATTTGTTTTTAAACTGTATCATAAATTGTCCAAAAATTTCTTTCAACAATTAAGTGCAATTTCTTTTAAGTAACAATAAACTGGGGATGTTTAAGATCCAAAAATAGACAATTTACATAAGAAAAGACGAAACTCTCTTTTTTTTTCCTAAACGATCGTCAATCACTAATTAGGAGCTCCCAAATAAATTAAAAAAAAAAAACAAAAAAAGCTCTATGATATCTGTGTTTTCTGTGTTGTAATGTCACAAAAAAGTAGAAAAAAAACAACAAAAAAATACAATTTATGAGAAACACTTGTTTTCGTATCGCGGATTTATTTCGAAATAAAGTTAACAAAAATCTTTTAAACAAATGAAAAACATCACTTCAAAACAGAATGCGCGCATATTAAGCGTAGGCGAACATATCTTTAATAATATCGCGCTTAACTAAACATTTACACTGTTTTTTTTTCTTTTCATTAAAAATTCTAATTCGATTTAAGTGGGCTTCTAAAGATGAAATAAGAAAACTAAAAACAACACAGAATTAAAAGCAAAAGTTACAAAAACTGATTGACTCCAATAATTTAAAAAAAAAAATACGTGGAATATGTTATGGTAATACAAGTTGCGAACAATTTTAAAATTTTTAATTTCTTTCGTAGCAATTCTATGTCCCCAACGGAATTAACTAGCGCACGCTGAAAGTGAATCGAATGTGTCCGAAAACTTAAAACAAATGTTCCTATTTTAATCCAAACAAAAATATCTTAGAGTAACCAAAGTTTATTAAGACACCCCGGTATCAAATGTCATAGATTTCTGAAGAGGCAGTGAGCAAGAATTAGGATAATGTTTACGGGAATTTTAACAAAGGAACTACCGTTACTTTTTATACTAATTCGTATAAAAAGAAACTGCAGCTATTAAGATTAAACGGATTAATCTCGAAAAAAGTTACAATCGGCTGACTAAATAACAAACAGACGCACTATACAAACAGTAAAGCAATAGCATATTTTTTAAAATAGTAAATTTTATATAATTTTAGTTGATAGTGTACAATGCCGATGCTTTAGTAAAAATTAAAAAATTTCAACATTTTCAATAGCAAATAAATACGCCTAATATGTACTAAAGTTAAATAATAGTCAACGCCTTATGTGTTTAACTTAGTTAAGATGAGAAACTGTATGAATAAATTGATGGAACAGCTTAACCATTTAGATATCATTGTACCCATGTTTCTTATGAAAAAGTGCCACCTTCTAATTCAATATTTAATATTAAATTTTTTAAAGTGATTATAATTTTGTGTTACTTAACAGCAGGTTGATAATTCTGTTAAGAAGTGTTCTATAATTTGTTTCATAATTTATTTGAAATTAAAGTCATGTAATTTTAAAACATAGAAATTTAGTGTAACCATTACAATAATAAGGTGTCGGTGAGAGAAAATACTTAATCGCTAGGAATTACAAGAGTATCAAATAAAACTAGTAAGTAATTCTTCAAAAGTGTGTTAGACCTAAAATAATCGATGTAAGAAATGACTTTAATTTTTCGGAGGACTTGAAATAGAGGAGAAAAATGTATAAAATAAAACCAATGGTATATTTAACATCAGCTTACTTCTTGGGAAATCTAACAGCTCTACGAATCTTTACAAGGGTTGCTGAAATATAAAATGGATTAAAATAAACAGATACACATTAAGCGATAAGGTGTGTCTCCCAATGTTTTTGGACAGACATTCGGCCGCTCAAACTCTAAGATAAGGAGGGTTGATGGAAAACATCAAAAGCTACCCAGCATCACTGTTCATCTGGGAAGTGTCAGACTTTACCCACTAGTACCACTCTTTCTTCGAACCAAACTTGTAATGGAATTTAGATACATATGTGTCGCTTGGTTTTTGAATCGGGATTAGCAAAGGAAGTTGTGCATAGAACTTGGGAAATTGAATTAAGTTGGATAAGGGGGAAAATTTTGAGGAATATCATTAAGATGGATTTTCTTCTTCGACTTTGGGAAACAAAAATTAACAGAAGCAGCAGAAAAATGCAGCAGTTGAAAATATTTCGAGATAAAACGTTCAACGTATTTTTTTTTTCGAGACTTATTATCGTTGAGGATTTTCCAGCCAGATCAAAAGACTTTTATTAAATTCGTTCCTGCTGCAGTTTCTTGATCTCTAAATCATTCTACAATTATATTAACATCATTCCCATTAAAATTTTATAACTTAATCAATAATAACTGTTTTGTTTCATTTTAATTAATTTTAATTGACACTTTATCGGGAAACCGTTATCATTAACTGACATTTCTACTACTGGTTTCTATATACATAATTTAATTTCATATTTCCTATTAGAAGACAGAGAAAGATATATAATTTACAAAAAAAAATTAAAAGTTTTTTGTTTAAAGTTAACTTGTTTTGTGGGTCATATCAGGTGGGTGACTCACAAAACTAAAAATCCATTCATAAATTGAATGAATCTTACAAAGCAAAAAAAAACATGAACTGTACGTTACTAGAAAACATTTTACATCAACTTTGAAACGAGATTTTGGTGCGTTACTTTAATCATAAAAACATTTTATGCAAAAATAAAATAAAAATCTTAATTTAAGTTGTTTGTTTTATATCAATTGTACACCAGTTGAATAGTGCTTAGAGTACCTCATATAGTACTGAAATTGAATAGAGTACTGGGTACAGTGGTGCCATGTTAAAATGTTAAAATTCCATTTTGGGAAGGTATTTGAAAAAAAGTAATATATATATACAAAATGCCGCCTACAGAAAATTTCACTTTTGTTTTTCACCATATTCGGTGTAAAAGGAATAAGCCAAGCAAATAGATTTTTTCTTTAGTTTTTTTTTGAAGTTTTTTTTAAGCAATGTAATTTAATTGTTTGAGTACAAGTATTTTTTAGTTGGTTATGAATATTAATTTATTTGTCCAACTGGCCAAAGAAAATATTCAAAAAACACTTGAAAAGATTTTCTGAAAATAAAATTTTGAGATTTTTCATTTTTTTTAAGTTTTTACATAGTTAGTACAAAGTATAGGACTAACGTTTGAGCTCCACAAAGCTTTTTAATCTACTTCTATTTTGTGTAATGTCTTTTGTTTGTGACCATGTCTTTTCCATTTATGTTATTTCTCGCTTTACACTCCTACGCCATGTATTTTTAGGTCTTTCAACAATTATTTTTCTTAATGGTTCCATTCCAGTTCATGTCTTTAATGCAGTTTAGAGATCTTCTAAGAATATGGCCTGTACATCTGTAATTTCTTTTCTTGATTTCTATTTATATTGCTTCTTAATCAGTAGCTTTTCAGAGATCAACGTTGCTTACTCTTCTTGGTCAGTGTATTTTACATATAATTCCAAGGCATTTATTTACGAATACTTGTAGTTTGTATTTTTCGTTCTTGTTTAACAATCAAAAAAAATTCTGCAAGTTGACTTCAAAAAATCAAATGCCATCTTGAAGTCAACAAACGTTGTTCCAGAATTATTCTTAATGCGTTTACCTGTCTTATACAGATTCCTTTTTTACGGAACCCAACTAGCTCTCTTCTTAAGACATACTTACTATTTTCCTTAATTCTCTAATGCGCAGCTAGAGCCAGTATCTTATGTACAGTGTCGAGTAATGTTTTTCTTCTCGATTTACTGCAACAACTTAGGTTTCCTTTTTTGGAGAAGGTTAAGAATAATTCCTTTCTTCTGTTGAGCACTCATCTCCTCATTCCCTCATATTTTCTATACTATTGATTATATGAGATTATTGTGAGTTTTTTCCTACAACATTATGACATAATGTAATTAACCAATCAGTTACCCAAAGTACTCAAAATTGATAAAAAGAACTGAATGTTATTAGAATAACGGTAAAAGCTGTGTACAATAATATTTTCTCTTTTTTTAATTTATATTTTTATTTGTACCTGGCGTGTGCTGCTATTATGACTGACTACAGAATTATAATTTAAAGATATAGAAGCTCCTAATAATTGTATATAAGATTTAACTAGATTTTATTACAAAAATTTGTATTTTATTTTTATTATTATTGTTGTTGTTATATTGTGTTTTGTATATGATTTGGTTAAGCTGGGAAAAAATGTCGTTCTTAAGTTAAAAAGCAGAAATAATATACAAAATTTAAAATTGCATGGGCAGATTAAAAAAAAAAAATTGAAATTAAACGAGATGAAAATAGCAAAAAAAAAAAACAAACAACAAAAAATTAAAATAATAAAAAAAAAAAGAGAAAGAACTGTAAAATGAATGAAATAGAAACAAACCGTGAGAATGGAATTATGAACTTTTGTTGTTATTATTATTCAGTCAGTTTTACGTTGGATTTTTATTAAGATTTTGCAAAAGTAACTGAGTCACAAAAAAAGAAAAAATCACAGACAAATTCAAGCAGACAAAATATTCATTTTACCTCGGGGGGAAAATATTTTTTTTTTTTCTTTTTTGTGGTGATTGTCAAGGTGGAAATAAAAAATCTAGTACTTAAAAAATTTTTTAAGAAATTTTCATTTCACTTCAATTCCACTTGATCAAAAAAACTACACAAGATGTGAATAGTTGATGTAAGTTTGATTTATTTTTGTTTTTGGAAAATTATTTAAAAGATTGCGTTTTACTTTTCTAATTTTTTAATTTTTTTTTTTTTTTTTTTTTTTTTTTGGGAAATTAAATTTTTTTTTTTTTTTTTATTATATTTAATAACGAAATATATGTTTTAAACATTAAAAAATAAATAACTAATTGTTTTGTTGTTCTTGTACTTATTTAAGAAAAAATTTCTTAGTTTATCTATTTAGTTAAAAAATTGATAAAAATCTGACCTTGTTTTTGGTGAATATTCACGAATCAACTTAGAAAAAAAATATTAACAATTGTATGGAATTTTTTTAAATATTTTCTTAATAATAATAACATGGTTTTTTTAAATTTATAAATTTAATTTAGTGAGAAAATTTATTCATTTTTGTGTAATTTTAAATCATAATTGTTAAGTATTTACAATAGTTACAATTGTTAATCATGTAATAATATTTTTATTATTAATGTCTACTAATTTTTAATGAGTACAAAATTTAATACTCTATATACAGAAGTACATACTTTAAATACCTTTGGGAATAAATGTTTTTGAAAACTTAAATAATAAAAATTAAAACATTAATTCAAAGTATATAAGGTCAAATGGCAAAATATAACATTTCTTATAAATATAACAAGTTATTTGATTGTTATAACACAGCATTCCTCAAGTGTAAAAGCATAGTTGTATACTCAAATAACTAATTAGAAATTGATAATTTTTAAAAATGGTGAATTAAATGTAATAGAACACAAAAGTATCGAAGCTTTCGAAATTTGGATATACCGAAAAATGATAAAAATATGATGTATAATGTGATCTGCCCATTACAATCCAAGAAGTTCTACTAAAGCGACCATGGAAAGAGAACTACTTCTAAGGCTAAGGAAACAAAAAACCTCCTATTTTGGGCCTTTGTTGCGTAGAAACGAATGCGAGCTGCTTCAGTTTATACTTCAAAGGAAAATAGAAGTAAAAAGAGGTATAGGAGGGAAACAATTAACATAGTTGCGCGACATTGAAAACTTACAAATTTAAAGCATTAAAAATGTGGTGATGTAATCTGTTCATTACAAACTAAGATGTTCTACGTAGATCAAACATGGAACTCCTTCTAAAGCTTAAGAAATGCTTGGAAACAAATGCAAGCTACTTCATTTAATAGTTCAAGGGAAAATTGAAGAAAAAGAGAAATAGAAAGGAAAAATTAACATAGTGGCGCAACATAGTTGCTCGAAACTGGACGGGCATCAGAAACATTGATGATTCAATCCATTCAGAAACAAATCGAAACATCTTTCAGAACATCGTAGTCAATATAATACGAGCTCTGATATCGAATTAATGATAGGCAACAAAAGAAGAAGAAAATTGTAGTTAGTTCGAAGATTATGAGGAACTGAAGAAACATATCTTTGGACTAATTGATTGTCTATTACTAAGATGTAATTTCCATGACTTATTTTTGGGATTTGCTTTTACCGCAGTGGAATAAGATAATGGATAATTTATTGATTTAAACAACGAAATAATTCCATCAGTCCAACAAGAGTATTATATAATTGATAGTATTACCAAATATGTTGACTACGGTCGAATAACCATTAAAAATAAAGAAGAAATGTATAATAATAAAAACCTTAATAAATTTATAAATATTTTCAAATATATTTTATAATAATAGGCCGGTATATTATAATTTGACCGATTTTATTATAATAAATATACTGTTTAAATAATACTAGAGTATATTATTATTTAAATAATCTTAAAACTATATTTTTCTCAATTTACATTTTTATTAATAGAAAAAATATACATAATATTCATTATTAATATCGGATATTTATCCAATTATTGGAAGTAAAAAATAAAAAATTAGGTCGCTTTGCATCCTATCTTCATTCCCCTCAATTTACTTACTAAGAACAAATAAATAATTCTATAAAAAATAAAATAAAAAAAAAACTATAAAAAATTCAATGAACTATAATTTCTAGTGCATCCTTTCTTTTTTTCAATTGTTATTAAATTTAATAGTTATAAAAAATAAAGGTATTATGAAATTGAGTGTTTAGTTTTAATGTAAATATGTTACAGCAGTAGTAATTAATCTAGGAAAAGAGTATAATATTGATTTTGTAACCGACTATAAAATCTAAATTTCTATATTCTGACCATCCTGCGCACTTCGGTTGAGGTCTCTTGCTCTGCAGTAAAATTCTTACATCACGGTTGTAACTCTATTTCAATTTGGGTCTGCAATCGCGTGGTACTGCTGAGAACAGCGAAATTATACCGAGTTTTATGCGCGGTCAAATCCTAACGAAAGCTGTAGCTCGACAATCTTTTGAAGCAACAGAGTATATATTTTATACAGAAACTATTTATTATATGCGAAATTCTGAATTCGAAAATATTTTAGACTTGTTTATAAAGACACGGTTTCAAGAATTTGTTAAGCACGGTTTTAAGGGAAGGCAGTTATCGCTATTATTAATATGTAAACAAACATTTGATGGATTTCAGGGGACGTAACACAATCAGGGTTAGCCTTTTAAATTGTTTTATTTGTGTATACGTATATTTCGATGGCACTTTTGAATTTTTTTTGGACTTTTGTCTAACAGTGGTAAACCAGAAGTTCTATAGGACTTTAAACTCACTTGAAAGAGCCAAAGGTTCCATGAAAGTTTTGACCATGGAATAACTGACACGAAACCAGATATTAGTTCTACAGTTGAACAGTTTTACAGTTTATTAGAGCTCGGAAAAATTTTTTTACAGCAGATGACGGCTTTTAAAAAATTGGTCTTAAATTTAAACAATATATTTCAAATATCCTAAGATAGACAATACCAACGATTTTCTTACAAATATTAACAAGTACTATGTGAAATTATATCTACAACGGATATTGGTACTAAATTCATCTTTTTTTTTAAAAGCATCCTTTATCTATAGACAATCTATATAAGAGGGAATTGTTTTTTTTTTTTTGGTTTCTTAAATAGATTTTAGATCTTAAAGATGAATAATATGTTTCAGTAGGATGTAATTATAATTTGAAAAAAAAACAACAACAACTATACTTTTTAAAAATATAAGTTTATTATAGGCTTGTGTTTGTCTCATCCAAATTATCTCTAATTTCATTCTATAGGTTAATAGATCAAATAATGCATTTCCGTTTTTTTTTTTTTGTATAATAATTCTGGAAATATTCAAAAATAAAATAATTATTAATATTGAAAACTACTTATTATAATAAGAAAATATTAATGCCTTCACTTATAGAAATATTTTAGATCATATAAATTGTTAGAAAGATGCACCCATTTTTTTTAATTTATAAATTATTCATTAAGAGCTATTTTTTTGAAATATTTTATATTAAAAACAACCATAGACCCGTTGTTAGGATGACTATTAAATTTTGTATATATACTTTTACTTTTTTTTATTGTATCCCTTAACAAAACCAAATAAGTCATATTATGAACTGTTGATAATATTAACTTATTAAATTTTTGTGAAGCAAAATACGTTAGGTCCTGAACAGACAGCGAGCAATTTTCCAGAATGTACTAGTTTTATATAAAAGTGACCTTACAGAAGAACAAGCGCACACTAAGAATAGAAAAATATAAACTTACTTTTGAAAACCTCTAGCATTAAAAAAAAATTGTTGAAAAAGCAAGTGAACAGGGCTCTATTTGTACAGGAACATATTATACTTATCATCATCAAAACCAAATTGATAGTTTCTTAAATGCTTCAAATATTTATGCACGGGTATACATATATGACATCGGGTATATTAAAATTGCTCCTCCGTTTGAAACGCATCGATCTAGACGAGATATAGTGTCAAGGGTACGTATTGCGTCAGCATCGAAAAGTAAATCGATCTGGCTATGTGTGTCTGTACGTCCGTCCGTTCGTGTGTCAGCAGGATTACTCAAAAACTAAAAGGGCTAGAGTTTTGAAATACACAAAGTCATTTTTAGACAATTTCTTGGTTTCCTATTGTTTTTGGTTAAACCTAGATCAAGGCTTCGGGGAGCTGCCATCCAACTTTTTTGCACCAATATGACCTTCTTCAAAACTAATTATGCTAAAAGGGTGAAAATTACAAACGGTTAGTTATATAATGAATCGAACACTTATATGAAGTTTCAAAATATCACGGCTCCATTTTCGGAGGGCTGTCGTACAACTTATTTGCACAAATATGAATTTCTTCAAAACTAATTATACTACGAGGATGAAAATTACAAACGGTTAGTTATATAATGAATCGAGCACTTATATGAAGTTTCAAAATGTTAAGGCCCCATTTTCGGAGGGCTGCCATACAAAGTAAATGACTTTACAACACTTCCAGTTCATGTGATACGTCATTACTGTTATTAAGTTCCTAAACAAATATGTTCGCCTTCTATAACTTTGAATGCCTCGAAGCCACCATTTCAGAAGACATGAATTTAAATGTTGAACAATTTTTCAATTTGTAACCAATTACTCCTTTATTATACACTTTACTATACATATTAGTTTAATACAATAAGTTTTATATTATAATTTTGTAAAAGTAGCTATCTCATTTTATCTTAATCAAAAAAAAAAATTAAAAATTAATACATTTAAACCTTTCTTAATTATTTTGGATTTTTGATGACAGCTTGTATTCTTCTTTTTCTCTTTCATAATTTTTTTTCATTAATAAAATAAATGTTTCAATCAAATTTTTATATTATTATACTTATAAGTTATTTACCAAATATTAAACCAAAACAGATGAAAACTGAGTTGCATGGTATTGTTTCATCTGCATTCAAGTTCACCTCATCTGGACTGGATTGCAAAAAAGGAAAAAAAAAAAGTTTGTTTTTGTATTCTTTAAATTTTGTGCAATTTTTAATCCTTTTTTTTTGTGTTGCATATTTTCAAATCATAACTGGTAATCGTTAGTTAAGACACATCGATAAACTATAATAATATTTTCAAAACAGGGTTCTGCAATTTTAATTTTTTACGTGCCACGTTCCAAGCGGCATTTTTAGTTTTAGAATAAGGTAAACATTTGTTTATTAGCTACAAAATTTTTCAACGCGTTATTTATTTATTTATTTATTAGGTACCATGGTACTAGGTACTACACGAATTTATCAGGTACCTGTAACTCCAGTTTCTGTTTCCAGATTCCAATTTCAAATGTGGGGTGCTTTTATGATATAAATTATAAATTATATTTTTTTTATTTCTTCGTTTGAAAGACTACGGTTCTAACCACTACGCCATCGGTAGCGTTCAACACTTAAATAGGATTCGTTTACAACATAAATTTATTACTATTTGCAAATTTTAAAAACACTATCGTGAATATTGATTACTATCATACAGCTTAAATCATAGTATAAATTAAATAAAGGACACAAATAAAAAAACCTAGGTCAATTGACAGGCAATTATATATTTATCTATTAACTAGCCTTTTCTTGATTAATTGATCTAGTATAGGATGTCTGGTATCACATATATCAAATAGTTCTCCCACCATTTACAGATTCGTCCATTATTTTAATTTTCCCTTCTTTTTTTTTTTTTTTATTCCTTTTCCACTCCGTTAAAGAGTATAGGGCATTCACCAAGTTTATTTTAAGCCGCTGATTACTCGGCTGTAGCTATTGTATAAGGTAACGAAATATGAATGCACAATTGTTAACTTTGTGCGCCATCTATAATCTTACACAAGAATAATTTATATATTTTTATTAAATCTTATTTTATATTACGATATAATTATACAATTTTACAATATTTTTTTATTAGATATTATCTGACCAGGGTTTGAACCCGAGACCTTCCAAATGAAAGGCTGCGTTTTTACCACTACGCCATTTGTCAAATACTTTTTCCTTCTATCTTCAATATAAAGTTTTTCTACTATAAATAGCCCATGTAAAAGAATAACAAGATAAAGAAATAATTATCCTTCTCCTTCTGTGTTGCAGGATAAGTTACATTAAGAAATTCAGCTGAAAACAGGCAGTATATTCTGAGAATTATCAAAAAATTCTCTACTGAAAAAATTCCTTCTAGCAAAAGAAAACTACAGTTAAACAAAAAAAATATTTTCGGTAAGCAAATTACAGCAATGGAGGATAAGTTACATTAAAAGATAACTTACATTAAGAAATCCAGCTGAAAACGGGCAGTTTATTCTGAGATTTATCAAAAAATTATCTATAAACCTGAAATAATTCCCCCCAGCGAAACCAGACGACATTTAAACAAATAAAATATTTGCATTCAGCAAATTACTGCGATGGCTATCTACCCGCCACTTCACGAAAATCAATGCTAAGTTTGAATTAATTTTTCAAGTCATAATAAAGGATGACATATACAAATTGTCTGCAATAAAAATGTTTTCCAATCCTGACTTATTTTTAAATTAAATTAGTATCCAAAAATATTATCATTATTCATCTCTACTGTAATCATTATCATCATCATCATCATTAACAATATATTTATCATAATCAATGTTAGCGCACCTTAAAAAATCCTTTCATTTCAATCCAATTTTTTTTTTGTGAAATTTTGTTGTATTTTTTTTTTTGACATTTCATTTATTCAACTCTTCATTTTTTGATTGACGTAAAACACCTTTACATACGTCAAAAAAAAAGAAAAAAAAGATATGCAACACTTTTGTTATAGACTTAAATAGTGTGTATTTTAAGTTCTTCAATACAATTAATACAATTTTTTTTTGTATTTTTTTTTTTATTCTGTCCTGTGGTGATTTTAAATTATTTTTTTTTTGTTACCAGAGTAAGTTTCTGCTTGTGACATTTTGGTTTGAAGAGCAATCTGAAAAACTTATTGTCACAAAGTGGTTCAATCTTTTGCAATTACAATTTTTTTTTGCAACATTGTTGTATTATTGTAAAATTTTTGCTCTCATAAATGTGTTATCAAGGTGCAATTCAAGTATCTAGTTATTGTTGTAACATATAATATTATTAATAAAGTGCTTATAAGTTATTATTATATTAAGTTGGATTGAAATCAATTTTCATTTAAATATTAGGTATATATATACCTAACCTTGATAATGACAATATGGGATATGTGATGTATGAAATGTCTTTCAAAAATGAAATTGTGTCAATGGGTTCAGTTGTTTTTTTTTAATTAATATGATGAGAACAAATATTTTTAATTTTTTATTTAAATTCTTTGACAATAGCTGCAGAGAATATATAATCCTACATATATTTACCTTCTGTTTATACATACTTATAAATTTTAATAATATTGCGATTTATTGCAACTGCAACATTGTAATGTTGTTAATCTGAGTTTTAATTTAAATTTTTTTTGTAATAAATTAAATAAATAATTAAATAATCACCTGGGGCGATTTTGAATTAAATAAACAAATAAGAGTAATTATTTTTAAGGAAAGGATTAAATTTGATCCATTTTTGGTAGTATGCTAATATAGTAAAGAGTAATGTTCGTATTTAAATGATCGGTTAATTAAATATTTGGAATACGTGTACCTATAAGATTACTAAAATATTACTATAGTAAGAGTCATTTAATTACACACACAAATCAAATGACGAGATACAATAAAAAAAGTTTTTAAAGAATCTGAAGCTTTAGATACAAAATTATAATTTTCAGTAATAAGTTTTAATCTAAGGGCCATTCATCATCATTGCATGAAGTTGAGTCCGAATGACACTAAAGATGAAAAATTTATTTGATTTTCCACTGGATTCAACAACCATTCGTCATGTGGTTCAGCTTCAAGGTAAGGAGCTTTTAAAAGGCTATAAACTAAAACCAATTTTTAAACACTTCTCAATTTTTTTTTTAATGCTAACTGTTCAACTTCAAAGCTTTTAATCCTGTCTATACATAATTTTACGATATTTTTTTATTAGATATAATCTTACTGGGGTTGGAACCCGAGACCTTCCACATGAAAGGCAGCATCCTTACCACTACGACATTATTCAGATTTTAATGAATTTCACGTACAATTTAAACATAGGGCCTAGTACTGCCTTTTAACATGTAGATTAACAATAGATACAATTTTATTTGCCAAATATTTTAATAATTTTTTATTTAAATTATAAGGTTTTTCAAATCTGTGAGTTATATTATTAAATTAAATTAATTGTTTGTATTTCTTTATATTTTTATACAAATTTATAAACAAAAATTAAAGCTCCAACATTATGTTTTGACGTATTCTAACGGTTATCCCTAATTGGAAAGAGTTTACTTTGGTGTTTTTCTTTACTTGATTAAAATCAATTTTAAATAAAATAATTGATTAGTGTAAAATATTAGTATTATATGTCTAGTACATTTCCTCTGGATAGATAGTATAGATAGATACTGATCAAATAAAAACTTATACCCAACAAGCCTTTGAGTTAATGAATTCAGCAGTCATTAAAGGCTCATAGCATAAATTATAAAATGTATTGAAGATTGAGCTTATTGTAGTACACTATCAATCTAGTTATTTGAATCTCTACTGAAAAGTATATAACTTTTAAATCTCCATGAATTGGTATCATAGCTTTTAATTTAATGTTGTCAAAACATTTACAGTTTGACTTTAGAATCCTGTCCTTTTTACGACTTTAAAATCCTGTGTCTTTAGTTAAAACTGCTTTTAAAATCTATTCACACATTTTCTCTTTCCATAACTTATCATAAAAAATATTTCTGAAAAGCATAAGACACGTCTAAATTCTGTTAAAAACTATACCCTCCTGATTTCGAAAGCCATTACAGACTATATAAAAGCCGGGCAATTATCTTTAATGGTATTACGTCAAAATTTAAATGATGAAATGCAAAATATCAATCTAAAAAATTCAAAAGAATCAAATAAACTATAATTCTTTCAACAAGGATTTAAAAATTCATTTTAAAAAATCACTTCTTCAAAATCCCGCAATAAATCTTTATTGTCATATTCTGTCGAAAATCTTATATTATCAATCATATCTAATCTCTTTCCAACTTTTTATTCCTTTTGAATCATCAAAAAATTCTCTTAATTGAATTGGATTACAATTTAGTGGACAATAAAATTGATTTCATTGCAATTAAAACAATTCAAAAAAAAAATTTTTTTATGACATTTTACCAAAATTTAAACCATGACCATAAATTTTTGGATTTAAAAAAAAAAATCCCAAATTTATTGCAAAAAAAAATTTTATGATGTTTAGACTGGAATTTATTTAATGTTTGACTAATAAAAAATGGAGGAGGGGAAATAAAGTCTAATAGACTTTATGAACAAAAACAATGGAAATAAAGTCGAATAAAGACCGATTCTTTTGAAAAACATTTTTATATAATAAACAAATTAAATTTATAGAGCTTCCTCTTCCAAACTTCTTTTTAGTAAATAACTTAAATCCTAATTTTGAATTCAATACACATATAAATAATATGTGTCTTTTATATTAAAAATCTCGAATTTAATTGCATTTACAAAAGAAAAATATTTAAGAAAATATTGCCTTGAATTAATATTGGGTTTGAATCAAACCATACAACCAAACATACAACCTATTAACAGTTGGTTTAAATAAATTACTAGGAGACGCCGCCCTTACCACCACCACCACTGTTTGCTGAATGCTACTTTTGATCATTTCAATAGCCTTTTATTATAATAGATTTTCCAGGAATTTTGGTTTTTAAGAGTTGGGTATAAAATCAGGATATTCCCCTTGTCCAGATAATTATATCGATATCAAGAATCTCAGTGTTGAACTCAAAACTAGGGTATTCCTTTTGTCCAGATATTATGGTTATATTTAAAATCAGTTACTCCTTTTCCGCTTAATTTATTTTTTGAGCTATTTTTTTGAAACAAAGTAAACTCCAGCCAGTCCGACTTTATTTTTTCATAATTTTTATTGGAAATATGGTGCAATAGTTATTTCGACTTTATTTCTATTGTTATTTGTAATAAACTACAACAGGCATTTTTTCTGAAAATAAGATAGAATTGCGAATTAGCATTTATTTCAATTGTTTTTAATATTTTAAGTCGATTCGACTCTATTTTGTTTGACTTTGTTTCATCTCTCCTAAAAAAGTTTGTGATCCCCTCAAAAAAAAAAGAAAACATTTAAAATTTTTATGTCTTCAATTCTTTAAATAAAAGATTTATTACGAAAAAAATTATAAAAATTTTTATAATTTAAGAATTCACAAATTAAAGTATTAAACATTTAATACAATTTTTCTGTTATTCTTCTTTTATTTTTAATTTAACACGAAAATATATCTTCAGTTTTTTTCTTTTGAAGTAATTGTTCACGAACATTACAAGCTGACGGTGGTTCACATTCGAACAGTTCAATACCATTACCGTCAATTAATTGACAAGTTTCGGTACCCCGATTTCGTACGTAAACTGTTGCTGGGTGATGAGATTTACAATACATGTTATGAATAAACCTAACACGTTTTGCGTTGGCTGAATTATCTTGGATTTGCTAAAACAAGAGATATCATGAGAGTTCCACAAGACGTAAGCTTTAATACATTACACCTACATTACTACATTTTGGTACAGAACATTCCCATTCCATTTGGTTTTCAATTGGGGCTATGTACTTTTGATTTCCAGCTAAACTATTTAATATTTGATTGATCAATTGCACTTTTTGTGGATTGGATTCAAGAGAACGTGTAATTAAGAGGGCAGTAGCAAGATTATCCCATAAATGTTCTTCATTTAGCATTTTTTGCTGAGAACCAGATATTGTGGGAGTACAGTTAATTTGTTGGAATGGCTGAGGCTGATTTAATCCTGGATTATACTTAAAATATGTCAGATAACGTGTATCCTGTATTCTACGAACATCTTGTTGATTTACAATATAAATATCGTTTCCAACTTTTACGGGAACTAAAATTAAAAGAATATTTTGTGGGGTTAAACTTGAAATTTGTTAGAACATTTTAAAAACCTTGAATTGGATCGAATATATGTTCGGAAACTTGTACGAATTGCTTAGTTTCTGGATTATTTGCTGTCATTTTCTTTAAAAAATTAATTTTGTAAGCCAGTAAGGTAATTTGGTAAAATATTGTGTAAATATATAGAATTTTGATTTGCCAAAAATATTATGAAAGTTTTAAAAAAAATTTTATTCCAAACAAAAATTTTGAATTTTGAAATTTTGTTTATTTGTTCCTTCTGTTATGACTTTTTTGATTATTTAAAAAGTTTTGATTAGATTTGCCAATTTATAAATCAAAAATAGCATTTTAATTATAGTTGAAACTTATTAAGTTTACATGTAAAATATTGCTCTAAATGAGTGCTCAATTTTAAGGTAGGTAGACTTTTTATCTAGGATTTGAAACGAAACGAAATAAAAAAGAGTGGCAAGACCTATATATTATAGGAAAAGTAATCAACAATTTAGAACCTAAATACAGCAGAATATATTTTTAAAATACGAGCCTTAAGCCCGCCCCAACTAATAGTCCTCAAAAATTAAGATGCCACTTTTTGGGACTTTTCTCATTTTTTCCCCTTTTTAGTTTTCCCCCGGCGAAAACCAAATGTTAAAGAACGATTGAATTTTGCTTCAATATCGTTTCGCTCCAGTCCACTGCTTTTTATTGTATAAAATCCCAGACAACTTTGAAGCAATTTAACCAGACGATGTTCCAAAGCACTTGGAAAAATATATTGCAAATTCCAAGAAGCTGTCCTGGAAAATTTCTTTTTTAAGTTTCAGAAGTGACAAATCTTAAATATATACATTCCCTATAACGCGCAGAAGTGATGAATCTTGCATATACATACCTCCCTTTATAACACAACAGATACTCTATCGCATATCTTAAACTACGCATCCAAAACTTTGATAAATAGGTTGAACATGTGTTTATAAAAGTCAAACTAACGTCCCCAATTAATTGCAATTTATTATTTATAGTCAAATATTAATGGAATTAATCGATTAAAGTTATATAGGATAATAAAATCGATTGACAAGTGGTATAAAACTTTATATTTACAACAACAAAAATATTTTCTAATTCTATCTGACACTAGATAATGCGTAATTTATAAATATGATGATGATAATTATGAAAAATTATTGAAACACACCCAGTTTTAGTATCGAAAACTAATTTGTTTAAAAGATCAATATATTTCAAAAATAGGGAGAATGTGTAGGGTGTGTTTATATTTCTTAATTTTTGAATTTTAATCGACTGCGTCAAGAAGACACGTGTTATTTTCATTTCATATATCAATCTACACCCCATTTTTTAACAATTAAATACTTAAAACAAACTAAAGTCTATAAAATCAAAAGATTTCCAGAAACTTTTTTTCTTCCCTTCCTAATACTCCATTCATTATTTGTCCTACTAAACAAAGTTTCATCAACTCACACAGTATCAATATTGCGTTTTCTTTTTTTTTAAGAGGATAATGGAAAGCTCTGAAAGAAACCTATTAGGGCTGTGGGTAAATCCTTTAAGTAGTCTACGACTTTAACAGCCAAAACCACAATTCTTTTTAAAACAAACTTTAGGATGGGACGTGTGAGACAAATTTACAGACAAGGGATTTGAAACGATTGAACGATTTTAGAAATCAATTAGGAAATACAGGATTCTGGGATTGCGGAATGAGTTAAATTGGGTGGCATATTTGGAAGAAAGATTTTTATATGCGTTAAACTGCGTTGCGACACTTGAATATTTTAACTGTGTAGGGATTAGCATTTGTTATACTCTCCTTGTTTTCTTTACATCCTTATTTTAAACATTAACTTTCCCTTCTGATTATGTAGTAGCACATACAGATTCCTTTCACTTACTTTGCTTAGATACTTTAACACTCCGATCAAGAAAGCAACCTTTTAAGAAACTCCAACTCTCTTCCTGTAAAACTTTTTTATAAAATTTATCAAAACTCTTCCATCAAAAACCTTAAAGACTCTCACCCTCAGTGCCACTCTAAGCCTAATTAAATATTAACCAAACTTAATGTTATAAATCAATCATTCTAAAATTTTTTTTTAATAATAAAAATGGCATCTACTCTAAGCCTTTCATTATTTTTTGGTTTCTAATTATGCATTGTGAAGTCGTGTGCGCTTTACAAAATTGTTCTAAATCAATCTAATTATAACTCGTTAATAAAAAAATCAGGATATCACAATCATCTAATTTTTTTTTTCTTCATTTTCCAATAAAATTTTTGGGGAGAATCTCGAATCTCTTCGGAGCATTAAACTTAAATGATGAAATTATTCAACTTTTGTTTCAAGACTCATTTCAATTAAAAATATAAGCAAGGGCAAACATAAAAAAAAAAAAGAAAAAAAGCAGCCGTCAGACACCAAAAAAACAAAAAAGATACTAAAATTATTTGAAACAACATTGAGCTCACACATGTTTTATAGATGATGATACATATTTAGACTATATAATATTCCTTGTGTACAAATTTGACACAAATTAAAAACTCTATAGCAGTAAAAACTAAAAAGGATTGAAGTAAAAAAATTATAAAAAAATGAGATGAGCTAAAAATTTTTTTCATTATATTTTTATTTCGTTTTTTTTTCAACGCGCATATGCTTCGGATTTAGTCATTTATCATTTTCAAATACCACAACTAAATTAAATATATCGGCGCGTACTCCCATTACTTTACATAACCAAAAAAAAAAATAAAAGAAAAGACTTAAAGACTGTCTATCGTACCTATAAACTTATGTTGTAATATATTATGTATATACTGTAGTGTTATAAAAGGGGGCCTTAACACTTTCTTCTAGATAGCAAAAAAAAAAATCCCTGTTAAATTAGTGTTGTACTCTTATTTAAGACAACGATAAGAATTTAAAAATGTTTCACTTATATATTTACTTCTTCTACTTCTACTTCTAGAGCTTGGGCACAAGAAAAACCTATTCGTCTTCGGTAGGTTTCTACTCATTCAAATCGTTTCCTTACAACACAAGAACAGTGGACTTAACACCCAAACTGCTTTGACAGTACAATGCTGAAGCATTAAAATAGAAAGTAAATCGCCTCCTGACAACACCCGAATTGCGAGCTTAACATCAAAATATTTTTCCTAACTTATTTTTTGGTACTTTGAGATTTGGCAACAATTATTCGAAATGATTTTGGAAAAGGTTGAACTTTGTTAATACCTTGGATCTTACCAACAAATTAATTTTATTAACCTTACTAATAATTTGGTTGGGGCACATATCATCTTTGGTTTTGAAATTCCTTTAAACTTAGTAACACCTAACAAATTATAATACTTCAAATCAATTGGTTCTTTTTCGAAAACGCCTCCGTATTTTAGGACTAAGAAGTCAAACATGATGTGATTTGAAAAACCTCCTCCACAATTCTGTAATAGAAACTAAAAAAAAATAAAAACAGCTAAATCCCAAAAAACGGCTTTCAAAATATTTGACGCTATTTTTAGGACGGGCTTAGTAGTCGAACTTATTAAATTTTCCTATACTACTTAGGTTTGACTCTGAAACCCGTGATTACCTTTTTTCTAATATGTTGATCCGACAACTGAATCGCAAGAAACGGGGCTAATTAAAAAAATACCAATTAAATTTGAAAATTTGTGGAAAATTTGTATATTTGAAAAAAGATCAAATTCATTTGAAAATATACCTTTAGGCAAAAGTAAAATATTTACTCAAATTTCATCCTGTCTTCAAACCATTACAAACGAAGCAAGAATTCTTCATTATACATTCAATTAAAAAATACAATCTTTCTGATTAATTTAATTAGTAAAATTTCAAATTTGATATTGTTGTTGCTGTTTTATTTATTATTTAATCATTCCCTTCTTCTATACACATTCTTCCCTGCTTCCCTTCCTTAAAAGTTCTTAGGTAAAAAAAAAATAACATTATGTTTGTTCTCCATCCCGAGAAAATTTACCTGAATTTTGTTCTTGTTCTTCTTCGTTAAATAACAAAAAAAAATTGAAACAACTGGCGTTAAAGGATTAGTTTAAAAAAAAAAATTGATTTTGAGTTTTTTTTATGTTGTTAAGTATATATTGGTATGTAGATAAGTTTTTTTTTATTTTTTTAAAAAGGTGATTGACGGCTGCTCACTTGGGGATAAACAAAAAAATCAAACAAACAACAAACTTTATATAAATAAGCAAAAACAAGATGGGATCCAAGGCTAGTTTCTAAATAACATAAAATATATATTTAAATAAAAAGTGTATATATATCATATGCGAAAACAATTTTATTTTTTTTTTCTGGATTAGTTTTGGGTGATCGCAAAATTAAATAAAAAAAAAACCCGAATTGAGACCTAAAAAATATTTGAAAAAAATGAACTTCTATAGAAATCCTCAAAAAAAAAAACAATATTTGTTCAGCTTTTATATCATAATATTTTTCTTAAGCCATTTGTAGAGGAATTTGTAGACATTGGTTCTTTTTTTTTGTGAATAGAATATTTGCATAAATATTTTCAATTTAAATTCTTATCTATAAGTACTCAAAATTGGATTAGAATTTTCTTCGAAGATGATTAATATAGGGGTTCTTGAAAATAAACCTTTTTTTTTGAAGAAAAAATATTGAACCCTTTAAAATTTATCTGCCCTTTTTTTCAATTTCATTTTTAAATAGTACAAAATAAAATTTACCCATCATTTCATAATTCCATCGCGTGGTAAAAATTCTTCATCTGGTTTATGAACTAGGAAACAAACTTATGTAGATATCAATATTCTAAGGAAATGTATTGAATATTGATCAAATGATGGAAACAAATAAAATTTGAATCAGAAAACTTTAGATGTTTAATATGGAAGATTACTTCATTTGCATGATTTAATTCTATTTTAGAAATTTTGATTTTCTTTTTGATATGATTTACACTTTTCCAATTCATGGCTTCCACTTTGGAATTCTTTGTAATATTTTCGATTCTTTTATAGTTCCAATCATAATGACTATTCCTCTTTTATTTAATCCAAACCTATTAGATTTTCTGAATAAAACCCTTTAACTTGGAAAATAATTGAATTTTTGATACTTGGTACTTAAATACTCGAATATACTTAAGTATCGAATAATAATTACAAAAGTAATAAAACTCATGAATGATTTAATCACTTTCTTCACAGTACAAGTATTTTTACTAGATTCTTTTACTTATGCTTAGATTTTGTGAGTATTGTAATACCAGTTAATGGAACTTACAACAGTATTTAAGTATACCATTTTACTTAGTATTATTACTCATTATTATAAAAGTCTGCGGTTTAGTCCTAATTCTTAATTAAACAAATTCAGGTCGGATTAATTAGCAGTGTACTGTCCAATGACACTGATTGCACCCTTCTATGAGTCTAAGTACTTCATGGCCTAGATTTAAATTTAGGCCATGAAGCACTACCAATCATTGATTTAAATTTTGATTAAATTGCAGATTACCTAACTTATTAAATTATTATCATAAATAAACATAAGAATAATGTGTCCTCTTCCTCTGGAACTCAATAATTTCTTCCTCTTATATAACCACTGTTGCTTTGTATTTCTTTCTTCTAGAAAACTCTATCGTAAGCGTCTTCTAATGTCTTCCTTGAATTAGACTACTATTTTAGCACAGTTTGTCCAGATGTTATTCCAGTTATTTTACAATTTTAAAATAGCAAAATATATTTCTAAGAATTTCATTAAGAAATTTATCTTAAAGGTTATATTTAATATTCAAATTAAAATGAATCTATAAGTACATATTATATTCTTAAAAAAAAATTTTTAAAAAATCTTTATGACTGTACATAAATATTTGATTACCATATTGTGTTAAATTTTTGGGTTCTATTGTTTCTAAATTTCATCTGTTCAGAATCCTAGAATAATTTCTATAAAATAAGAAAAAACTATTCTCAATTTCATCACCACCTTTCTTTAAAAAACAACAAAAAAAAAAAAGAAAAACGAAAAAGAACCTATTTAACATAAATCCACCTTCATCCTGAAAAAAATGCGCGTCCTTTTTTATTTCTATCTCTTTCTTTCTTTCATTTTATTTTTAATTTATTTGTCATAGATCTGCTAACAATAATAATTCTTTAAAGAGAGCAACAGGCTGCTGATTTTTTTTTTCCAATTTTCAATTTCATCCAATTTTAAATCTCTGAAACAATTCGCTTTGGTTTTTTGTTGTTTTTGTTTTTTTGCTATTTAGAGCTATTTTTAATATTTGGTTTTTTTTTTTTTTTTGTCCCGAAGGACGCAAAAACGTAAAAAAATTAAAAAAAACCATGAAACACTTGCATTTGTGCATTCCAGTATAAAAAGAAAACAAAATTTGTAAAAAGAAATGCAGGGTGTTTTAAAATTTGTTGATTATATTAAAAATTCTTTTAAAATAATTTTAGTGAATTCCTGGGAGAAAGATCCCTAGAAAGAGCAACATAAAAATTTACATTTGGGTATAACTTGAATAATATTTATTTAATTTCACACAGAAGTGACCCACTACAAAAGAACTAAGCCAATGCCCCGTCAGATGGTAGAATGCAAAATCAGTTGCCAATATCGTATAGATTAGAAATGTAAAGCGGAAGTCCTATAACCGCTTTCGGGGAATGATAAGAGACAAAAAATAAAATATGACTCATGAAGATTAAAGAACACCGTTATGACTATACACATTTATTATTTTTTTGTTATAACATAGGAATGGTTGCTACCTTTACACCTAGGACCTGCGATCTGCTGTGCAGCCATATAATGTCGGGGATACTTGTATTTCTTCAGTTTCTCGTCGAGCCTGTCTTTAACTTTAAGAAGTTGATTAAAAACCCTTGGCCCGACTATTTAAAACATATTAATCTTCCGATTATATTCCTTCCAAGACTCATAGTTTCAGGTGTTCTAGTGTTGTTTAGCTTTAGCATATAGGAAATAAAGTGCTTATTAAAATATTTAATTGAGGAAGGCATATTTATACACATTCATTTAAGCCATTCATATATAATATGCCTTAACATTTTCAAAACACTGTGTAGTTGTCACTGAAAACAGTAGGTAAGGTTAGGTAGATATAGATATGGTTTGGCAAGTAAATTAATTTTTTTTTCAAATTCATCTGTTCTTTATATATAAATTGCTAAAGATAATATTTCAAAAAATAAAAAAATTTTGGAAAACAAAAAAATATCAAAAAAAAGAACAAAAAAAATCAAAAAAAATAATTAGTGATACAGCTACTTATATGCACAAAAAATTGTACTTGTATTATGATACTAACATTTATAGAACATATGCAGACGAACAAACAGAATCAAGTATGTACAGTCTAATTTAAAATGCAGATTATTAAAAACAAACATATAAATAAAAAAAAACTAAATCTTAAAAATAAAAAAATTAAATTAAAAAAAAAACAAAATCTTAAAGAATAAACAGATACCTACCCAGCAAAAAACTTATGACAAAAATATTAAACAACAAACAAACTACACCTGGCACTTGTAAATAACTTGCAAATGGCACGTGTCATATTTTATTTATTAAATATATTTATCAACTGTTGGTCGTTGTTATCATCATTTTTTTATTCTTATTTTTTTTTTTTTTTTAGTTTTTTTTTTTTATTTAAATAAACAAGAAGCAACTGTACAGTAATGTTTGTTCTATACATATCATTGGATGTTCAAATAGCAAATAAAAATTTGGAAGAACTATTTTAAGATGCAAATATACACTCCCTCCCACCCTAATGTTACGTTATTTGTTCTGCAGTAATCTTAAGATAGAGAATTTCAAAATTGCTGCAATATATTAATGGCTTAGAATTTGGAGTAAACTTATGGCGAAGTCGTAAAATTGCAATTATGTAGGACATCAAATTAAAAGTTTTATACCTTGACAAAAGTGTTCTACTTTATTATTTTAGTACAATTTGGTATCCCTAATAAATGTCACTTAAGTTAAGTATATAGAATGCATTTACTGAACACTTGTGACACCTTTAAGAGAAGCATTTGGCTTACATTTGATGAACCAGATATAGCCTTATTTTTGGAGTTGAATAATTAAAATAAGTGCTTATACTAAAAGAAACGGAAACGGTTTTAGTTAATCTACTGTAATACCTTAAATTGCACAACCAACTTATTCAATTATGCAATGTAAAAAACATTACTCATTTAATAGTAAATCTGCTAGTTTTTTTAATTATTTATTTATTTATAAACTAAGGGACTGTTATACAATAAGATAAGGGAGTAAAGCATGCCATTCCGATAGTCACCATGGGGATTTGTAAAAGAAAATAATTTTTCAATAAGTTAATTTTCAACCCCTCCATTAGTAAACCAAATGCTTACCCACAAACCCAGCGATTATACATAAACAGTCCCTTTCCTTATACAATATTATAAGGGAATAATGCATGCCTTTCCGGTGGTCACAATGGGGATTTGTAAAAGAAATTAATTTTTCAATAATTTAATTTTCAACCCCTCCATTAGTAAGCCAAATGCTTACCCACAAACCCAGCGATTATATATAAATAGTCCCTTACGTTATACAATATGATAAAAGATTAAAGCATGCCTTTTCGATGGTCACCATGGGTATTTGTAAAAGAAATTAATTTTTCAATAATTTAATTTTCAATCCCTCAATTAGTAAGCCAAATGCTTTCCCACAAACACACCGCGGCCCGCTAATTTTTAAAATTGCGAAATTATTATTAAAAAATTTATAATTTTTAACTAAAAACCTGAGATAAGATTAACTTATCGTATCAGGTACAAATTATAGTTACAATAAATTTCAATAATTGTTTGGCAGTGTAATATTAGAACATTGTGCCAAAATACTATATACATAATTTTCTTAAAAGTCTAAGTATTAATAACTTTTTCTTATCTCAAGTTGTAATAGCACATAATAATGTTAATATTTTTTATACCCGTATGACTATATAGGCAAAGGGTATAATAAATTTGCCATTACGTTTGTGACGCAGAGAACGAGGGGGGGTAGATATAGACTCAAGTGTATGGATCGGATCAGAATCGAAAAACAAATCGATTTAGCTATGTATGTCCGTCCGTCCGTCTGTCCGTCCGTCCGTCCGTCCGCACGATAACTCAAAAACTAAAGGAGCTAGAATCTTGAAATTTTCGCAAATTCGTTTTTTTGCAATAGCCGTCATCGCTATTTAAATCCAGCCATTTTGGTCCATGGGTTCGGGTGGCTGCCATACAACTTCTTTTTTTATATGAGTATTTCTCTGTACCTATTACAGTTACGTGTCTGAAATTTTGGCAAAAGTAGTTTAGTTTTATGGCCAAAGTTTCTGTAAAATTTGGTTGGTCTGTTGCAGTGAGTTCGAGTAGCTGCCATACAACTTCCTGTTTTATATGAGCATTACTCTATACCTATTAATGCTGGGTGTCTGAAATTTTGCCAAAAATAGTTTAGTGTATTGGCCAAAGTTACTGCAAAATTTGGTTGGTCTACTGCAAAAGGTTCGAGGAGCTGCCATACAACTTCTTATTTTATATGAGCATTACTCTATACCTATTGAAGTTAGGTGTCTGAAATTTTGCCAAAAATAGTTTAGTGTAATGGCCAAAGTTACTGCAAAATTTGCTTGGTCTACTGCAGAGGGTTCGAGTAGCTGCCATACAACTCCTTCTTTTATATGAGCATTACACTACACCTAATAAAGCTTTATGTTTGAAATTTTGTCAAAAGTAATTAATGTTTATAAATGATATAATGTTTATAAAACGGTCATACGGGTATCCCAGAGTTGACACAGTCTACTCTACCACACTCTTCCTCGTTTTTATTATAATATTAAATTCCAGACTAACATCGTTTAGTGCCAAATTTTTCCAAAATATAATGGTATTTTTTTTTCTATAATTTCAATTTAAATTAGCATAATTAAATTTTTAAGTTTAACATAAGTTTATACTTTAAACTTAGACAAATTACAATTTTTGTTTACTCAATATTGCTTATTCAAAGTTTTTAAAAAGAGTTTTAAATAATGTTAAAATGTTCGCCTATATGTGATTGAATGAATATTAGATGCAATTTCATTAATATTAACATTGATTCATTAATACTAAACAAGCTGAACAAATTGTATTAATAAATCTTTGATTATAGGCACTTACTCTTAATTTTAATTAAATCATAGATTTTATAATTTTTATTTTTACAAATACCAGTATTTCATCTACGACATGCAGACTTCTTCAGTGCTAGTACTCGATTGAATACGAGTTAAAAGGAAACCATACTTTTTTTATTTCTTCCATATACATTTCACTCAAAAATATATATTATATATTTTAAATAAATTAATAAATAATAATAAATTAAATATAAATCAATTCCAAAATTTTGTTTCTACTTACATTTAACTCTTCTCCAATTATTATTTTAAAATAAATTTTAATTGTTTTCCTTTATTAACTACAATTTACTAAAAAAGTTCTAAAATATTTGTTTACAAAAACTAACGACATTTAATAAATTAAACTTATTTAATATTGACATAATCGTCATATAACTCAATAATACTAAAATAAAGTACTGTTTTTGCGCTGTCAAAACAAATTTGACAATAAAAATGCTATAAAAATAAAAATTAAGGTAACACTTGCATTCTGCTCTTAAAAATTTATTAATTGTCAAAAATGTATTTCCAGAAAATACTTAAGTGCGTAAAAGTCGAATTTGATATATGTGTATTTCCGGAAAGTGCTTAGTGAGCTAGGTTCTAGTTCATATTAATGCCATATTACTGAGTTTTAAAATTTAAAAAAATATTTATATAGAAATTACAAAGTATTATTGCTATTAAAATTCCTACATTTTATTCTAAAATTTTTTTTAAATCAGAATCTTAGCTAAATTAAATAAAATTTTCATACGGTTTTATATTTTTAATATACATATGTACATATATATATATAATATAATATATTAAATATATATAATATATATAATAAAAAAATTATCTCGTATCAAATAAACGCCACTAAATATCTTACATTAGAATACAAAAAAAAAATCAAAATTATTTATTCAAATACCTTACCTACTGATAATAAATATAATCTTATGCTAGGTTAATGATCGCTATTACGTCACTACGATAGTTTTTTTTTACCCCTTATACACAATACCAAATTTTTTTTTTAAATTTTTCAAAACAAATTAGAAAAAAAAAATTTATATACTGATAAATTTTTTTTTTTGAAATAAAAGCTTTGATATAAATTTTATGCTGTGGTTTTGTATATAGCATCGGTGGTGTAATGGTCAGCATAGTTGCCTTCCAAGCAGTTGATCCGGGTTCGATTCCCGGCCGACGCATAATTTTTTTTTTAAATTTTTTTTTATATTTTTTTTTTTATACATTTAATTTATTTTTAATTTTAATTAAAAAAAATTATTATTATTAAAATACAACATTATAATAAATTAAAATTGTAATATTAAATAGAATTATGTTGATGTATAGGTATAAAGTAAAAGTTAGTATTAGTAAAAGTATATATTTTAAATAATATGTATTAGATAAGTATTACAGATTGCAACTAATGTGCTTTAGTATCCATTTAAATTGGAGCTGCGATAAGTGTTAAAAGCATCGATAGGGGCATAGCGTAGAAAATTATATACATGATTTTAAAAGAGGTGCTTATATTGGAGCATCGCTTTGATCAACGATAAACAATATATGATTTTCTACGCTATGCTTTTATGAACGCTCTCATCACTTAACGCAGCTCCAATATAAACGCACCTTTAGATTTATATTCTGGAATTATGATTTATTAGGCTTAAACCAATTCAAAGATATTGTATCAAGATTTTATTTGATTAGCTAATTTGATCAATGACATGATTATGATCATGGAATTGTATAACAATGTTGATGTGGACTTTACACTTAAATGAAGTCTTTTATCGAAAAAAAATGGATTTTGCGCTAAATCTAGATTTTGGCAAGAAGCTTTTTTTAAAAGGGTGCTGTCTAGGTAGAATGATAGGTAGGAATATGATATACATAGTAATTTTGAATTGATTTGTTGTAAGTAATATATTATTAACTTATATTTAATTTTTAATGTAGTACCAATTGTATTATTTCAAATTCATTAAAATCAGTTTTCTATTTAATAAATATAGATTTGAAGATGGTAGTATTGGTTTGAGAGGTGGTAATATTGGTTTAGCATAGTTCAGAGGAAGATGGTATAATTGCTTCCCTGACGATATCCGAGCATTAATTACCAATCCTGATATAATATATCGAAATTTACAAATTCAAGTATTTCTTCTATCTTTGGAAAGGTTTTTAAATTATCAGTACGTAAATATTTACAAGAAATTCGTGCGTAAAATCTACATTGACATAAGGTTGCGAATTTTGATTGCTCACTAATTCCATTAAGAATAAATTACAAGTCTTCATAAATTAAAGTTCCAGAATAACATGCAAAATATTCTGACCAAGCAGAATTAGAAATGCAAACTTGTAGGCAAACGAAGAACCAATATTGAAGCAAATTGCCAAAAAGAAATAGAAGTGGACTGATCATATACTAAGGAAAATGAGGAATATATAACAAGAATAGCATAGCCTGTAATCCTCTGGACGAATCTAATTCAAGTGCCACCCCAAAAGCTGGGTGGCACAGTGGTTAAGTGCCGACCTTTCATGCAGAAGGGCCCGGGTTCGAATTCTAGTGAAAGTGAAAAAACTTTTCTGGTTTTCGACTCGACTCAGTTACCAATCGCCATTGGGTTCAAATTAATGGCATAATCAATAATTAATAATTATAAATCTTTAATAAAAAATACTTTAATATAAAAATATAAACAAATGCAAAATATAAACAAATAATTTAATTAAATAATATAACTCGCAGATATAGAATACCATATAAGTAAAATATAAAATATTACAATATAAACAAAAAATAGAATTGTAAATATTGAAAATCTAAGACGTTTCTACATGTTATAAGGCCTAGTACTATCTCATGTTTAAATTGTATGTGGAATTCAATAAGACCAATTCTAATAACACGAATATAATATGACCCCCTGTTCCAACATGTACCTATGGTATAGACAGGCTAATTAGCCTAACAGTTGAACAGTTAGCGCTTAAAAAAAAAAAAAAAAAAAAAAAAAAGTTCCAGATCCAGAAAAACATAGAAAAGAACGGTGCTGGATGAATGGAAAATTTAAGTTGAAGCCATATGGTTTTATTGATTAATAATTAATTACTAACTAATAATTACGATTTTCTTTCTTTCAATAGGTCAAAATCTTTCATAATAATGAAATGATGATTTCGATAATGGAAAAATTTATCGAAATCATCATATGCATGGAAAACAATTTCGACATCGAGGCAAAACGTTGAAATTGCCCTAACTCCGAATTTTATAAGAAACAACTAGGAATTGTTATAGTGACCAGATAACACTTTCTCAAATTTTATATATTAAAATCTTAAAAGCAAACGAGAGTAGGTTAAAACTTCCAAGAAGTTAAATTAACATTATGAAAGCAACTTCTTTCGGTTCAATATGTTAAAAAAACAATATAGTACTAATAAAATTTTATTAAAACCTAATACCAATCAAAATATATAATTGACATCAATAATAGAACTTAAATTAATTTTAATATGCAATTTAATTCTTAAATTTACTTAATTGAAAGCAATCCTCATATAATCTTCAATCATTTAAAATTCTCAAATTTCAATTGTTTAATTATTGAAATTTCATCATTATTTAAAACATTTTCATTTAAAATATAAAAAAAAAACAAATGAAGAGATGAAGTCACACATGCCATAGACAAAAAACAATTAATCAAAATTAATACTCTTAAAATATTAAGAAATCGATTTATGTTGTTCCTATATATTATGTACTTTAGTTAATTTTTTTTTTTTTTTAAAACTTAAACTCTACTAAAGAATCACTTCCATTCCAGTTCTCATCAGTTAGTGTCAACTTCTGTTAATTTTCTAACACATAATTGTAACTGACATTCAATATACTTTAGTCATTAATAATAATTAAAATTATGCATTGCTATACACTTTTAAAATAAATAAAAGATCTAGGCAACTAAAAGGTATCCAGATAGTATTGTCAAATACCTAATAGAGCGTTAGAAGATTCTGTTGAGGACAATACTCCAAAATATATTAAATCATCACCTAATAAAAGGTTATGCATTAAATGCACATCATCGGTCGAAACGAAGTTCTTTGTTCTTGAAGAGTTGATCATGTAAAGGAAAACAGAGTAGTAAAAGAGATAACTCAAATGCGAAACTCAACTGAATTTCTGCTTTAAATTTGATTCCACTAACGCTATGAGCGATTCAACCCGCTCACATGTCGGACTCTAACTTGAGCGGAATCAATTTTTGAGCAAAATACATGCAATTACAAGTTGGGCGGGCTCTGTTAGATGTTTAATAAAAATTCTTTAATTTGCTTCGCCCTCAACTCACTCAACTCACTTAACTCAAATTTGAGTCCACTCAACCTTGAGTCTGCTCAACATTTTAGTCCGTTAAAGTTTGAGTATGATCAACCTATGAGCGCATTGAATCGTGAGGGAACTCAAATTAGAGCGGCCTCAAATTTTGAGTTGTCGTGAATTGTTAGATACTGAGCTCAAATCTATTCATAGCTTCAGTTGATTGCCGCTAGAGGAAAATGGTTCATTATGAAGCCACCATAGGAACAGATTTAATCTCCGTAGGCCACAAGTAATACCGGATTTAATACCTGGGATCGAATAGCTGATATACCAATATTTAATTCAGCTCAATGGTTTAGTCCAAATTTGTTATTTATCTTGTATTACGAACGGTGAGTTACATCTATCATTCATTGTTATCTATGCACATATTAAACATTCTAAAAAACTGTGACGATATAAATTCAAATGTACTTCTAAATTGATATCTTTTTTTTTAGTACTTAAAATTTATGACTTTTTTACTAACAATGTAAAAAGAGATTTTCTAACAATACATTGAAACACATTAAATTACTTTTAAATATGACCATAACATCGTATCCTAGAACAATATACACGTAAGATACACGTCCTTACGTCCTTGTGTACATGTAAATTGTTCAAAAGTGAAGAAGCAACAATAGAATTACAGACTTACAATATTTTTTTTTTACTTTTAATTCAAATACAATAGTCTTTAAGATACTTAAAACTGTCAACATCTATTCTTTTTGAAAATATTTATGACTTTATCATACTATCCAGACAATAAACAACAACAATAGGGTGGTGTATCTATATATTATTAATGTATATACATATATATATTTCAGATTCATTGTGCAATATAATAAGAATAAAAATTGAAAAATTTATGCAACATCAGTTGAGTTTTTTTGTAAAAATAGGCAATAACAACAACAATACAAAAATGGTGATATAAAAGGACATCAATTTTATATGGATGTCCTTTTAAGCCATTCAAAGTGATATTCTTATCCATTCTTCTATATTTATAAGATATATAGTCGATTTTTTAAATCTATTGTTTAGCTCCAACATCAGCTGCTGTTGCTCTATTATATTTTAGAATTAAATTGGACTATGATGAGGAATAAATTCTTTATAAATGAAAAATTATTTAGTTGGGACAAAAATTAAATTGAAGGTAGGAGGGATTTGTAGGAAACACCTATTTTAAAAAAATTATATTATTAAAATTTTATACGGTCTATTACTTCAATTATTATATTATTAGAATTATCATTAATTCAAATCTAATTTGTTTTTTTTTTATATATTTTAATTTATTTCGTAATAAATTTTTAGAATTATAACTGGAAAAGATGGTTTAAGTCCAATAGTTTGAATTTGAAGACAATTGAAAATAGTTTTAAAGAAGTTATAAAATTTTGAAAGCAGGAAATATTAAGTACTAAATTAAATATTTCAATTCAATTGGCACTGGGTCTATTAATTTCAAGTACATGAAATTTATGTATAATCTGTCACCTAGATACTCCCGGAGTTACTTCACTGCAGTTATGTCATTGATTTGAGTGTTTAAGCAAGAGCTTCGG
This sequence comes from Dolichopus griseipennis, assembly GCA_963082915.1. Lineage (NCBI taxonomy): Eukaryota > Metazoa > Arthropoda > Insecta > Diptera > Dolichopodidae > Dolichopus > Dolichopus griseipennis. The sequence continues at coordinate 29,131,256 of OY720442.1, read as the reverse complement.
GTTTCCGGTATTACTTGCAATTGAAGCTTTTTTGATCTTCCTAATCAAATCTAAATTATTGGTCCTGGTTTGTTTTGTTTTATTTTAGTTTCTAATGTCCCCCGTAAATTTTTATTGAGTATTGTACAAGTTTAATTTTTGAAGACTATGTCTCATGTCATACATTGTACTTTGCATTGTATAATTTAATGTTGACTTCAAAAATCGGCCGAAAAAAATGTATTAAAATGCTTTGTATAATAATAATAGAGTTTCATTTTCGAAAACTTTAAACTTAGTAAGTTGAAGTTGCTGAAGGAAGTTTTTGTTCTGTTTGGATCTCTGCCTTAAGTTCTAATTTTCTTTTTTCCTAAAGCACTCCCTTTGGAAGCACAGGACTTTGTGGAAGCCTCTTCACTTAATTCTATTTTATGCAATGACCTTCGTTTTTACCATGTCTTGTTCATTACTTTAAGCTCTTCTAACATTTCTCCTTCCTTAAAGGTTTCAGTCTTATAATAGTTTGAAGATCTTCTAAGAATGTGATCTAACCATTTGTACTTTCTTTTCTTGATTGCTATTTTTATTGCTTCTTGATCAGTAGCATTCCATAGATCTTCATTACTTATTCTTCTTGGCCAGTGTGTTTTGCATATAATTCGAAGGCACATTGTTTACGAATACTTGTAGTTTGGGTGTTTCCTTCTTGTTTACCAGTCAAGTTTTGCTACCATATTTTATGCCTATACTTGAAATATTTTTAGCTTTTCTGTGATGTTTCTGTTATTTGTGATGATCTGCATATTTATCACATTCTTCCAAAGATTCCTTTAGCTTTTGTCAATTTGTCAATAAATATTTTCTTTAATACCTTTTGCTTTGATAATACTCCCTAGATACTCCCTAGTGGACTGAAAACTTCTAAAAAAATTATGATACAATTGAAATTAATAAAATCATTATAAAACTTCACAATATTTCATAATATTAAAGATCTAGATTAATACACAAAATAATTTTAAAATCTTATAAGACAATATAAAAAAAAAACCAAAATCATAATTATTCGATTGAAAAACGCTATGAATCTAATAAATTAAACCAAGACCTACTAATTTAAACCAATTAATGATGGTTATCTGAACAAATATAAATAAATTTCATAATATTACGTAACATTTTGCAAAATTTTGTTTCTTCTTCTATACTTCTTTTCCTATTCAATACTTAATTCAAAAATTAAAACTACTATGAACTTCCTAAGCTTCTAGATTATGATAAAAATCTTTAAAAAAAAAAATTATAAATTATTGCCATGAAAATTATGAAATCATATTTAGTTCAGAAAAGTTTCATTCATTCATTCACTGAAAAAATTCATAATCCCATCCATAAAGTGACTCATTTTCGTTTAATTTTTTTGGGTTATTTAAATTTCATCTTCAATAGTCAGGCAAAGGTATATATTGAGCTTACCTTTTTTTTTCAGTCTATCTTAATGAAATATTTTTTTTTGAGTCTCAATATTGGCTAAAATTAAAATTGATCTGAATAAGAAACAGAAAAATGAATCATAAAGTTTCTTATAACTGCGGATCAAAATATAACAAAAAAAATTTTTTTGGGTATAACACTTTTAAACATTAAAAACGTTTTCTTATAAAATGATCTCTAGATTAATTAAAATTAAATTAAAGAGTTTAAAATTTTGTTTTTGTTTCTTAAATGATCCTAAATGAATATTCCAGATCAGAAATTAAAATGCTAGCAAGTAAAAGATTAACAAAACGGTCGATTTATTAAAAAAAAAAAAAAAAAAGAACCAATGAATAAAACAAAAAAAAAGATCGTGCGAATCCTACTGATAAATGATAAAAAAAAGAATATCGTTGAATTAACCTATGCTAAGGTACATACAATTTAGTAGACCAATGTAGATTTACTAAAAAAGGGTGCATTTTTAGAGTATCTCAACCTCCCCACAATTCAATATACTAAGATATCTCCACTTAAGCTATGCAATGAAGATTTACTAAAGAATGCTGAATCTTTAGAAAATCTAAACTGTTCTTCCAAGGCCGAAGATGTCAAATGATCTTCGTCAAACTGTGCAAAACTGCGTCGAAAACTAGACGACAATCGAAAATCTACACCTACTACCTATCTCCTGACACTAGCGATCGGAAAATATATTTAACAAAATTGCCGCCTGCCTTAATATGATCAATACTAAGCTCTGAAATTTATCAAAACAATAAACCAAGAGATGGGGAATACTGTGGGAAGGGAATCATATATATTAATCGGCTTGTTCGGTCGTAAAATTGCCGGTCGCGGCTAAATTATTTGTTTATAAATATAAATTATAATTTGAGTGTGGAAATCGCTAAAATTTTGAGCGCTTCGCCACACTAGAATAGATAAGTGCAGGCAAAGTTGTAAAAGCTTTGGTAAAATATTTTACCAAACAAATAAGATTAGACTATATAATAAATAAGATTTATTGGTAAAGAATGTCTGGATGATAGAGGCTCGAAGGAATAATGCAGGAATGGTGAAGAGGAATGGCTTAACTTACATGAATACAGAAGTAGCCTCTATTGAAGGATCTATTAGGTAGCTCCACAACTCCTGTGATCTATTAAACTTCAAAAACCAAATTTAGATTTAGCTATCACCTTCTTAAGCAACCTTCAGTTGTCTTTGAATTGCACGGCGCTCTGCAAGCTTGCTTTTCAACACTAAAAACATGTGTACTGACTTCTCCAACTTGACATTTTTATAAAATCGAACATAAACGAAAACTTAGTTCATTAATTCCCACCAAGTGGCGTTAAATTTTTATTTAATGTTGAAAATAGATCCTCTCCAAATCATTTTATCCATTCATTGATACTTTTTTTAATAAATTTTTCATGTTACTTTTGTTTTTTTTTTTTAGATCAAGAACATTGCCATTTCGATTCGACTCTAATTTTAGTTTAATTCTGTTTATTTTTAAAATTTTTATTATTTTCGTTTTTTTTGTTGGTTTGCTGTTAAATTTTAAGAAATTTTCTCACGCTTAAAAACTTGATTTTGGACAAAACAGACCTCATCATCACCATATACCAACTTAATCTTGTTCATTCTTGTCGCATTTGGTGTCTTTTTGTTTTGTTTTTATTGTTTTTACTACTCATAAACGCGATTTAATTTGCGAATCTTTTAAAAACAAAAAATTTCTCAATTGAAATGTTAAAAAAAAATTTAAAAAAAAAAACGTTGCTGTGCATTATAATGACACAAAGTGAGCACAAATACTAAAAGAAAAAGAGAAACGTAGAACGAATCTGAATATTTATTTTAAAAAATTGTTATCAGATTGATTTAATGAACTAATTAAATAAAAGATTCTGTCTGTCAAGCAAAAAATGTAGTTAGTGCTAATATTATTCAATGCAAGCTCTAGATCAAGACAATAACTCATTTCTTTTTCTTCCGAAGATCTTGGCTACAAACACACGCGTCCTTAATGGCTTGTAGTTGAGACCAAAGTGATCCCCTGAAACCTAATTAGTTGAACAGTGTTTGTTAACAGCTGGATTTTATTACATTATTAGGTTTTCCGAAATCGACTCATACACAGGGAAATATGCCGGCTAAAACCGATAGATTGGCGAAATATGCAGCAAATGCTGGGCTCAAAATGAAAATGGGGAAACTAATTAAATACCACACCGATGATTGTAAATGATACACCAATAGATTATTTAACGAAATACAAATATCTGGGGTGTATAATATCAACCGGAGGCGGAGCCTAAGAATTCACTGAAGATTAAATCAAAAAAGCTATAGAAGAAAAGAAAACATGGTCGATCAGAGAGAAAATAGTCCAAAAACTTCCAGTATTTCTGAACAGATGAATGCGCATTATATGTAAGATATTTTGGTCATTGAGAATTTCCAAACTAAAACCTGTGGAAAATAACAAAACAGAAGCCCATAAAACAAGTCATCAGGGAAAGAAAGTATAAATTGATTGGTCACGCCTTAGAAAAAATAACTCGATTGCCAAGGAAAGGACTTTAGAAGAATTGTAACAAAAGCAGGAAAAATGTGGACGGAAATCAAAGCGCTAGTGCGTGTTTTCTAACAAATAGAGTAGGATACAGAGGCTTTGTGGGTGCTCTAGAGAGTAGAAGAAGAAAAACTAAATTAAGCTTTCTAAAATTGATTATCTATAAAGTTGATGATGAAGAAGATTTTTAATAAATGTTTAAATTGAAGTGAAGGTAACACAAGCTCAACCATAATATTGAACTCGATCTTCCAGGAACTTAAAATTTAGTAGTGTTTTAGGGATCCGACTTAAAGTTTAGGAACGTTTATGCACATTTCAATTAACCACTGTTTCTAAATGTACGAATTTAGTTTGCTAATGTACTTGCTTTAACATTAAATGACAATTCATATTTCGAATTGTGTGCTAAATAAAAACTTAATTAATTTCTTCTTTTTTTCACATCATCGGAAAAATTTCATTGAGAGTTGCACTGTATTTTTTGGGGGTTTTCTCTCTATATTCAACACATGTAGTGATAAGTGCGGGTTCATATTCTGTGCTCCTTTTCAGGAGGTAATGATTCTTAAATAGTATTTAATTTTTGTTTTTTCTTTTCTTAACATCATTTTTAAAGAAGAGATATTTTAAAATATAAAAGTTTTTTTTTTAATTTTACCACCAGTACTGATTTCCAGTTTAATTGAGTTTACGATTTTAGAATAAATAATTTCATGTAGAAGCCGGCTGTTCAGTATAAAAAATTTCAATTAGGAGCTACATCCTTTTAATCTAGAAAGAAAATTTTAGGAAGAAGAACTTATGGACCGTTTACTCCTTCAATTTAGTCCTTTGTAATTCCTAAATGCGATTTTACGCACTGCAGAGTTTATTCTAACAAGAGCTCTGAAATATAAAAAGAATTTTTGTATAAATTGCATAAGTTATTCTCTACTTCTCAGCCATTCTGCAGCAGTTTGGCTGTCTTTCAGATACCCATGTTGGTTTTGGTGGAAATGGCATTTGCACTACCCATGGTGTTAGGTTTTCTACCAGCTTTTGAAGGTTTCCGTTAGTTTATATGTACAGAATATGCATGTTTAAAATTAGCGCTTGAAAATTTACCGAAGCGTTAGTTAATAAGTTGGCTTCGTTTATATATTTTCCAAAAAATAAAAATTTTAAAAGCATTTCTTAAATTTAAAAACAAAAACTTCAAAAACCTAAAACGTCACAATTTTTTTTCAATCTTTATGATAAAAACAATGCCTTAAGAAAATCTAAAAACCTATTAGTTACTTTAAAAATTAGCAGATGTTCGAATTGTGTAGGATGTAAGTATTTGTATATATAATGGACCAAATGTATTTGAAGATTGTCTTCAACATCTTAAGAAAATGTTTTTTTTATTTTTATATTTCTTTTTAACTATTGTGCATTTTGCTAAAAAAAAAAAATTTGGAAAAAACAATAGAATGCTCACAGTATGAAATCTTTATTTTGATGCGTAATGAAATATGATTGTTAGATTTTGTGTTTTTGTCTTTGTCGTTTTCTTTCTTCATTATCATCCTCACCTTCTAAAACTTCTTAGATTTAATATTAATAAGTAATGATAAATTAAAAGAAAAATAACAAAATGATGTTTGTGGCACGTGCTGGTTTAATGGCCAAATTCTGTTTAAGAAACTGTACCTAATATATTTCTAACCTGAAAAATGTCTTTGATTATCTTTAAAATTGTAAATAAGAAAGTTTTGAAGAAAATTTTCAACGTAGGCAGAATAAGATTCATAACGATAGAATTGATAGGAATTGAAGTAATTAATGAGAGAGTAATTAATTATTAAATTATTTACTTTTAAAACAACATTATAATTGTTATTTATCATAAAATCATATAAATTTTAATAGAATTAAACATAACGGTATTTCCTGCCTGCAGTATAAAAAACATACCAGTAAAGATCATGGCCTGAAAGGTATAGTTCTTTCAAGAAATAAAAGTATCTATGTATGTTTGGCCACTGATTTTAAAGAATATGATCTAACGGTATTTCCTCTTGCAGTAGAAAAATGCTAGCGGTTAAGATCTTGCCCTAAAAAATTTAGTTCTTTCACATAATAAATGCAAATAAAATGACAGGGTAGTGATTAAGTATATCACTTTTTGTAAATACAATAATATTGTGATTAGTTAGATATCTCCTATAACTTTAATAGTAAATAATTTGAAATAACTGTATTTCCTTTCATGATAAATATTGAGTTATTTAATCGGAATTAGATTAAATTCTTACTGAAAATTCAACTAATTTATTTTTCCAATCAACATAATTTTGTTTTATCAATTGAAGATGTATCAACCTAATGAAAATTACATAATTAAATAATAATATATCCTATAATTTGCCAATTTTCTCTACATTTTGTAATTATTCAAAAAAAACTTTCCATTAATTTAAAATGTCATCATTTGTTTCTCCTTTCGTCCTTTGCAAAATTGTACTTTTTATTAAATAATATTGCATAGCTTCCTACATCATGTTCTCTTCACAAATTATAATTAAAAATTTAATTTAATGGCTATTGAAAAAGTTGTTTATTTCAAAAATTTTAATTTAAAAACCAATTTTCTATTCAACAAAAGTTGTTTGTCTCCAATCAATATCTATATAACAATCAGCATGCAATATTCAACCTCAAAGTTAGCAAATAAAACTTCTAATAAAAAAAATATCCTGTTGATTTTTTTCTATTTGTAATCTTGATTATACTTTCATAGAAAATTATATTTTTTTATTTGATCCTTCTACATGTCCTTCAGTTCCATTTTATTTTTGATATTAAACTTATATTACCTACTACTGATTTTCTCTTTTATTCATAATACATTAAAATCTTTTGCAGTACCCAAACTCATGTTCATTCCTTGTACATGTTTTGAAGTCTCAGTTGCTGGAAATTTTTTTTTTTTTTAATTTTAGATAAAAATAACACTGGCAACAGCTTTGAATCCCATACCAAGAAATTCTTCAACCGATCAAAAACAAAAACACACACAAAATAAATCTGAAATACTTCAAAAATTACTGATGTCCTTGCTTGATGATCTGTGCGTCCCTGCTGTGCAATTTTTTGTACTGACTGCATAATAGTTTTTAAATCCTAAGTTTCTTCATAACATATAAGAAGATTAATGATTTTGCAATTTAAAAAAACATATGTGCAACATTCTATACTAAAATTGCACCAAAATTATAATCAACAACAAAATGATAATAATAACAGTAACACAAGGACATTAATTTTTTTTTTCGAAAAAACAATGTTTTTAAGAAAATCAACAGATAAAACAAAGAAATGAAAAAAATCCCAGTTAAAATGTAAACATTTTTAGGATTTTTACGTGTGTCAGGCCTGGATAAAAAAAACAAATAAATGAAAATCAAAATGCGCGCCATACGGATATCTTAAGATATTTTAAAGTAAAAAAAAACCATGTTTTAAAGAAATTTCTTTAAAGATTGCATTAAAAAAAAAACAATAACATAAGGTTTTAAAATCATAAGAAATTCTGGAATTGTTTTATTAGGAAAGTTGTTTGATGAATCCATTATAAAGACGTTGTATCCTGTTGATTATTTCGTTAAAAATTTAATATTTAACTTATGTTTGATTTATAAATTCTTGATTATTATTTAACAATTTTACAAATTACTGGATTTATTCATCAAATTAAATTAACTATGGAAGGAATTATTTGGCAAATTATTTAATAGTCCCTTGCTAAATAATTATTTAAAATTTAAGTGAGACATTTCAGTGATAAGTTTTACAGATATTTGTATATCTTTTATTGTAACAAGTAATTGCAATGATAGTAAATAATTAAAAGCGTTCGATTAAGAACGACTGGAATGTTAAAATATATTAAATATTTTTGCAAAGTCCCTAATTTTAATTATCTAAGCATCTAAATGTGTCTAGATTAATTAAATCAACTTTAAATTATATAGAAGCCAATTTGATTTGTTAAAATCCTCCTACAACTTTAAATAATGAAAATCAAACTGTTATTTAATTCTATATTCCGTTAAATAAAGTCAATTCTCCGTTTATTAGATAGAATAATACAAGTTAGTATAAATTTATGTCCGGTGATTTCTAAAAGGCGGTAGAAGTCAGTACTTCGACTTCGAAAAGGGGGTCTCTAATAAAATCAAGAAAATAATGAATTGTATTAAATATTCTGATATCTTCTTTTCAGAGGCATTGCATTAAGCAAGGAATTTCGCCGCCTCACTATTCTTACTAAAAGAGACGTAAGTTTTGTCTCTATCCATAAACTCTATCCAGGTCCCTATACTATAATAATTTAAAGTTTTTGTGGCCTTATGAAGGTTTATATTCTCCCTTAAGAAAAATGAAAAATCACACAATAAGATAATTAATATGTGATAGTAGAAGTTTAGGTCTTCAATTAAGAAGTATTTGTTGTTCTATAAACTCTTAATAAATAAGACATTTTTGGTGTATATGTCTTTTATGATCTAAAACTCAAGAATTTTAAGAAATATTTCTAAATATACGGTGGAATGGCATAGAAGATAGAGAGCCGACCGTTCATTTAAAGGCTCCAAATCGATTCCCAGTAAAAGTAAAAAAAAATTTCGTTCTGGTCTTCGACTCGATTCAACTAATATTCTACATTGGATTGAAATGCAATGGAGAATGGTAGCTTTAGTTTAGCTCCATTTATCCATTAGTAATGGCATACCCTATACCCTATTATACCTCATTATTCAATATTAAATTTTTACAATATATATAACAAATAGAGTCGTATCTATTGGAAATTTTAAGACGTTTCAATATGTTACAAGGCCCAGTGCTATCTCATGTGTAAATTGCATGTGGAATTCATTAAAATTAATTCTAATAATAAGAGTATAATATGTTCCCCCTGTTCCAAGATGTATTTATGGTATACCCAGGCTTATTAACCTAACAATTGAACAGCTAGGACTTAGACAAAAAAGAAACTAAATTCCTTTTAAACCAATTAGAAAAATCAAAACTTAATTTATAAATCAGTTGTTGTGTTACTCTGATTGTGTAAATTAATTTAATTAAATGTTTCTGTAAAACATACAATGATTTATCAAAAAACAGCCTCTAAAAATCGTTTAAAAGGGCTTTTAAGCGAATATTTACAATTTATATATTTTAATTGACTTTAATTATACAGTGTTTTCTTTTATTTTGATAGCAATCTTAAATATTTAAAATTGTATTTATTCTCTTTTATGTACGCAATGATATGGCAAAAAATTTAATTAAGGAGAGCCAAATATTAGATCTGAACCCCTTTTTATTTATAAAAGAGTTTTTTATATAAAAAGATATTTTATTTGTAATGAAATAATCATTTATCACAATTATATAAGTAAATGCATTAAAATCAAATTGTCTTGGGATTTCTACAAATTTTTCGGATTTAATTTTTAAATTGTTGAAATGTGGTGAATATTCACGAGTTAATTGAATCCATCAGATATACTATTATTAAGTTAATCTATTAAATATAAATAATTTTTCTTTCCGAATCGGCAAAAAACTTTGTCATGTTCCTAATTTGAATTATTTGAGGAAAACTTCCGGAGAATTACTGGTATCTTTGAACTTAGTATATTTTAACAACTCAATTGACTCTTGATGTAACCTTGATACAATTTTGATGCAAATGACGAATATTAACTCATTTGAGTATTAACTCCACTCACCTTCCGGTAAGTCCTCAGTTGCCCTGAATTTAGTTTGTTAAAAAGGCATGGACTATCTTCATAAAGGTCACGGTTATTACTTAGAAACTATTGTGAAAATAGTATAACTTAAGATTTCTTTCATTCGCAATTAGCCAGTTTCCAAAAATTAATTAAAATCAACTGCTCAATTCTTTAATTAAATTCAAAAGGTCTTCTTCAGCTATAAAGTGACCTTAAGTATAGTTCATAGGAAAACCATAGATATGTTTGTCTATGAGCTGGATAGCACTCTACCCTCTATGCCATCCAGCTCATAGACAAACTTATCAAAAAAATTTTTGTTTTACAAGAGCCATGGAAAGCATCGAAAGCTACGGATACTGCAGGCAATTCCTTTGGGTTGAGTGGGACTTTTTTAACCAAACTTTAAAAGGCGGTCTTTGATACAAATATACAGTTTTGTTTTGAAGATAGGAATTGGAATTGGAATAATGCTTCATGTAGGATTAATGTAGCAAATTCGAAGGTTCTTTAAGATTTGGATTGCTCGAGTGGTAGAAGATTTTGAAACTAAAAATGTTTCTAATAAAAAACCATTTCACTATTTTCAATATATATATACTTGAAGTAAAAAATCTCTTCAAGTACCTTAAAGATAATGGGAACTAACTTGTTTGAAGAAACTTTCAAGTTCACATCTGGATCTTCTTTGGGATGGGACGAACCTAAACAAAATACTCCTCCTTCTTAACGATTTTTGAATTAATATAATTTTGCTACTGATTTCATACATCAATATAATACAATACCCAATAATTAAATCATTAGGGTTTAGTTTAAAAAAATATTCCAAGCATTTTAATTATATGGAATGTTGCCTGAAAATATTTGCCAAAAAACGGTTTCTTTTGATAATGATAATCCCTATAATTATCAAGACAGTAATTATAAATGAGACTAGTTTTTATAAAGGTAATAAACGACGTCTAGTTTTTATAAAGGTAATAATCTAACACCTAATAACTATTATTATAATCTTAACGATTTTCTTATCATCTGAATTTAAAAACAAAAAATTTCTTAAAGCTGTTAAATCAACCGAAAATCCTGGCATTTTTTCAAATTCCTATAGAATTTTCCTTTGCAAAAATTGGAAATTATTTGCAATTTAATTATTATACAATCTGTAAGAGGTTCACAGTTGGATATCATTTAAAATTGTTTTATCTTGTTGTATTTTAATACATAATAAAAACTGCATTCATTTGTTATATTAAAATATAACAGAAATCTGAAGTAGGATATAGGTTTTATTAAAAAATTTCCAATTTGTCAAATTTCCAAGATTCTTTTAAAATGATCCGGGGTTTAACTATTTAATAGATTTTCTATGAAAAAAATAATCTTTTATTATTTTACTTAAAAATTGAATAGCATTATTGCATTATTGTATTCTTGTATTAGAAATTGAAGTGATTGATAGGCTTAAACACTTCAAGGTGCAGTCAGTTTGATAAATCCAATATAGTTAAACACTTTTTTCAATTTTAGAGTATAATTGCACCAGTAGTTTCAGCTGAGGCATATACTAGTATATTTTATACTATTAGTTTCAGTTTATTATTCCTGAAGAAAATACTATTTATTAGTATGGACGGATTTTTCAACTAAATGAATTTATGAAAAATTCAGAATAAACGGCAGACGAACAGACGGATCCATATTGCTCGATCGACTTACTTTTCGATTCTAATCCGATTCATACACTTGAGTCTATATTAATCTCTTCTCCTTTACAGCGTCACAAACGTAATGATTCATAATGGTATAGATAACGTCCGTAGGGTCTGTACGGAAAAATTCCACAAGAAAAGGTCCGGAAAACAAAATTAAAAAAGTCGCCAAAGTACACTTTTTTTAAATGTCTCCAAATGAAAAGAAAAAAGCCCCTTACATATTGTGCATGAAAAAAGTTTAAATGGATTTTCAGAGTTGGATACAATCAGGGTTTCAATCATTTGTTTAGCGAGGGTTTGGGGATATAATATATTACAATATTAAATGCTACAATCTAGACAGAAAAATTCCTAATAGTTTTTTTTAAAGCGAAACCTCTGCTTTTTCCAGAAATATAGACAAATTCTAAGTTTTCGCACAACCAATTGAATCTAACTGTCATATAGAGTATATAAATACTTTTGCGGAGTATCTGCTAGAAAAGTGTATGTTGGAGACTTCAAATGAAAAAATTCTCCAAAATACACTTTTTATATGCAAAAAGTCTCTAAAATACAATTTCTTTACAATTTTCGAGTCCCAAAATTTGGCGACTTTTTTCCTACAGCGCTTCGTAGGAATATAAAAATTTAATTCCAATAGATTTTTAGTATGACTCTCAGAAAAAGAAGCAACTATTTAAATATAATCAGAAAATAATAAATAGAAGTTCAAAAAACCAGACCAATTGTCTCTAATATTATATATTCAAATAAAGCGACGCGCGCTAAAAGCGTTATCTTATAAACATAAAATTATGGCGGGATTTCAAATTTTTTTTGATAACATTTTTATATTTTTAATCCGTTATCTTATCAATTTCCATTTTTTACATTTTCCATTCGTAATTCATTTTCGATAATAATTTTAATAAAATCTGTCTAAAGTTAAAGTATATAGTTCGGATAATAGTCATTGTATATATATCATCATAATCAATGAATAAATGTTTTGATAAATAAGTACTCAAAAAAAAATTCAGACCACGATTAATATTCAAAAATAATAATATTGTGATTAATTTCAATATATGCATCTAAAATAATTTACTGAGGGGCCACATATTTAATTGAATTTAGAGGGGGAACACATTCAAAACATAATGTCAAAAAAAACTGACGAATATTGACAGTTTGAATTATTAATATTGCTTTGCATACTAATCTAATAAATCTTTAACAATTATTCATTCACGTTAACACTTAAAGTGATTAGAAAAATTTAAAAGTTTTGTGAAAAAGGTAAATAAATTGTTAGGTTATGCTTCTGTTAAAATTTATTATATTTATTTATGATTAGTTATTTAATTTATACAACAGAAAAGTAGCATATATGCGAATATTAAAAAGGGAGAGAGCTCTTAGTTTCAAAACGATAACGGACAAAATATAAATACTTCGTACATTTCGTATATAGATTTGCTTATTTGTTAAAAAATTTATGATTCAGGAACTATAAGTATACTTGAACATCTATCCGCTCATTGCATGTAGAATGTTCTGAACATAGATCAAATCAGACAAAGTTCTATATAGAATGTCATAAAGCATCAACGCATAAAGCTAATCCACAGGAAAAGTAAATATAGCTAGATAAGGCACGCGCTAAGAAAGACAGCTTGAACGCCCATGAATCCGTAGACTAAAATCCCTAAAAGGAAAGAAAAGTGGAAAAAGTGAACTGTAGGAAACAAAATAAAAGAAGCAGAAAAAATCAAAAAAATAAAATAAACTCTGCTACAGAGAAAATATTTCATACAACGGCTTCTATTATAAACAACTGTAAAAAATAACTACTTTTAATATTATTTTCAAATAACTTCAATCAAACAACAAAAAAGATTGTAAATCTTATCAAAAATAGTAATTCTAATTGTTTATAAACTCAACAAATATGCGCAAAATTGATTAGCATTTTCATTTTAGTTTTGCAAAAAAAAAACTAAAAACATTGTATTGAGCCCCACAATTGATTTCGCCACCCCAATAAAATAGTAATTCTTTTTTTATAAAAAATATATTTAAATAATAATCAAACCGCACTTATCAGTTGAAATAACTCCATTTTTTTCGATATTTTTCAAATCATATTCAAATTTTAAGTAAATATTTACTTTTAATAATATTTGGCTCGTGGCAACATAATTTTTTTATGATGTTCTAACAGACAAATATATGACACTTAAAAATCATCATAATCAATATAATACACATATTGTTGTCTTTATCCGAATATTGACAAAAGTTTTTTTTTTTATAAAAAAACGACACTTAAAGTACGAATACGCTTATATGTAAACATTAATATTCTAAAAGATTTCGTCCATTTCGGTTTTTAATTTTTTTTTTTAATAATATAAACATAAAAAACTGCAGCTGCGATCTTTTTTTTTTTTTTTGAATTTTTTTATGACTTATTAAAAAAATATTTGACAGAATAAATAAAATATATAAATAGAAAAATAACGCTTGGCATTGATATTGTATTTTGTTACAAAAAAAAAAACGAAAACAACAAAGCGAAATGACATTGACAGAAAAATATAACGCTGTCGAAAATAAAATGTCATCAAAGGAAATATGAAAGTTAAGGAGATAAATGGTGAAAATTGATATTTAATAATTAAATGATTGATTCAAAAGTTTTATTTCATAAATTCATTTTTAAAATTAAATCTTTTATTTATTTATTTATAATTAGTACCAGAACAATAGTAAATATTGCTTGATATTATTATAGTTCTTTACCCATTTGGCATTTGGGCTTCTTAAATTCAATACTTTCTATTTATTTATAATTACAATATTAATTATTTTGTTTATATTATATATTTGTATATTAAACCTTTAATTAGCTTTTAATAAACAAACTATCACAAAAATTGTAAGAAAATTCCAAGAATTCTTAAGCAGAAGAAGGAAAAAGCTTACATTCCCATATCCACTCTAAATATTTAAAATCTACTTGAATTTAATTACCCAATTTTAACTGGAGTACTTATCTCCGCAATTTTATATCTAGACTAGATACTAAAAAGTTCTATTCGTGTTCTTTATGATAATAATTTCACAAAAGTTTTATAATTGTTCACTATTTTATTCAACAACTCTTTAATTAGTCCCACTTTAATTAGTCTGTTATACGCGTTTTCCAATTCTTAGGATTTACAAGAATTCGAGAGAAAAGTCAACTTATTGTACATGAGTAATGGGTTAGTTAATATAAACCTTACAATACCAGGGAATTGAGATTTTAGCTTTTAAAATTTAAAATTAATGAGAACTGAGGTCTTCAAAGTAAAAAATTAGCTCCCAAATCTTATAGTTGTACATTGATTAGATATTTAGTGTTTTGATATTTTTTAATATCTTTTTAATCTTCGTATTTAACTGTAAATCCATTCGATGCCATATCACTTATAATCTTTAAGGAAATATCGAGTTAATTGTTTAATTAATCAATTTTTAAAAATCAATTGTAAGGAATCATTATAAAGAAACAGGATACTATTTTAGTAAGATTCAAATTCTGCCTTCAATCATGTCTTGTAAGAAACCCAGTATAGCAATTCATCATTAACTTGTAAATATTTATATCCATTACTGGTATTTTATACACAGTTTTTTAATTTTTTGTTAAGTCAGCACAACAAACAGTTGTCTACTAATATCAATTTAAAATTAAAAAAAAAACTGCCATAAGCTCTATACAAATTTACTTAAGAATTAAAACTCTATGGCACAGCAAGGATTCTATAAACTCTTTTTCAAATTTCTTAAGTCCTTTCCGAAAGGATTAAAGAAAACAAACCGATTAAATGAAAAATGATTTATTTTAAATATTAAATATTAAGAATAATATTTAGATATGCCAGGAATAAAATTATAGGATACTCTGTCTGTATAATATCGGTTATATCGGAATCCTTTGATTTTCTTGAGGATTTATCCTAGAATATTTAATCGAAAGAATTCAATTGTGTTGAAAGAAAACTGGATTTATTTTTAAGACGAATATTATCAACATATGTGAACATACAACGCATATATACTTCTCCAGGCTTTTGTTAAGGAATTTATAGAAATTTAAATAAGCCTTAAAAGTTATTGTTGTACAGGACCCCATTATTATTTCTATTTTTTTGTATTTGAAGATGGCATGAGGACAATAAAATAGTTGCATTTATGTTTTTATTTTGTATTTAAACCCATTCCTTTTTCAAAATAACAAATAAAAAATAAAAATATTTTCTTTTAAGATTTTCTTTTCTTTTATTTTTATACTAAGAATTTATCATTTTTTAACTCTTCTTTTGTTATCCTGCAGAAATAAATAAAAGGATTTTGATATGATATCCTTTCAGAATCAAAACAGTTTTAGTTATCAGATAAAAAATTGAATTTAAATGTAAATACTGTATATATATATATGGGAAATCATTGGTCCGTTTAGAGATTATGATAAAAGGATTTAAAGAAAACTATTTTCTAGAAAAAATATCCTTCAATCCCTTCCTTATAATTCAATTGTTTAAGGATGTGCCTTATAAATAAAATTCTTTCTTCCCCTGCCAATGTCTTCGAAAGCCAATGACACAATACAGTAATATTGAATTGATTTAATTATTTAAAATTTTTGCATATGAATAGAAATAAAATTATCTAGATCAAATTTAGGTCAATGATAATGCTACTGATATTGCATGATATGAAACATTGCTAGACCTTTTCTAAAGGGATTAAAAAATGGGGTTCGACTGAGTTTTTCAAGGAATAATATAAAGAAATTTATTTATGTCATTCAGTCATGAAACTTTTAATTAAAATTAGTCATAAATTGATGATGCACCTAAAGGTTATTTTTTTGGAAAAATTGCTTTGTTTGCAAATCTATGGCCTCGTTCATATTTTTAAAATGAATACTGAGCTGATATTAATTAAATAAATTTCAATTTCTCAGATTCAAATAAAATCAATTCCGAAAGTTTGCACGGAGTAATTCCTTAGAATTTAAGTTAGGTTGGTAAAAAGTTGTGTTTAGTCCTATGATTCATAAATTCCAACCCTTCCTCAAACTACCTTTAATAATCCTTATCCTTTGTAAATCCTTTTGCAGTTTCAAAACGAAAGTGTTCAGTTGTTCTAACGGCTTTATTGCAATTTCTACCAAATTTAAAAAAAGGAGTGTTTTTGATCGGTTAAACTGCAACATTATCCAGGGAAGCTTGATAATAGCTCTGGTTGATTACTGGACGCTATTACTCCAACCATTTATCGCTAATCAAATAATCATTTTTTTTTTATAAGTAAACGCTTTTTATTAATCAAATTAATCATTGGTTTTATGTCATATGTTGCTTGGTGCATTTAATTAGTGATTTGTGGCTTGGTGCAAAAGGGCCCAGATATGTTCTTACGAACCATAGTAAAGAAAAAATAAAATGTAGTTTTTCAATTTTCTCGAAGCAACAATTAGGCATAAAATTGCAGCAGTGCACCGAAAGAAAGGAGTAGCAGAGTAAGAGTAGTGTTTTGAACTATTAAAGATTAAGTTTAAATTGAAGCAAATGGTTATCCGACATTGCAATTCCCAAATTTATGTAATAATCAAACTTCATTAAAGACAATTAATAACCATCAGCAGTTTTGGAAAAAGGCAAACAATTTTAAAACTATTGATAAGTAATTATAGTTGAAATTTTGTAGTATATTTAAAAGGTTTCAATTACATGGTGCATTCATCTGTAATTTCTCACATAATATCAATTAATAATTCAATAAATTTCATCTTCACCTTTGTTACATTTTAAAAAAAAAAAGTAGCTATCAAATAACTTTATTAGACCATCTAACAATTAAACGGAATCATCCCAATACCACCACCAGTTGCATAAAATTTCCAAAAAAAAAAACCGGAATGAAAAATGATCGCTAAGCAAAACCACCTTCCACCATAATATTTTCAACCAATAACAATTACGAATATAAAATAAAAACATTTCACCTTTAGTTTTTTCATAATATGCTAGAAAATCCAGAATTTTAACAGACGCCAGAGACTCCTTTTTTAAATGGGATCGATTTCATTTCGAAGATTGATACCAACCATTTCTAATTTCTAAAACTTTTTTTTTAAAATGGCAAAAGAAATGATTTTCTATTAATTTTAAATTTCAAAACAAATGAAAAATATCTGCCGCGATTTCTTTTTTTATTTATTTACCTGAACAGTGCATTTTTACCTGTTTTTAAAATATAGCAATTTTTTTTTTAAATTTAGTTTCTTTTTTTTTGTGTAATTAACAATGAGTGTTACCGTGAAGTGCCAGTGTGTAGTAAAGTTTAGTAAAATTCAAAAGCTTGGATTAGCAATTGAACTCGTAGTTATTTCGGAGTATTTTGTTCTATAACATTCCTGGAAACCTCAGAATACCAAACTGCGTCATCGTCTATACCACTAATCAAACTTCAATTATTCTTGCAACATATAGGAAATAAAAAAAAATCTCCTGAGTTATAAGGACCAATCAAAATTTCATCAGAATTTGTCCAGTCGATGTATCCCTTTAGTCTTCTTTTAGTTTTTATAAGTTATACAAGTTCGTATTTTTTAACTATCCTACGCATCAAAATGTGTCAATATTAGAAATACAAAACATTTAAGGAGATATGAAGTTAATAAGATAATGTCAGTTAAAAATGTGCTCTTTTCCGTCCGTCGTTTCTTTTCTGTTCCGCAATAGCATCTCATTTCTGTTAATATGTTCATTTCCTATTTCTAGCGCATTCTCATACTATTTGGACTGGACGCTTTAAAAAATTTTAAAATTGAAATCCAATGCAGTTGAATTTACTGCATTTGTTAAACTTATACACCCACGCATCAACGACATTTTTATTTTCGTAAAGTAATTAAGGAATATATATATATCCTAAAGATACGCACAAAATTGTTTTTCAAGGATCAAAGAATATTTTAATTGTTCTTTTTCAGAATGAATATATATATATAAATTTATATATATATATATATATATCGATAGCCTGTTGCACCTTTTAGGTATCGTTATAATACTCTTAAATATTATCAGATTCTGTTTTTGTACGTTTTAATATTATCATGTATGCTATCTTTCATACAATACGTTTCAATATAATATTCGCCTAGAAAATTGATTTGCTATCTCTTTTTTTTTTTTTTATTCTTTTGTTTTTTTGTTCAATTTTTTTTTTTTGTTTTTTTTTTTGTAAGTCTAGAGTTTTTAGTATTAATTTTGCTTTTATATGCATTCAATAGCCATTTTAAAGGACGAAACTGAATAAAATGGATTTGTAAAGGAATTTTGTATTTCTTTGAGTATCAATTTTTTAAAATGCATTTAAAAAAATAAAAAAAAAAAAAAAATTAAATAAAAAAAGAACAAAAAAAAAAATTTAAAATAGAACCAGGACTAAAAAATGAACTAAACATCTGCTTTGACTCTGCATGTATTAATTTAAAATCCTTATAAAATCCTTGAATTGATTCCTTTTGATATAGGTATATGTATTCATTTTTTTTTTTATGGCTGTACTAAATTTTAAATTGGATTTATTTTAAGATTCTAAGTTTTAAAAAACTGAGCGTTTTAAAATAAAAATCACTAAAAAATTATAATGGTACTATAATAATTTCTTTTATTAAATGATGTCTGCAAAGTTATTATTAAAGTAAGCATTTTTTTAAATTAAAATTTTTTTTGGAGGAAGCTCAGAATTTTAATTAAAATACATTGTTATTTATTATGGGGGGTAGACTAACACTAAGGCCTTGCGGCCAGTTGTGAATCCTGATCTGGACCTTTATATATTTTAACAGTTTAGTATAATATCCTATTTCTTCTGCTTCATTTCAAATAGTTTTAGATTCCTGAAAATTTGGTAATAAATCTAGGAAATACTAGAAGATTTATTAGTGACTCTTTTATAAGATATTGCCACACTGTTTCAGTTTGGAAATAAAAGTATATTTTTCTGAATATTTTATTGAAAATTTTTTTAAATTATGACTTTAAGTTCTCAGGGACTTTTAACCAACGACTGCGATTCCGACGAAGATATCATAATTGTATTGCAGAGTTAGTGTGACATTAAAGTTGGTTTTCTCTGATATCTGTGGCTTTGCTTTTTTTAATAAATATAATCCGACCTGGGTTCGACATCATAGCCACGGCTATCCACCGGTCGGATTATAAGTTTTCAAAAACTGTAATTTCGAAAACTTCTTTTGAATTTTTTAGATATTGGAGTGGGCTTTATCAATATGACAACAAGAGTGATAAGACTCTGAAGATAATCATTGCTACAACTCTAAACTTTTTTATGTCGTAGTCGTTATATATAAAGGTTTTTATTTGGTGGGACTTCTATTTTTCTCGCAGTAGAAATTAATAAATAACATGTATTAAAGTTTCAATCGACCACTCTTAGAATGATGTTGAACTGCAATGCAACTTAAGTAAACCATCAAAGACTATATTAAAGTAAAATCGATAACAACATGGCAACTTCAAACTTACCAATATTGGTAAATTTAACAGAAAAACAAATTTTATTCCATTTTGAAAAACCTTAAAAATTACCTGGTTCAGGTAATTCATTTTTTCAAAATATTTAATGATTTTATTGAACATAAGTTTTGTAAAATTTAGTGAGTTGTCTTGGGTTCAAGTTGAACCAATTGTTTATCTTTGTTTATTTTGTTTATAACTTATTCATATCGGAAATTAACAAAGTAATAACTTGGTTATTCCTACGTGATAGGAATTTCCAAAAAATTTAAAAAGAAGTTTAGAAAAATATAGTACATATTGGAAAATATCAACTGATTCTTAATAATTTCCATAATATATTCAACATCATCATCAATTACTAACAATATTATTTTATATATTGGCTAAGGTGTGCATAAGTTTAAAACTATTCCTGACCTTGATCTCCAGGGCGCTTGTAGAAATTTTATAATATAAAATTGATTCATTTGGTATTAGATTTTAGTTTTACTTCCATTTTTTAGTTCAGTTTTAACTAGAAAACTATAATCACGATCAACAACATACACCAACTATTAATTAGCTTTAATTGGTGGCAAAGAGGTTTCATGCGAGAGGCCCAAATTCGAATACCAGTGAATGTGAATAAAATATTTTTGGTTTCCGACTCCACTCAGCCATTTTTCGTCATTTAGATTATTGCCAATTTAAAAGGAATATTGTACCAACTGTTTCAAATCGGTCATTTATTTATAAGAGTTGCTTGTGGATCAATCTATCTAGATTCAATTAAATAACCATCAAGTCATCTTTTTAAACTTATTTGTGTAAAACTTATAAATATTTAAAATCTTTAATATTGAACTAAATTGCATTATAAAATTGGTATTAATATTCAACTTAATTTTAAAATCCTAACCTACCCCTCTAATTTTTCAAATAACCAACATCCATCAATCTGGTTTTAAATTAACAATGGATTTATTTTTTGCTTCTTTTAAATAATTTCGATTTTTAACCGCAGATATTACCACAAATAATACCACACATTATATAATAAATTTTTCCACTTCAATTCTTCCTCAATGTTATATTAGCACACAATCCTAAAGGAAGGGGGAGAAAGATCTGATGTTTTTTTAAATATACCTATACAACCTATACAAATCCTTGCAGGATCCGTTCTATTGCATTTTGATTGATTTCATAAACCACCACTAAGAAAACAAACAAAAAAAACATTGAATTGAAAGGTATAAAAAAATGTATAAGAAAAGAAACGATTGATCAATGATCTAAATCTGGTAAAAAAATTCTATTGTCTTCAATGATATTATCACATTTTAATCTTTAAAGAGGTACACAACTTTCTCAATATGAAAAATAGGATCAATACAAAAGCAAAAAGATATTATAATGAAATTAAGATATTTGATTTATATTATCATATCATATAACAAAAGGAGTTCTTCTTTGAGATTGAATTTGAAGGATTTTTTGTATTCTTAAAAAATTTTTAAGACATCTAGATCAATTTTTGTAAGTTATTCATCATTAAAGATCATTTGAATCATTTAAAATGTTGAACATCAAAACTGAAGTATTACACGAGAAAAAACGAAGACTTGAATAAATACAGTAAACTCAAGATAATTTGAATTGTGAAGACAAGTATCCAAATAGCGCGCGGACATGCAGTTTTAGCAGTCAAGATTTTTGTTCTCATGTATATTCGTTTTCTTTTACTTTTGAAGTAATTAATTTTGTGCTAACTCTTAATGATCTTCAGATGCGAATGTATTCCTAATTCGAGCCTAGGCCTAGTTCATTTTAGCCTTTTCTAGATTCCTCTATATAGAATATCTAGCTCACTATGTAAATCAGAACGTACCAGGGAACAGTCATATTGTTACGAAGCACTTTACTTTAAAATTATTTGATTTCTCTGATGTCTTCGTTTGGCATAGCCCCAAAGTTGTATGCCGTACAACTACATAGGCTAGATTATTTGCTTATATAACAAAATTTTGTACTCTATTGGTAATCTAGACTTCCGACCTAGAATTCAATACATTTTTCCTTATTATATCAAAAAAGTTTAAGTCGAGGATTTACTGTTATATATTCAAATATTCACATTACATCACTTTCAATTATCCAGATGCGAATATTCAAAATTTTATCAATAAAACATTATAAATAAGTATTTAATAGACAATAAACCACTGTTTAACAACAGTTTTATGAAGATGTTATCCTTGATATTAACAATGAAACAGTGATTACAAAGAATACCAAATAATTTTAATCCTTGTTAATCTCTAAACTCAATCCTTGATTCTAGTTTCAAATCAAATGAATTACTTTACTTCAGGACCTTATATATTAATTTCCTAACATAGATCCATATCATATTTTTAAAGTTGTGACTTTGTAAATTATGATGGGATTTTAAAATTAAAAAATTGGGAAACGCATCTGCCATAAGAAAATTGAAAATCTGAAAAAGAAAAGCACAAAAAAAAAACGCAAAATTGCCAAGGAAGTAAAGAACAACGAAAGAAATTCCATAAATAGTTCTTAATAATTTTAAAGCACAGCTCGTCAGTAATAACAACTCTAACTAAAATATTATTAAAAGAATAAAATACAACAAACTTAACAAATATTATAAAAATTTTAATTTGAAAAATTCATTAGTTTTTTTTATCAAAATAACTTTTGTAGGACTGAATTTGGCGTTTTGCAACATGAACAAATTTTTGAGAAATTAAGTAAAACGAACACGTTCTTCTTTTAATATTTTTGTTACTTTTAAAAGAATTGAAAAAAAAAGAGTGAAAAAATGTAGTGGACTTTCTGCAAACTTTGTGGATTTTTTTAAAACAATTTTTGCCTCAAATCACAAAACCATTTTATTTTTTTTTGTCCTTATTGTTACTCTTGGGAGCACAGGATATCTACTAGGCACCTCCATCTGACTCTATTCGGAGCTGTTATTTTTGCTTCCTCCCATGTTTTGCCAGATATTCTTGGGGCGGCCTCGTCTTCGGGTTCCTTGTTGGCCCAATCTAGTGCTTCCTTTGCTATGCTTTCTTGCGGTTTTCAACGTGTGTGCCCTATCCATCTCCACTTTTTCCTTTTGATCTCTTGCCCGATCGGCTCTACTTTAGCAAGTTTCCATAGGTCATTATTATTGGCTAATTGGGCTAGTATACTCTCCATATGATTCTAAGACATTTGTTAATTAAGACCTTTAGTTTGTGTGTGATGTTGTTCGTAACTAACCAGGTTTCAAAGTACCTAAAATTCATTCAATGTACCTACGTCCTTTTCTTATTTATAAAAAATTAGATCGCCCAATTTATAGCAGGACAGGAAAAAAATCAAGAGAATATAAAATACACAAATATTTCAAAAATTTTGACTTCAAAATTTTTTATTAAAATTTATTAAAAAACAAAAAAATTATGAAACGGTTTATAATCAATAATAATTTTAGATCTGTTCTTCTTTAATGTCACAAAATTCCCGAATAAATTGTTTAAAATACGGAAACATTGTACTGAATTAAAATTACATAGTCATAATTTTTTTAAAAGAATTTTGAAAAAGTTGGACCGGTTTGAATGTCTTATGTTGCTTCTTGATACAATTCTTGTATTTTGACCAGAGTAGAGTTTACATTTTAAATATTGAACTTAGAATAAGTTCTTAACAAAATAAATGTCGAAGCACCTTCCTTAAAAAAGATGAGATAAGTAACATGACGACTAAATATTACGTAAGTAATATCTTCTTACCCTATCGGTTCAAATAATATGGTTTAGCTTTAAAAATTTCTGGATTTTCCTCGTCATCGTATGCATGGAATCATCTCCTCCAGTCACAGTATACAAAGAAGCGATTCTCTAGTTACCGTATACATAGAAGTAATTGCCTAGCAAAATCACCCTTTACAAAGAGTTTACTTGGGAATCAATATCTAAGATACTTGTTAAAGTTAGGTTAAACATTGCAGCATATTCTATCCACAAAAACGTATGGGGATCAACATATATGCTAAGGATTGACTATCCATTATTACACGTCATTACTTAAATTTTTTCTTGAGACAATCCTAAGGCCATCCTAATTGGCATTTATAACAGTTTTTACAAGCATTTTACTAAAAATATGTTATATCTACATCTTTTGCCTAATCAACTTCCATTAATCGTTGATGGATTCAAGCAAAGAAGCTTGCCTGTATTAAAACACCCCTGACTTCCCATGACTGCTTCAAGACTTAGATTAACAAAACTATTTTTAATTATTTTCCAAATATTAATCACTACTTTGTTCTGCTTATAACATTCAAAATAAAAAACCAAATATGTATAAAATCTAACAACAAGAATTGGAAGGAGAACTTATGGATCGGATCTTTATATAATTGCAAAATAATCCATAAAAAATTCTACGTTTGATTATTTTTTTTTATTTCTTAACTTAACTTTACCTTTTGTACCTCACACATTGATATTTTTATAGTACTTATAAATTTTGTTAGTTGATTCAATGGATGAATATTTTCTTTGGTTGAACGGTTACTTTCTTTTAATATTAATTTGATTTTCATTAAAAAACAAAAAATTAAGATAAATTAAACGCGAACTGAAGTTTTTAAAAATATTTTTTTTTTTAGGTAAAAAACCAAAACTAAAATTTAACGAATTGCAATGCAATCCAAACTAATCAACATGTTAAGAATCATAAAGTTACGATTATGTTGAGATGATGATGATGACGATGATGATTGACAACATATAAAAAGGGATACAAGAAAATTATGATGAGGAGCTGAAGTTGAAAATATGAAAAACAGAAACCTATATATATAACATAGGTGTACATAAATATAAATTTTGGGTTAAAAAAATATACCGCCAGATACACCAGTTTAGGTGAAACGAATTATCAGTAAATTAAGCGGTAGTAATAATATAAACAAAAGATTGACACCATGAAATGAGTCCCAGAAATTAAATATTAATTTAAACTTGAAATACTCTAAAGACAGATATCCCTTCCTTGTGTCCCTTCTTTCACTCTCTTATATCCCTAAAATAAGGGATAGGGGTCCTTATCAATCCGCAACAATGTTAGTTTTCTTGTCCTAGAACTGTGATTAGATTTAAAACTGGCACTTTGTCTCATTTAAAAATACGCCTACTTAAATAGTTTTATTGAACATCTACTGTGGATCATTTTTGAAGACATTACTTCATCAAGTGAAACTCTCATAAGTTTTAGTTTCTATTGCAATCATTTTTAAGATATTAAGATATAAAATTCTCTTCCCATAACCTTCCCAGAATTTATAAAATATCTTCAATTTTGATATAATTTCGGGATTTTTAAAAGCATTTCATTAAGAGCTTTAGGACCTACAAAGCACATCAAATTTTTTATTTGAAACTAAAACCTATTTCCAAAGACCAGTTGGTTTTAAGATCAATTTTGTACTAAAGTTGAAGGAATATTAACCATAAGAGTCAAAGACAATGATATTTCAATTATTATTCAAAATCTTTTTCAGAAGAAGATGAAGACGCAATAGTGCCTTCGCTTGTGTGTTGCATTTCAAATAAAACCCTTACCGAATTAGTAAATTAACAGTGAAATGCGACAAAAACAGAAACCTCCTCTACTTTAACGTTGCTTTATTTTAGGAACCTGCTTTACCTTGACGGAGCTTCTAATGGTGCATTGTGTTCATAAAAGACTCTAGCGAAGATCGAAGCATTAGATCAAAGTTCTTCAAAATATTTCGTAGCATCCAATGCCAATGAAATAAAACTAAAATTAAAAATCCAGCCGAACGAACCTACACGAACATCACTTCGTCTCATCGCATTTTGTAATTCATCAAAACGTATTTTAATTAATGAATGCATTGTCTCTAGCGCCATTATGTAGAATTATATAATGGCGCTAGATACTATTCCAGCATTAGATCAAGTTTTTTTCAAAAAACCTTTGGAAAATATTTCATAGCATCCATTGCACAAAATTTCGACAAATTATAGGTACATATTTGTATTTGAGTTTTTTTTTTTTTAATTTTGTTTTTAATACAAGGTATACACTCTTAGAAGGAAACTTCTCATTATCAGGACAACGTTGAAACATTTGGCAATTATAACCGATTAGCGATGAGACAAAAACAAAAAAATTTAAAATTTTTCTGTTTTTGCTTAATTTTTCTTTACCCAAGAGAAAATTTTTCAAGATTTTTTTTTTTTACCAAAGAAAATTTAAACAAAAAAAAAAGATGAAATTTGAAAAAAAAAAACTGCAATTTTAATTGCATTTCAATTTGAATTTTCACAGATGAAACAAACTAAAATGCATAAAAAACAATTCGTTTTTTATATATATACATATAAATAATATATATATATATATACATAAATATAGACATATTTTAACAAACTTAAAAACATTTTCACTTTATAAAGAATTTATTTGGAAATGAAAAAAAAAAAAAAATATTTTTTTATGTATTTTTCGGTCAATAATAATAAAAAATGAATTAAAAAATTTATTTCGCGGTTAGATAACCGTAAAAGAAAAGAAAAAAATAATAAATTGAAATTATTTTTAATATTTTTATTTTTTGTTATTGAATTGTTACTATCTTCCTTATTTCTTTGTTGTTTTTTGTGTTTATTTCTGTGTACTATTACCGAAGGTTATTAAAGTTATATACCTTTTATGAAATACCCTGTTAAAATGGTTTGGTGTTGCCATATTATCTTAAATTTGAAAATCAAAATTTTGTTTTTACAAGTTTAAAACGTTTAAAATGGTTTTTCAGCATTTGATTATAGGAACATTCTTCGAAGAATGAACTCATAGAGCAATAAGAGCTATTTGACTGAAACTGTAAGTTAATAAAATAATGTAACTTTAGCATTTCCTGCTCATTTTCTGTGCGAGGTTATTAGGAATTCAAATTATAAAGCGTTTTATAAAACAACATGTTGCTATATCTACAGCTTTTAGCAATTCGTTTGTTGTTAGAACTGCAAAAATGTTTGATTGTAAATGTAATTCCAAAAGCTGGCGATTATGATATTTATAATTTGCCTAAATTTTAAGAACAATCTTACGGATTCTTCACGAAGTTATCATTTACCTACCCGTTATCTTAATTTTTTCCATCCTTATCCTATCCCATACAATCAGAACTAGCTGAGATACACAGGATCATATTCCCAATTTCTTATTTTAGAATAAAAAAAAAAGAAACAGGAAAAAGATATTTCTCCTCACTCGAAGCTTTTAAAGAGTTTTAAGTATTTACCTGGAGATTGTATTTTTCTATAAGATGTTTCAGTATTCTATATCTGACCAATCGGTGAATACATGAGGGCCTGTCTTTCAATCGCACAATTATAAATCAGATATAATTACTTGTATAAAATAAAGGTATACAAGGACTTGTGCAAAAATCATAAGTCAGATACAAGATACAAGTAAACAAGTAAGTCAGATACAATAAAAGTGTACAAGTACTTGTACAATAAAGATATTTAAGAGGAATCATTAGCTTGGCGGGAAAAATATATATATGAAAAGTAAGAATTGTCAAATATGACAGATGAATTATGGTCCAATTCAAATAGACAGTATAGAAGAACTCCCCATAAAAAAACAAAGTTTTATGATCTAATGCTGAAGGTTTATTAAATTATTAAATTTTTGCATAATCTATATGATTGGCAACACTATTTTTTAATTTCTCAACTTAAATAACAAATGAACATAAATAATAATTACTAAAGAAAAACTTATGAAAAATATTTTTATATTTTAATATCTTAATGGTGAATTATATTAAATACATTTTTTTTTTTTTTTTTTTTTTATTAAATTGTAAAATTTAAGAATTTTTTCTAAGAACATTTATAAATGTTTTTAAAAATTCATAAAAAATGAAAAATAACTATGTTTTACGTTCTTACTGATTATTAAAGTAACTGATTATTAAATGATGAACAATTGGAAATTATTAATTTTTGCAAAATTATGAACAATCATCAGTTAATATAATCTTATAATATATGCTACTCATAAAGTGTAACATTATATTAGAATATATTTTCATATAAAATCAATTTAAATCCGTTAAATCGTTTACAACCCCAAGGTATTTTGCATACAATTAATCGTTACTAAATTTTAATTCAATACGTTTACAAATTACAATAATTTATATTTATTATTTGGATTACTTTCTAGGAGCCTTTAGTTTATGATATTCTCCACAATTTTTGGAAACAGGTCCATATAGATCAACACTTAGGCTAACCCGCACCAAAAGTGATGTTTATTTTATACTATAGAACTTACATCAAAACATCAAATTATTTTAAACTCTCAATAGTTGTTCAACAACTTTAGAGAATTTCTAAATCTGAAGATATTAACTGTTATTTCAATATTGAGATATTCAGCTATTGATTACAATAACTTCCGCTGAGTCTTAAAGAACACTTTGCGCAAAATTAAAATTGAAATAATACGTCAAGAAATGGAAGGAACAACTAGAAATTAAATACAAGCACTGCAGTGGTTTACTGGAAGAAGTTCTTCCCTTTATTAAAGTTGGGGTTGTGCTAAGAAACTTCATATTCAGCGCTCCTTGGTATAATATAGCGTAATATTTTCAGCGCCACTTGTGCATCATAACTGATATTTATAGAGATCTTATTATCCCGTAAATAACAGACGAAACAAAAGAAACGGCTGTCAGGTACAAGATACCAAAATAGTTTTTCAACTTCAAAATATCAAAGCGGTAAGATTATTTGACAATCAAAACTTTATTTGACGTTTTAGACAATCGAAATCGGTTGAACTGTGTTACGTAATAATCTTTTATCCCTCAAGGATCTTTTTTGGGATTTTCTTGGATCAAAGATATCTCTAAAAGTAAAGAGCCAAAACTCAAATAATTGTTAGTCTTACAGACTAGTTTTAATGATAACAGTAGTGATAGTAGGCTTGGTCTAGTTAAAATCTGAACTCCCTCTGCACTCCCTCATACAGTATACCCTGTTGCATTAGCTGTTCCTGAGAACTCTTTCGATGATTTCCTTCTATAAACAAAAACCCAAAAAAATAATAAAACTCTTGATTCTTGATTCAATCTACTGAACCTAGAGCAATTAATTAAAGCTCATAACTGAAATTAATTTATCTCATATAAAATCTAGTAGAAATTTCTATTGTAAAAAAAAATGTGAAATAATTAAAATTAATTTATTATTTTTTAATATCATTATTGTCTTCGATAATTATATGTGTGGGAACTGAGACACTATCACTCAATTCAAGAAAATTATGCTAAGAAATCACATTTCTAATTTAAAGTATAAATAAAATTTTATTTTAAAATAAATCAATTAATTTGTATTAAAAAAAAATAATTAAATATTAAATAAGTCATCAACCTGGTTGCAGCTGTAAAATTTAATTTTTTTTTTTTTTAATACCTACGAAATCAACCTTACAATCAAATCAATTCAGGTGGAAATAGTAAACCATAAGTACAGGTATTTAAAATAAACGAAAAACAAATAAAAAAAAAATTAATAAAAATCAAACCATGCTGAAAATAAGTGAAAATAACTTTTTTCAAAATACAGGGTGGTTTATAATGGGAAATTTATATATTTACATTCGAATAATTGTAAATCATGAGTGGAATAAAAAGATTTAGTTTTGGTCCTCTACGAATAAAAGTAAATTTTCAATGGAATAACAGATTCAGTTTTGTCCTTCCCATTGTATTTGGAGTTGAAAACTTCGACTCGAATAATTAAAACTTTCAATAAACACTATTATGAATCTATTTGAGGTCCTCTTCCGTGAAATTAGCGAGCTTAATACAAGTAAAATTTAAGTTATGCACACCTCGCAAATGACATCCCAATAAAATTAGAAGATCGAGCCATTGAATAATGGACAAACTGGAAAAAAAATATTTCAAATCCACAGGGACACCCCTGTTTCCTGCTGTGTTAATAACAGTACTTATTAACCAACGCAGTATACTTAAGTCGTGTGTTTTAGTCAAAGAATAGTTTCCAACAATTTCCAATATCGAGGATTCACAAGGGACTTGGATTAGTTATTACTGAAAGCTGAGGTGTGTAAATAACCAAGGCAGTATAAACAATTTCCAATATTAAGGATGCACTAGGGACTTGGATTAGTTATTACTGAAAAATGAGATGTGTTAATAACCAAGACAGTATACTTAAGTCCTGCGAGTAAGTCATAAAATAGTTTCCAACTCCTTCCAATATTGTATAAATAATAGTGTATACGTTTTCATTGGAATAATATGTTCTGGTTTTTATGGATGATACTGTAGGTCTTCAATGGAATACTAGGTTTAGTTTGGTGCCACTCAACCATGGTTATAGCTTGAGCATTTTTTTTCAAACTTCAAAGATATATTTTACTAGCCTCGAGTATCTTGCTCCAAAACTAATAAGAGTGTGAATCAGTTGTCATACTTAAAGATTGACTCAAATCATATGTACTAAAATCCAAAACACCCTGTTAATCAATAATTAAATTGTAGTCATTCTTCCACCGTCACATTTTCTGAATTTTAATATTATTTTAATTATAAGATAGAAAAAAAAACGCGATGCAATATCACTGGATGACTATACATTGTCTAAACGACATTATGAAGAGTATTAGGAAATAAGATTTCCAATTTTAGTTTTCAAATAACCCAAAAAAATAAAACAAAGAAACTAAAAAAAATTTTAAATTCATATACAATTAAATATAATAATATGATTTTATTCGTATATGACTTATCTATATTTATTATTATTTTAAATAGGTTTATGAAGAGTTCTACTTTTATTGTCTATTGCACAAGAACAAGCATCGGAAGGCAAAAAAGAATTGGTTTATTAATATCTTTTCTTTTATTAACTTTGCATGTCAACATGCCACCATTAAATATGATCAATATTTTATATTATGTGTCTAATGAAAAGTTTTTAAATTTTTACATTATTTTATTTTAAATGCAATTGCTTATCAAAAATATTGCTATTAATCAATTTTAAACAATGTCAAGTTTTTTTATTGAAAATCAATAAAAAAACTCTGTGGAACCCCAAATTGTCCCATGAATTGAATTACCCCATTCATGTATAAGTTAAAATATTGAAACTTAAGCATTTTTTATTATTAGGGATATGGTTTTGTCAGACCAACCACCAAACTTTTTCCTTCTAAGTCGAATTATCTCATTAATTTTATACATCAAAATTGAATTACCCCTTTAATTGTATAAGCTAAATTTACAAATATTGAAGCTTTAGCATAATTTAAATGGTTAGGAATATGCTTTTGTCAGATCAGTTGTCAAACCTTGCTGGAAGAAGCAACCTGAAAGTATCCTTATCTGAGGAGTCCTCCAAAGCCCAGGCACATACAGATTAGTACATTAGAATCTATTATAAACGTAAACCGCAGCAACTCTGATGTCAATTATACTGCGTGGTAAAAATTAGATGTTGCCATCAAATAAAATACTATTAATGTTTTAATATATCTTCCAATTCTTCAAAAAAATAATTAATACCTCTTAACATTCCATAAAACAATATTAAAAGAAAAAATTAAAACATAAAACAGATAATTAAATTTTTGGAACTGGCATTGAAATTTTTTGATTCACAACCGTATAAATATCAAAATGAGAGTGGACAATAAAAGAAAATGGGGCACAAAATTGAAAATATAAACAAATTTGTTGACCAATTTTTGAATTATATTAAAAATAATATTTTCAAATTAATATTGAATCAAGTTAACACTAAGTGAGATCTCAGGAAATCGTATCAATTTGACTCGAATAATCAAAAATTTCAATAATCACTATTATGGATCTATTTGCGCTCCTCTTCCGTCAAATTAGCCTAGAGATTAATATAAGTAAAACAAAAGTTATGTACACCTTGCAAATGACAACCCAATCAAATTAGACAACCGAGCCCTTGGATAATGCACAGGAGAAAAATGTTTCGAATCCACAGGTACAGCCCTGTTTCTTGCTGTGTTAATAACATTACTTATTAATCGAGACAGTCCTGCGTCCTGCGCTCGTTAAGTCCTGCGCTTAAGGCAAAGAACAGTTTTCAACTACTTTCAATATTTAAGGTGAACTAGGGACTTTGATTAGTAATTAATGACAAATTAACTAAGTCTTTATCAAAAAATAATCTTCAGAAGACTTTTGGAAAGCGGAACCAGAGGAAAAACTCTTTTTTAACTACACTAAAGTGAACTCTGGAGGGGAATAGTAAATTAGTCAATTAGACTAGAGTTTATTGATTATAACTGTCTAACTCAGTTCTAAACTAACAATAATCTCCAGGAGATTTTTAGATAGAGTAACCAGAAGAACAACTAACAACGATTAAAATAAACTCTGCAAGGGAAAACTAAATTTGTCAACTGAGCTAGATTCGAATAACAACTGAAGTTTTCTCGAACTCAATCCACATCATAAAGGAAAATTATGGGTTTGAGTCTTGAGGTTGCATTAAAAGAATAATAAAGGAAAGACTAATATATATTTTTCAAATCAAAGATACTTTTAACTTATGAACTCATCGTCCAAAAAACAGTATATTATTTTTATTAGTTTTTCCCTGACCTTTTTTTCTGTCAAGATCATCAAACAAATCATAAGTTCCAAATGTGCGAAAATAAAAAAAAAAACTAAAATTACCTGTACAGGTACGATACACTTGAATGAATGTGTATGTAATTAACGGATAGGGAAATATGACTAGAGTAATAATAGTTTTAAAGTAAATAATAAATTTGTTATTGTCATATCTGATGATTTTATTTGGGTTTTCCCCCTATCTCTTCTCTTATACCCTTACTTACACTTTATTTTGATGATACACCTGTCCACCTGTTCATTTTTTTTTTGTTTTATCTGATTCATTTTATTAATTAAATTGTTTGCATAGAGAAAAGTGAGGAAAAACAAAATTAGGTAAGTAAAAATTGTTTTATGAAAAAAAATATATAATTATATGTTAGACGAGAGACAAAAGAATGAAGATAGAAAAGAAATATGGTGATTGTGGAATTAATTTGTCAAAAAAATATGTAATTATTTTACGAAAACCATTTATTTAAAAATTTTGTTTATCATTTAATACTCGTCAAATGTATTTTTCTTCTTCAGTTGTACTTAT
Source organism: Dolichopus griseipennis (assembly GCA_963082915.1). NCBI lineage: Eukaryota > Metazoa > Arthropoda > Insecta > Diptera > Dolichopodidae > Dolichopus > Dolichopus griseipennis. The sequence continues at coordinate 29,097,857 of OY720442.1, read as the reverse complement.
ATAATTCTTAATTCATTTAATTAATTGTATTTTATTTTAAGTAATGACTTTTATCCTATTGAATCTGCTTTAATTACTGTCTTTAATTCTTTTAGGACTAAGGAATAATGAATTAGGGATAACTTAGGAAGTAAGCTTTTAAACTATCCCTAATGTTCTAAAAAGTAATTCCAGAGGTAAGATAAAGCAGAAGAAACATTTAGAGTCTAAATGAATAGAAGCGCTTTCGAATTGCTTCTTTGATATCAAAAATGGTCATCGCAGCAATTACTCTACTTGACCTTGAAACCAGTAAAAAATATAAAATGATTTCCGAGGTTTTTAAAAATCTGCCTGAGCCTCTGCTTAAAGAAATATGTAGGCTTTTAAATTTAGATGTTTAGTTGTAATTTTTGACACAAATGTACAGTTTGATTTTGAGAATAGGGTGGCAAAAGCACATGCCCAACTAATTTTCATCAAGTTATGTTGCGCAACCTGGGTAGTTTAACTTTAAAGGGATGTACATCTGTTGCCTCCTTGTTTCCCTTTGGAAAATCTTTAGTGGAGGCATTAGTTGTTTTATTTCTTTAAAACAAGTGTTAGTCCTTACAAGGTATCTAGAAAACAAGATCATTGAATCAATTGTACTGGATTTTACTCAATTGTAGGCTTAAAAAAAACTTTTGAGAAATACAAGTAGTAATATAGAAGAAACTAATCGCTCAGTTAATAATTTTCTATTCTAAACATTGATTTTAGCATTAATTAAAACCTATTATATATTTTTAGTTTTGAATCTAAACAAAATTTTATTGGCATTATAATATCTCATCCTACGACCAGGGCTTAATTTTGAGACGAGGTATCTGATAGTTAAACCTCAGTATTTGGAATTCAGTAGATTTCCACTAAATTAAATACAGTAAACTTTAATAATATGTAAAATATTTTTTGTTTTGGATATTACATTTTTTGAAAACAATTTAAGAGGTTTAATGGAATCAAAACTCTTAGCCCTAACAATATTTCTAATAATGTATAAAATCTATTATTTATATAATTACGAAAAACCAAAAACATCAATTCCTTGTTTGTTCCTCAAAAACAGAATACTCTTTTTAAAAAAACAGGTCCAGAACTCTAAAAGCAACCAAAAGCAGCTTAGAATTTCCAGAGTTCAGCTTCTACGAGAAGCTGAAGTACTTCTAATTAAAAACTTCTATTCAAAAGGTCTATTCCAATTTTTTAATATAAAATAATTGCATACATCTTATTTTTAACCATATTTTATTCTTAAATTAACTTTATCTTCATCAAAGTTCACTTTTAAATATATTCTAAACTTACTAATTATTATTATTATCTTACTTACCTTGATTTTTTACAAAATACAAAATATTAATAATTAATATTCAATAAACTATTATATTTACTTAATTAATTATAATTATTGAAATCATTATTTACAAGAATAACAATGGCTTCCACATAATTTACAAAAAACTAAAATGAAATTCCTTGAAAATAAAATAATATTATTTAATTAAATATAAAAATTGTACATAATATATCACAGCACGATTAACTTGTACGACATATAAATCATTTTTCTGTTTCTATCACATAATACATTTCCTATCTTTTTCACACTAATGTTATTTTTTTTTTTACATATAATTTTAATGAAACATCAAATTCTCATACATATATATGCGCTTGACAGAATACAGGTGTAGTAAACGCCACAAAAATACTAATGAATTCCAAATGGTATTATTAGTAGTTAAATATTGCGGTTTTGACGTACACAACATAAAGGGTGAGGACGAGCGAATCAATTGCAATTTAAATCTCATAATCTGAGGTCATATAGATAAATTTATACTTAAGCTTGTATTGCTTCTAATGGTATCTGTATGCTAAATTCCTTACCTCTAACAATTTATTGTATTAATAAACCTTAGGCAGCAAAAGGGTTTGGAAGCATTATGATAGAACATTAAACCTTTAAATATTTGATGCTTATTAAAGGGATACCAATTTCCTTATTATCAATTCAAAAGTTGCATTTTCCGCATTAAAAGATTTGATGACATCAGATTGGTAAAGGACTGTTATAGAATTATAACTAAAGAACCAAACGCAGAATAATCCAGACAAAACTAAAGACATAAAAAGCAGAAGAAGATTCAAAGTTATTAATATGCGTGTTTATTCTGAATACAATTAATGATCATCAACGAAGCAACCTTGTTATGGAAATAATTAAACAGAAGAATTGAAGTCTTCCGACAGTGGGCTGTAAAACTGAGTTTTATAATCCACCTTTTTTAATTTCTTAAGTTTTTCTCACTCAAAAATTTTTCAAAAAAAAATGTTTGGTTCTGAGCTTACAGATTTAAGCTACACTTTAGATCAACCCCTTCTCAATTTATCGTACAAAACTAATAATTACTAATCCCTATTCCCTAAGGTTCTTTCCCTAGTATCAGTCCTTAAAGCCAAGTGTTAAATTTGTAGTCTATGTAGTCAATTCAAAAGTGCCATTTTAAATGACTTGAGGAAAATGGTTGGTTGATGTCTAATACTTCTTACCAGAGAAACGATTTGAGAAAGGTTATGTTTGGTCTTCAATTCTTTCTTCCTTGCAGATATGAACCTTAAAACTTTTGGATAAATTGGATGAATAAATTGAAGAAGTTTGAAATGTCAATTTTTAGAAGCATCCTACATATATCATACACTAACCGCATGTTTTGAGTGAGGAGATTTTAAGAAGAATAAAACCTTCCTACAAATTTTTCTGATAACTAGACGTTAGATGAGTAGATATCCGTGCAATTTTACTAGTTATCTTTTAATATTTTTCGCCTATCCTCCTGGAAAGGAAGCAGCTTATCTGTCTCTTGATTTTTAACGAAACATCAAAATAGACTGCAACTCTTCCAAGGTTTTTAATGCAATTAAAACTGCATTGACGCATACTATATATACACATATAAATTTTATATATTAAAGCTCATTCCATTAAAATTTCATATCATTTTATAACTGAATCCAATTTTAAATCAATTTCAAAGCTTTATTTTTAAAACTATATACTTATTCACTAATTTAATAAAAAATTTTTTATTTTTTTTTAATAAACACTTAATTTTTAAATTTCTTGGGCTTTGTCAGATCACACCATTTTATGTCCCCTGTTTATAGATAATATATAGGTAGAAACAACAGGTACATTAAGTGTACATTCGTTTTGATTAAAAATAAAATAGAAAAATAAAACATTTAAACATATCTACTATGTTAAAAAAAAAAGAAAAATTTGATGTCATTTTTGCTACTAAAGAAGTAAAGTACCAAATAATCTGAAACAATCACCATATACAGCCCACGGGGTAACTACATCAAAAAAAACAAAAATAATGAAATTCCTTAAAATTTCAATTTGAAGTGTAAAATTATATAAAAAAAAAAAAAAAAAACTAAAATCGCATTATTTTTCGCGCTTCTAATATAACATTTGGAATTTTTTTTTGAAACTAAAAAGTAATTTTTTTTTTACCAAATCGTCGTACTAGTGAAAAAAATTACAGCATACTTTTAATGACGTCTATTAACATTTTGTCGACTTCAAATATCTTTTAACGTTTATAGATTCAAATGTTTTATTATTTGCCTGGTATTATGGAATAGATTTTTCTATAACACGGTTCTTTAAGCATTGCTGCAGTCTGTAACTGTCTTTCCGAAAACCAACTGTTCGTAAAATTATATACGAAGCATTGTTATTCAGGTATAAATGACGATTCCTACTAAAGCAATACCTTGACGACATTATGATAACACCGCACTTTGAGTTTCATTTTCCATGCATTTCTTATGAATATACTAACATTGAGGGGCAACGATATCGCCGATAACCGATACTTTAGTATGAATAAAAAAAACGATACCGTCACGGGTAGACATAAAGGGATTCGGGATTAAATGACTCTTTGAATTTAGATTTTTGCGTAGGTGATGGATAAATTCATAAACTGGAATAGAGTTGGTAGTATCATTCCAAAGTATAATTTTCCAGATTTGACTGTTGTATAACTCTCATATAGAAGAGCTGTTATTGTTATATGTTCAGAACATGTTAAATCAAAAACTAATCTGAACAAATCATTTAGGTAGAGCTAAGGTGCAACTGATCAATAACATAGTGGTTAAAATATCGACCTTTTAAATTTAAGAACTTGAGTTCAAACCCCAGTCATATCATATCTAATCAAAATACTTCAGAAAATTGTTAATATTGTTATAGTTTATATAGTCAAATAAATTAATAAATTTATATTAAAATTTATGTAACTCTCTATAATGGAGGGCGATAGTGATACATATATTCATAATCTTAAACAATTACTAAAGCCGGGGCAAATGACTTAGGGAAAATAATAATACTGAAGCAGAACTGAAACGCGAGCTTAGAGTCACTAATTACCCAGTATTTTTTTAAAGAAGAAGCCAGCTGTCTGTAGAATTGGTAAGATGGTGCAACACAGATCTTGGAACTTTATGGCAAATAACTTAGGGAATAGTCACTTACCAAATAAGAAACAATATACCATTCCATGTATTCCTTTTAAGTTTGTTTTAATAAAAATATTTTTTTCCAGTAATTCCAAAACAAAATAATTCGCTCATCTTTTTCTCAATTTACCCTATGGTTTTCAATAAATTAAGTAATTACATTTCATACTAATAAACTCTATAGTAATATAAAATGAAACTCCAAATTTATTTTTTTTTTATTATTTTCGTAATTTTTTTGGTTTAAATAAAACACTTTGATCAATCTTAGTGCCCAAGTACGGAATATTTCTAATAAGGAGATGATGCCACCAGACGAATTGTTTCAAATTGTGATTTTCTTTTCTTATATTTTATGACTTTAAACTCGTGTAATTGTATCTTCCAATTTACAACTTGGTGGTTCGTTAAATTATATTGTATATACTTACTTATCAACTGGTATATACTTATACTGCACAGTTTATATTAGCTTGAAATTGTTGTCCTACTTTTTCAATGTCTTTTTTATTCTCATTTTTTTTTTTTTTTTAAATTTGGTAGTAAGAGATGATCTCTAAAAATCGTGAATTAATATTTTTAGCTAAATATTACAAAAAAAAAACAATATGATGCAAGTTAAGTATTAGATCCATGGTTCTATTAAAAGCATTTTTACATATAAACATTATTGTTCTGGTTGAAACATTATTTAGGTGCACCTAAGATAATTCCACAGACCTTCTAACTTTTATAGCACAAAAGTACAATTCTACATTGTATGAAAAGACTTATACTTTAAATCTTACTAAAAAGTCTTTGAATTTTTTGAAGAATTAATAGAGATTTGATCTGAAAAAATTGAGTTATTTTCTTCAACATAAGTATTTTAAATTGCAGATCAACTTGAGGGACGCAAAGTACCAATCTAAGTATATATTCCTAAATACTTAGGAGCAGTTTAAGAAGTGTTCAATTTAATCAAACTGAATACAAAAGAAATTGGATAAAACCAAGAACATTGCTTGTCTCTCTAATATTCATTCTAGTCGTTGCGTTCCAGCAAACAGAGGACGCAGCGTTGCAGAGGGATGTAATATAAAAATCTGAGTATAACCCTCAATCCTTGGGAGCAATTAAAGAAGTGTTCAAGTTCTACTAAACAAAACTGAATCCAAAAGAAATAGGATTTCACCAAGAACAATGTCTGTTCTCTAATTTCTTCTCTGACTTGTAACATTACCGTAAATCGAGGACGTTGCAGAGGGACGTAATGTACAAATCTGAGTATAGCCCTAAATCCTTAGGAGCAATTGAAGAAGTGTTCCACATAAGAAAACTGAATCCAAAAAAATTTGGATTTAACCAAGAAAAATGCCTGTCCCTTTAATATCCTATCGAACTAGTAGCTTTGCAGGGTTGCGTTAATCCTTTGACTTCAAGACAGACAACACAAAATAATTTTGGGTGAGCGCATTTTATGAATAACAAAACTTTTATAATTTAAAGATATTATCAAAATTCTAAATTACTTTAAAAATTTAGTTTTAAATACTTTTGCTTTTCAAAAATTTTATGAAAAACTGCGCAAAAACAACAACAAAAATGCTGTTGTGATGCGAAAATTTATGATCTGGTTGTAAATAATATTTAGCAATGCCATTTTCTTATTATTTTACCTTCTATATACTAAAATTTTGAACACAGAACACACTGGTTAAGAAGCACAGAATGGAAAAAAATTTATAAAAACCCAGTCTATTTTTGCTTTTAATTTATGACTTTGTTCGCTAACTGTAAAAAAATTAGTAATCAGACGATTATATAAAAAAAAAAAATATTGAAATTTAACTATATTTTTATTACATGGCTTCATATTTTTAAAAATATTTTTAATTTATTACAATTTTTTTTTTTTTTTTTGGAAAAACTTATTTTAAATTTTGCAAGAAATACTTTTAAATGTGTCTAAAATTTAGTAATTTAAGTGCTGAAATTAAATATTTAATATCCCTTCTGATCGTTTCATAAATGAAATTTTAAAAACTACCTACTGATTTATTAATAACCTAAGAGACATTAACAAATAGAAGAAGCATTAACCTTTGCTTATACATTTACATATTTTTTTTTATTTTAAGTAAGGTGGAGCTGGAGCCTTCAAAATGACTTCTACTCAAAAAATCTATCTTCCTCTGTCAGCAGAATAATGCGGTTATACCTAAGCCAATTGCGCAGTACAATCAGTACAATAGCTAAAGAATAAGGATGAGAAAGAAAAAGGGGGGATATTTTTATTTTTATTAAAGATAAATAAATAATATATTTTTTCGATCAATATGGAATGTGCGCATCAGCTTCTGTTTTAAAAAATGAGTTCTATCAGAACCTACGGTTTATTATCATAATTACTCAGAGTTTTTCTTGAAAAGAAACGACATTTGTCATTAGATTTTGTATAATTGGATTGGTTGTTTGGTTACTTCCCACACACCTCCCAAGGTATAACAAATCATATCTTAAAAAAATTAATACAGATGTAAATTTAAAATTTGATAGAAAAATGTTCCTGATTCCTTATGTTCCTGAATTTTGAGATGAATCGGAGGTACCTCTCCCAGGCCTAGATCTAATAAAAATATCATCGAAATTAATAAAGATGTAAACTTCGAATTTGGTACAAAACAGTTCTGACCTCTTTCCTCAGTGTTGTTTCATCATTTCAAGGTAGATGATATTACAAGTAAGGACTCGGTTGCACAGTGATTAGAGTATCGATCTTCAATGCGAAAGGCTCAGGTTCGAATTCCAGTGAAAATGAATAGAACTTTTCTGGTGTTCGACTTAAGTCAGTTACCATTAGCTATTGGGCTCAAATTAATGGCTTTATTTAATCAATAATTAAATACATTAATATAAATAAATAATTTACAGACATAGAATACCATATAATTCAAATACCAAAATATTACAATATAAACAAAAATATAATTTTATAGTATGACCCCTGTTATAGTATGACCCCGTAAAATGTACCTGTATTGATAGGCTACTAGTCTAACAATTGAACAGTTAAAACAGCCAGAAAGATATTTTAAGTTTTTAAGTACTAATAATAGTTTTAAGCAGCAAAATAAAGCTGTAAACTGGACGTTGCCAAGGTATAAGCTTGACGTTACTAAGGTTTAAAAAAAAGCATAAAAAAGTTGTATTTCTGGAAGAATAATAACCTGTACTTTGGAAATTGGAATAAAAGATTTCTTCGTATGATTTGATTATGAACCGCTTAAAAACACAATACATTTAAAAACAACCGTTATCCAGCACTTATAAGCATAAGATAATAAATTTAAATTAAATATTTAATTATTTCTTTTTTTTTCTTCATTTTTTAATTAATTATTTTTGTTCAATTCTATTATTCAACGATTTCATCTCTTAAATCTTATTTGTATAAAGTACTTGCTTAACTTACGAATTGCACCAACAGAATTAAATACAAAAGTTCCGGTTGGCAGAAAGATCACGAGAACTTTTAAAAAATTAGTTTCTTATCAAATTATTATTTTAACGAAAAATACAAAAATAATGGTAAATGGAATTTGACAAAACTTTTAAATCTTTTAGGTTTTTTGTCTCTAAAAAACTGAAAAATTCAAATATTCAAAACAACTTTATATGATTTTAATCATAAAAAATAAAAATAGGAACCATGACATTAAAAAACAGCCAATTTATTTTTTTTAAATAAAATTACGTTTTTTTTTGTGCAAGTTCATAATTGCGCAAGAACACGCTTTATATTGAAACCGAATAACACGTTTGCCAAACAAATTTTTATAAATATATATGAAGTGTCTAATAAGCATGTGTAAGATATGAACTATGCATTCTATGTGTTCACTGATATCATGAATAATCTTTAGAAAAAAAATGGTTCTAAAATTTACATATAATAAAAATAAACAAGTATCTTATACAAAAAGTGTTAAATGTTGGAGCAATCTCAGTAAATAATGTTAGTCTAGTTAGAAGTGCAATTTCACACAATTGGTGTGCAATCTAAGCTTTTTAAGACATGTTTTAAAATACATTTTTCTGCAATTATATCGTAGTCATATGTAGATTCCATAATAACGGTATAACCTGCTTTTTCATATACACAGGCAAATTTTAACTAATAATTTATATAACTTAATTCTACGCAAAGAGCCAAACCGATTTGAATGGTATACCGTTAAAAAACATCGCTTATGGTTATTTTATCATGGCTGAACAATTAAATGTTTAGAAGGCTGAATACAAATAATCACAAGGCTGAATAAATTTTAATGAAGTCCTAAGAATCCGAAGATCATGCAAAGCACCATGGTAACTGTACGCAGTTCCTTTGGAAATGTGACTTTAATACACTAAGAACACACCCTTTTAAAACCAAATATTACGATGAGCTTTTTACATAAGTCTTTATTGTATAATTTGCTCCAATAAGTGCCAACAAAAGAGAAGTTATGTAATGACAGAACATAACTAAATCCTCATTGCACTGCGCAACTGTAAGATATATATATTTTCCCACTTTTTTTAAAAACTTTTGATTAGACCCAACAAAAGCATTAGTAATTTCATCTCTACTCAATTATAGGTCATAATAAATAAAATATTTTAAATAATTCAAGCTTTGACAGGATTCAACTTACTACTCAAACAATGCAGCTCAGTTTTTTTTTTTAAGAACTCTAGTAGTGTAAATTCTTACTTACTATAAAAACTCCGCCTGGCCGGAATAATTGAATAAGCAATCAACCTGCTTGCACTGGAAACGATGGGGCATAATGTTCATAATATTCAATTATTATTCGACAAGTGCATAATAAAATCGTTATGCAACAATTTCCAATTCTAACGGATTGCCGAAAAGATAATTTATAACTGTTTCAAAAATAAAAATCACCAAAAACAAAAAACTAGAAAAAAACAAAATCTATAAGATACGTGCGTCGTTTTCTTTTAATGTTCTCTTAGATGAATTTTCAAAGTATACCACCAACAGTTCAAATAAATATGTTCAATTGTATAAGTATAGAATATATACATATTCAGTTGTATAAGTTTACATACCAATATATAAGTTTATAATTGTATTTTTAAATCAATAGATGTACCATAGTTACCGTTAACTTACTGGCATATAGAAAATTTTCATATATACTGAAGACTTGATAGTAATAAGTAAAAGCGGAAAACAATCCATGAATTTCAAATATGTATTTTTTTTTTGTTTTTATTTTTTTTTTCTCTCTTTGTATCGCGCGTTAAATGATTAACTTTGACATCGGAGTTATTTACGCACCTAATATGGTAAAAATCTGACATTAATAGCTAGGAAAAATATTAAACTTTTGAAAAAAAATAAACGAAAAAATTAACAAAATAAAATCTTTAAAATAAATAACTTGTCATTTGACAGGTTAAGTTGCACATCTGCTAATAATTTTCTAGTCTTTTAGTTTTTTTTTTTTTTTTTTTTTTGGGACGTTAGATGAATAATTTTTTTTACTACACACATACACACAAAGCATATAGTTAGTTGCAATGAATGCAAAATTAAATGCTCTGTTACTTCTTCTATTACTATTTTAGTGGCTGCCGCAATCAATGATAAACAACTTTCTATGTAAATTCTAATTAAAAAATCGTGCTTAGATTAAAAAAAAAAAAAAAATAAATTAATAATAATTGTTAAAAAAAAAAGCAATATTTGAAAAAGAGATTTTAATTAAACTTTAAATAACTTAATATAGTCTGTCTATCTTTTGGTTGAGTTTAAAAAAGAACTTAAGATTGTTTGTGTTCAGTGTCTACTTTTTATAAGCTAGTTTTAATTTGCCTCTGTGAATTTCTAAACTTAATTAAATTTTACGACTGTCTAATTCACCTAATTACTTTGGTTCATATGTAAATAGATAATGATACCTGCAAATGTTCCTGGAAGCGAATGCCAAACATTGGAAGAGTTGCGTACTAGATACTGAACAACGCACAGAAAACTTTCTAAACTTTATTTAAATAAAATTCAATAAAAACTCTGGAAAGCACACTAACATCTTTTTGTTCCTAAGGGAGATGAAAATCTCCAAAACTCAAATGGAAAACTAAGTCCCTGGTAGTGTGAGACTTCTACTCAGAAAAAATACCTCACCCGTAGCCAAAATAAAGAAACAAACACCAAAGCCACTTGCATAGCCAAAGCCACTTACAGAGTATAATGGCTGATAAAATCTACCATGAGTTGAATTAGAAACCCAGAAGCAACAAGTTGACCTCCTTCTTGGTAAGGTTCTAATTCAATTGATTGACATAAATGTTGGTAACGTGTTGAACAATTTTAAGGTTTGATTTTTAAAAGAGTTGCTATATTTTGAAGCTCTCTAGTTTGAGTATACTCTACATAGTTTAAATAAAATTGAGCTGCTAAGCGAGCCGTCGAAAGGGTGGAATTTTTGGAAAATCTTTAATTTTCTTCCTAGAATCTAAGAGAAAGTTTATAGAACATATAAACAACACCAACATTTCACCGAAGACTTAAAGAAATTAAATTTTTGGTGATGTTATTGTCATTAACAATACGAATAGCACTGTTTCTTATCTTATCCAGATATTAAAAAACGATGCTCGGTCTCACAGCAATTACATATGAAATTTAAGTTTCATATATACGTAGTGGATCTGAAGATGAATTTCGTGGCATCCTTTATGACCAAGAATGTGTTGTCATTTCACATGAGTTTTATGCCTAGAATTATTAATTATTCAGATTAGTTATTGAAAGCAAAAGAAATAAAAGATGCGGAATAGCATCACTCCATTTATAATAAAAGCCTTCGGGTTTTTGAAGCAGTTAAACTTACTCTGTTCATACTTCCCCGCTCTTAAATTATTGTAAGGTCATTATTTTAATCACTTAAAATATGAAAGAATTCTACTGCAATTCCAAGTACAAACAAAAATTAATTTAATGATTTTGGATGAGCTTTAGATAGTTTTGCACCTATCAGGTGTGATATGCATTTCCAATAAAAGTAGCATAAAAACAAAAAAATTGTTTTTCACTTTATTTTAATCAAAGAAAAAAAACTTTATTAAAAATGTCAGAAAAACGTAATTGTAAAAAGTAATTGTGTAATTTCAAGTAAATGGAAAAAATATATACATATACAAATTAATTATATTTTAAGAAAAACTCATATATTTTTTTAATCAGGAATTAATTAGTGAAATAAACTTAAATATGAATTTAAATAAATTTATTAAATTTATAAAAATAATTAAAACAACAAAAATATAAAGTTGTTTTGCGTAATTTTAATATTACGATATTAGTGCTTTTTTGCATCAATTATGATTTTAGTGTTTGTTTTGATGCAACTGTAAGTTTATATTGAGGTCATTGATGAAAAGTGTTTATTAGATTTAAGTTAAGATTAAATAAGAAATATGACTTTTTTTTTACAAAGTTAGAATTAATGCCTTAAAAAGTAAAAGTAAATATCAAATTTATAGATATTCAAATATTTAAATTTAAATTAATATTAGCATCAAATTTCGAAATTATAAAGTACATTTTGCTGTCTAGTGATACACAGTTTTTTTATACTTTTCAGTCCATATTATAACCACCTTTTCTATCCTCTGTACAATATGCATATATAATTTATATGTTAAACTTAATCTCAACAAAATTGATATGAATGAAGCCTAGTCTCCGCGATGTACCGACTCTTGTTCGAAAAATATGACAATTGAATAAAAAAATTAGTATTGTAAACGTGTAGAAGGCCATTGAATGTTCAAAATGTTCACCATATACATGTTAAATTGAAGAATTCGTTGATTAGACGAAAGTTTTATTCAAATTAACGAAAAATTATTTCAAATTGTCAAATTTAAATTCATTTTTAGTAGAATTAACGAAAGTTTTATTCAAATTAACGAAAAATTGACGAATTTAAATGAATTTTTCGTTGAATTGACGAAAGTTTTATCCAAATTAATGAAAAATGTCTTTAGAATAACATAACCTTTCCAAAGGTAAAATTTTCATTAAATTAAAGAATAACATAAAACTTTCGTTAAATTATCACTCAAGAGGTTTTGATCCTATATTGACCTTTCTTCCATCAATTTAACTTCTGCTTTTTTTGTTCAGTTCAATATCTTCAAATATTTTCAGTACCCATTAGAGTTTTCCTATATTAAACGATTCTTTAATCTATTTCAATTATTTGTGTTGTCTACGAATATCTGTAAATTTATTATTCGTTAAATAAATGTGGATCGAAAAATATACCCTTGGATTAACATAAAATCCTGTGATTTCTTTATAAACTGTCACCTGTCCTTTAAATAAAAAAATTAAATTAAAAAACCACTGAATAGTATACGAGTTGGAGATCATGCTTTAATTAAACGTTCAAGAATTTGCAGAATCTTCAAATATTTTTAGTACCTTTATGATTTACTCATTAATTTTTTGAGTTAAAACATTCATCCACTCTACAGTTTTATAATTCTTGTCCATGGTCTTCCCTGCCTAGCAGCTTACAATCCAGCGCCTCTATAATCGTTTCTAAAGGTCTGCCTGTCTAGTAATGTTTGCCTTTATTGCTGTGGACAAACCTAGTCTTATCAAGTAGTATGAACATAAATAGTGTATTGTAATGCATACACAAAAGTTGTGTAGTATAGTGTAGTATAAAATATGAAACTTTTAAATGATAAGTTTTTATGACATTCGCATAGACGTCGTCGTGCAATCAAATCCATTCCATTCTGACTCATCATAAACATATGTTTTTCGTATACTATACCTGCTAACTTAATTTTCTCAAAATCATAAAATTATGACATAAAATTCTCCAACATATTTCCAGTGTTTATTTTTCTTCAGTTCAATAACTTGAAATTGGATGAGATGATGTTCTATGCATTTATTCCCTCGTTCCCTCAGTACAAAATATAATGTGAGTAAAATTTTTGTAAAAATTCTTCATCATCCACAAAATATTAATTTTATTAAACTAAATTATAAATTCTATACTTGATGTCACAATAAAAAAAACATAAAACTAACACAATCTCTTTTTCTTACTTTCAATATTTTTTTTATTTAATTTTACATAATTAATAAATTAACTAAAAAATTATATTTAAGATGCACATATATATATGCACGCTAAAATTGCATTAAGAAAATTTATGTCAATATAAAAAACATAAATTATTTTAATAAAATTATTTTACTTTTTTAATTATGATTATTAATTCAAAATAAAATCCCCAAAAATTAAAAATTCCATATGATATTAAACAAAAAACATGAATATGAAATTCTCATCGTCAAAATTTTAACTTGCATTATTTTTGAACATGATTGTAAAATAAAATGCAAGAACTTAGGTTCTCATATGATTTGATTATTACTTTTTTTATTGAAGAATATGTTATTACATGTTTGGTTTGTAATATAGTAAAGTGTCTCAGGTCCACTAAAATGAATTTTCTTGGTGTTCTGTTATATTTTAAAGATAAGTCAACTAATTGCATATTAACCACCGGCGCAGTTGTGAAACCAGATGTCAGAAGTAGATTGAGTTAACCAAGAGCAGCAATGTGTCCAGTAAAGTGTGGCAACCAAATCTCCGAAAAACAAATGTGAAGATCTTCAATACTTGCGTATAAAAGGTGCTTTTGAATGGCAGTGAAACATAGATGAAATTGAACATCATCATAGGAAAACTTCAAGTATTTAGTAGCCGCTGTCTACGCCTCTTATGCAAAACAATGAAGACCTAAGGTATCAGTCGGGAGAGGAACCCATATAGAGGAAACAAAAAAGAAAAAAAAACAAAAAAAGAAATACACAACCCTAAACTATCTAGATGGATTCAATTAAAGATACTTTATATATAAACAATTGAATATTCTATACAGTGGATTTCCATGTTAAAACTATGTTTGCTTGGGCACAACAACTAGATTCCCAATTTTTTGTTAGTATCTTTGATTTAAGAACTATAACACTTAGCCTTTCCTTAAAACTTCAAGTATTCAACCAAATAACTAAAAGGGAAAGGTGTGTTTGAATTAATTATTAATTCCTGAACATTGTAAAATATTAATAAGTTATATGGAATTTTTAAATATACACATGTGTATGTAATATTTTAATATTGAATTTGCTAATTGATTAACTGAAGAAGTTTTAATGGCACACACAAGAAGTGATCTGTACGAAATGTGCCAAAAAGTGACCACATATGGCAAACTAGCTGGTTTAAAAATAAACGCAGCTAAGACTAAAAGTATACGTACAGAACACTCAACACATCAACAAATTTTCTAGAAGAAAGTCTAATTGAAGAAGTAGAGCAGTTCCCTCATTTAGGAAACATGGTGACATCAAATAGGGGAACGGAATTTAATGTTGACAGCAGAATAAATAAAGTTAGAGCTGCTTTTGGAACTCTCTCAAACATATGGCAGTTAAATAATATCCCCTGTGTACAAAGCTAATAATATTTGAAACAAACGTCAAATCAGTACTTCTATACGGCTGTGAAACATGAAAGGTAAACGCCAATATCGCCAAAAGGTTGCAGACGTATATATATGTATATACGCCGCACCTTAAGAGTTCGTTGGACGCAAATCATTACCAAAACACACCTGTGGCAAAAAACGAACCAAAAGATGATTGAAGTCGAGATCCGAGAGAGAAAATGGCAAGGGATCGGACATACCTTGAGAAAACCAGAAAAAAACATTGCAAGGCATTGTTTTGAGTGGAATCTACAAGGCAAACGACCAGTAGACCTAGGAAAACATGGAGAAGGACTGTTTTGAAAGAGGCAGAAGCGCAACACAAAACGTAGTTACAGCTAAAAGGAATTACTAAGGATCGTAAAAGGTGGAGAGGTTTTGTTGACGCCATATGCCCCACCAGCGGTTCTAGGATCCAGTAACTAAGTAAAAAGAAGTTCAACTTTCAAAGAATGGGAAACCATGGTTTAAGTTTCAAGAACACCTATCCTAAAGTTGATAACAGTACCGATTTTAGAAGCTCTCAAGAATATTTCTTTAAATTTTTTTCCTTAAGAACAACCATGAGTATATTTTTAATTTAGGTTAGGTTCGCTAATTTTTTTCCCATTTTCTTGCCTCGCTTAAATTCTCTTGTTTTCATAAGTTATTGTTTACGGAACAAAATGTCAATTTGGTTGCACGAATCCAATCAATCATTTTTCTCATTAAAGTTTTTTATTCTGTTAATTTTTATTTTTTGCATAATTTAATAATTTAAAAAAACAAAGAATTATAATAAAAATACCTACATCCAATATTATGTGACTGAGATTGGAAAGAAAATGCATATAACATAACTTTTTTTCATTTTATCCCTTTTTCACTTTATGGGATCTCTTGTCCTTTAAACGCAGTTGTATATATATAAACATATATATATATATATATTTATAGTATAAATATATATAGAAATCGATTAATCGAAAAGACAAAGAATTCAATAAAACAAACTTAACATTAACGTATTAATAATGGGAACATCAGTGAATTTTTAATGAAGCGGTTGTCGGTGTTCATACGATCATCAAAAATATAAAATAAAACAAAAAAAAATCTGTAGAATCAAAGTCAATATTGAAAACAATATACAAACAAACATGTATAATAAAGAAAACATAAATCAAATACAAAAAAAAAATTTTACTTAAATATACTTAATAGTATAAGCCCTTTCATATGTGTACTACAGCATTGAAGAATACTTGCTGCTGGTCACTGCCTATGTTCAATTGCTCTCACCTTCCTTTTCATATATATATATATATATATATTTATATTGATCAGAGATCCCAGAATTTATTTCAGTTCATCATAACTTAATGATCCAATTTACTCCGAAAAAATCATTATTTAGCTTTTAATTTTTGTTTTGTTTCGAAGAAAGAATCGACAGCCAAGAAAAGCGAGAAATATTATAGTTGCCCTTGACAACTCTTAGATATCCGTGCATACCTACTACGATGTTTAAAATAACACTACCCATCAAAACCTTGTCATATTACTTTACTTGCCCCTAACCTAGAAATTTTCTAGAAATTGTTTTGTATAAATTTCGAAACTCTTGCTCTTTCATTTCAGACAAACATGGGTATATCGATTTACTTTTGGATGCTGATCCGATCCATACATTTGATCTTTGATATCTAGATCGATGCGTTAGAAACGGATGATCAATTTTATATTACCCATTCTCTTATTTATTTGCACGAGTATAAATACCAAACTTTATGTTATGTGAAATAGTGTACAGGAGGTTTTTATAAACATTTCTTAATACACCCTATGTCAATATTTTGTCTTTGAACCATACAGCTTTTACAGTTTTTTTAGTTTCCTTCTAAAATTTTGTAATATCCCTTTGTGATTCCCAATGTCCACACAATATTACTTCACTGTATTTATTTGCCTCCCAGCAACAATCAAATTTTTATGATAGTCACCGTCATCTTTAAATGAATTGTTATACATATTTAAATATGTATGCTCAGTCAAACTTTTCCAACCAAACAATTTATCATATATTCAATTCGTATGCTAACTGTTCATTATCATCGTGTTCATCAATTGCATTTATTGTTCTGGACCTGGTGTTTATTTTTTTTTTGGATTTTTTATATCCAAAAAAATGATTGCTTCACTTGTCCTGTAATTAAGGAAATCATTATAATAAAATGAAAAACAAATCTTGATTTATGATTTTTTCTGAATCAATCCATACGTTATGTGTAGTAATTTAGAAAAAGGCAACGTACAAATGGGGAAGAAAAGTTATTAATATTTTATGTTTAATTTCAGGAGTTATGTCGGGTGCTTATATGAGTAAAAATGTCTATAGACTCGATTTTTCTAAAAACTTTAGCGTGAGGACGAAACCTGTAGGAACGATTAATGTTCAAAAGAAATTAATCGTTGAATTAGTAAGATGGTATAAAATGGCTTATGAAAACTCGTTTGGTGTACTTCGCGTTTATGGGATCAGTCACCATGTGTTTCCTAAAATTGGTAATTGTTATTTGTACGATCCTAAAAAGTGTAAAAAGAGCATTAGCTCCATCTTCATGATATCACTTAAAATTTTTTCCTCTATCCAACTTAATCCATAATTCCGAAATCCTATCTCAAATTTTCTTCTCCAATCCCGATCCTAAAACAATAAATATGTATTAAGGAATCGTTAGAATTTTGGTTTTAAAACGGAAGTGGTTTTTGTTGGTTAGAGTACAATACTACCCAGATGATACCATTACAATGATTCTGGGCTTTCGCTTTCCATGCTTTTCATCAAGCCTTGAAAAAAAAGAAAAAAAATCAACAACAAACTGAACTAATTTAACAATTCATATGCACATTACAAGGAATTCATCCAAACCTCCAAACTTCTAAAAATTTTTTTAAAAACAACGATTCGAGATGGTAGATCATTGAATGATAAAACTTGGATACAATTTTGTTCCCATTTAACGTATTGCCGCTAAAACATTTGCTTGATAAAAGAAAATTCCAAAATGAAGTCATTCTATCAATATCTTTGTATTAAAGGTTTAAAAAAAATTTTTATACGATCTCTAATACATCTTCATAATTCCACATGACTTATTGGCGATTCCCCGAATATACAAAATTGCTATAAATTTAAATAATATCAATGATGCTTATAAATACTTTTAATACTAGTAATATTAACTATGATGATGATTATTCTGATGATTATAATAATAAATTATATTTGTATAACTAAGTTTTATTGATTGTGGAAGTTCTTACCACCGTGTTTGATTTTGATGGGAAAACATTAAACATTAAAAACAAAAAAAAACAGGGTTATTTAAATAATATTGAACTTAATATAATGCCTCTAGTAAATACCGTGTACTGAATATTAAAATATTTAATGACTGCTTTTCATATATTGCCAAAAAAAAAAGTGACCAAGAAACCAGTTATCATTATTGGTGGGCCACGCGACTTATTCTGCTTTTTTCTTCTTCTATTACCTTTCTTTTCTTTTCTTAATTGTTATTGATTAAAAAAGTTTTTTGTTTTCAATGTCTTTACTTTCATGGGTATTTTTCTTTATATTTGCTTAACTTTTTATTTTTTATTTGTAATAAAACTTTTTATCATTATATCATTATCTTCGTTTAATTGATATTGGGGATGTCTTTGTATTATACGTTGGTACCAAAAAAAGTTTACAAACAATGATTTTTTTTTAGATGATTGTCTTATCTGTCAAGCTTTAAAACTTATTAAAATCTATATAACTATTCTTATCTGTATTATATAACATATACATTATGCGACATACCGCCACTGCATTATTTAATTTGTTAAGGTTATGTTAAGTTATTGATTTATAATGATAAATCAAAAACAATTAGCGCTTTGGAAGCCAACTTCACCCGTGTTAGTGATGAAATAAGGCCTGAATTACTCGAAAAAGTTGTTCAAAAGTGATCTGATCAAATACGGTTCCGCAGAGCTACTCTTCAATCTTAATTTTAATATGTTTTATTTTAATTTAAAGTTCTATCATTCTAAAAAAAACACCGGTTATAATATAAGTACATTACGGTATGGTCAAGCAGATGTTGAGATTCCGTAACCTTAATCCAAAAATTTTATGATTAATTATAACTGCAGATCGTTCTTGAAGATCGCCTCGTCATTGGATGCAGTCCGATCAGTAGTTTATAATTACCTTATTTTGAACTGGTATATTAAAGTTATTAATTTAACCACATGACTGGTTATATTAGGTCGTCTAGGTTCAAACCTCCCTAATTTTTGGAATTTTTTCGTAAAAGTAAGGGTTCAAACTCTGTATAATGGACTACAAGTATTACTGACTCTTTAAATCACCTTCATAAGCTGAAAAGTTACTGGGAACCTAGTAAATCCAATCCATAAACGAAAGTTTGTATATAAAACGAAAGAATACAGATACAGGAACTTTTCATTCCCACTAGATATTTCATAAATACATAATATATATATGTAAACATATTTCAAAACTTAAACATTTTTTTTTTTTAATTTGTTCCAGTTTTTTGGTCCAATTTTTGCATAAACGTTTTAAGCCTATCAAAAAATTTAAATAACAAAAACAATTTCTTCAAAAAACACAAGAAAAAAACCGAGACAAAACAAAAAAATTTTAAAACAAAGAAAGAAAAAAAAAATATATGGGTTCGTTCAATACACCCTGAAGGCTCAAATTACTGTACTTAGAGTAAACCCAAAGAAAAAAAAAACAAAAGCGAAAACAATTATAAGAAAATTCGTAAATAAACATACAATTCGTACATATGTGTGTACCAGATATTTTGCATCTTAAGATGCAAAAAAGAAAAAAAAAAAAAACTAAAATATAAAACGAACAGTTTCAAACTAACAGTAAAAGGGTCCAGGCAAAATACTTTTTATTTCAAAACTTATTTTATATTTTTGTTGTTTGATTTTTTTTTTTTTTGATAAAGAATCGAACTACAGTGCTTTTGAGTTGAGTTTTAGAAATGATATTTAAACTGTAGTTTTTTTTTCTTAATTAAAATGAAAAATGAGATCAACATTCAGGCAACAAATACCAGAAAAACAATAAGCACAAAAAAAAATTAATAAAACAAAAGTTATATAAATGCTGCTGCTGCTGCTGCTGCTGAAAGCGCAGGTGTTATATTAATCCTTAATACAATATTGAAAGGATTAAAAAATGGTTTTTTTTTTTGCATGTGGACAATTTTGGTCATCATGTTTTTTTTTTTTGCTGCTACTAATTATATTTAGAACAGATGGATGCAATGAGTTGAGAACTGTAAATTGAATTATCTTAAAAACTATAACATGTTATTGAAATTAAAAAAAATATTAGCTGTAAAATATTATATAAGTTATAAAGAATTCCCACTCTTAAAATAGGATGAATCATCTAATTAAATTAAGATTTTTTAATAATTGATTGAATTGATTATCAGTTGAGTGAATTAAGATCATAAAAGCAGCATTTAACCTAAGGAATATCCCAAGCTTATGGAAGGTCGCAGAAGTTATTATGATACAGAAACCTGGTAAGTCACCAAACGAGGCATATAGACCGATATTGCTACTATTTATTACCAGCGTATGTTAAATTGTTTGAAAAATCGCTTCCAACATGGCTTCAAGGTTTGATATTAGGTTTTGGTTAAGTTAAAGTCTAGACTCTTCCTTAGCTTACCTCGATGTAGAAGCTGTGTCTGGAAAGTCTTTCGATGATTTCCTTCTATCAAAAAAAAAAAATTGGGGAATAGAACTGCTTAAAACTAAAAGCATTTAATAAATCTGTTTCTTTAATTTTTTAATGGTGCACATATTACTTCAGAGTTTTTAAAGACAAATTTTCAAAGCTTTAGTCGTAAGATCGGACGATCACTAGCAGTTATCATTTTATTTTGGTATACAGTTGTTGTTTGAATTGAATTCGAGTTGTAGAGTAACTGGACGGCCCATAGCATTTAATATGTCTACTCTTTCCAAGTGTTTGAAGACATATAAAATATCACCAATTACAACTAATCAAAGGTATCTTTGAACAAAAGTATCAATTAAAGTTTACCAAAAAATCCATCAGTATCAATTTCCGATAGGAAATTGTTATAGTAAGGAAGTTTAGTTTGGTCCGATAATTTTTGAACGTAAGGTGGAAGAAGTTTTGGGTATTATGTTCTTGTCCAAGATCCTCGTTATGAAATATCAAAATACAATATGAACTTGTATTATAACAACCTAACCTAAAAAAGTGTCTACGTCGTTAAACAAATCCTAGATTAATATAGATTATCTATCTCATATTGACAACAAGATATGAAGCTTCGATGAGCAAGGAATGACTGTCTATTTTGCTAGTAATATTTTTTTTAATTTTAAAAATTTTCTATTAGAAATTTTCAAATATTAAAATTGAAGTACATACTTATATCCAGAATGCTTCTGTGGACTGTGATCAGTTTTCAAGAAACTCTACATGAATGTAAAAGTAAAAGGTGCTACATACTCGTATATTAATAATGATCAAAATATTTAATAATTTTTTATACAAAAGAGACTCAAAACTGCATCAAAAAACTTCAAGATAATTCTAAATTTCTTAGAAATTACTTCAATAAATTTAAAATAAATTAAGATGAAATTTCTTAAAAGAAAGTAATCCTCTAGACGAAATTCTAGAATCATGCTGCGTATACTATTTTGTAATATTTGATGCAAAAACAATAAATAAACCAAATAAATTTTGCAATATCCAATTTGTTCAATATTTGTAAGAACAATAAAATAAATTTTAGAGAAAAAAAAGTGTCAGATTCTTTTCTTTTATTTTTCAAAGTACTTAACAAAATTCCAAGTACCAATAGGTACTTGAAAAATTATTAAAAAAATCTAATTGTATAATGTTTTATCAGATTGCAATATTGTACACTATTGTATTATGAAATTTAATTGGAATTTGTTAAGTTCTTGTATTGTTTATCGTTTATTATTGAATTAAAAAATCGTCCTTCACAGGACACAACCACCATAATTCCAGGTGAACAATGAAAACAATTTATATGGTATTAAAATTAGTAAAACCAATTTCTTATCCTTACAGAATATTGCTGAATTATTTTCTAATGACTAAAAACTTTAGAATAGGATTCGAGCTTCCTAGAATTGGCCGTTTAACCGATATGGTGCATATAGGAAAAAATCCAGCCCAACAGCAATTTTTTACGTATTTTTGGGATATTAATAGAAGGGACTTAAGAGTTGACTACCAAATTAGAAGTACACGCTATTTCAGAATGATAATTAAATGTAACGTTTTTGTAATCACGTCTGACACTCCTCCTAATTCAGGATCCCTATCATATGACTATATGTATATATTTAGGATCTCGCTGTTAGTACATACGTAAACATACATACATATAAACATATTCCAGAAAAAAACTTTAATTCCTAACTTTATATCCAACTCTAAAATCCCTCTTTATTCATAATTTTGCATTTAAGGAGCCCGCATTAACTTTTACATACAGAGGGAGGTGTTAGTGAGGGATGCTGAAACAATCAAAAAATTTTGTGTAAATTGGGATATGGCTAAGGACCCCTTAAGAAGTTATGCAGCCTTCAAGATTTATATTTTTTAAAATTTGTCAAATTTTACATTTTCAAAAAAAATTCAGATTTCAAAGTCAGTATCATATGAAAATCATATAAAAAGATAATCGGCAACAAAAGAATCAAATTACTAATAGTGGACAGCCTCGAAGAGTGTAAAAAAACCGGTTAAAGCACGCCCCGCCACTCATGAAACCTGACGGCACTTGGGAAAAGTATAATAAAGATAAAGCCGAATTATTTGCAGATCATTTAGAAAACATATTCAAACCAAACGATATAAATTCAGATCTTTGTTTAGTGCAGGATGTTACAATAGAATAGAACAATATTAACCCATTTACACAAGAACAAATTAGTAAAGAAATATCTTCCGAAGATTCCACGCTAATCCAAAAAAAATATAGTTAATTATTTTAAATAAAGTTAGTTAGTTTCCCAAATTTAATTTATTGTGTAGACATAATTATTTATAAACACAATCCCTCAATTTAAATTAGGTTTACCTATATACCTTTTGCATTTATATCATATTTTTTGTCCTACTGAACTTTCATTTCAAATTTATTCTACATTTTGGAAACTCAAAAAGGCAAGCAAAAACCGGACACGCTTAAAATATAAAATTTTTTTGAATCATTTTTTTTTCAATTTTATTTAATTGAAAACGGCTAATTGCTTATACTGTGATACTGTAACCTGAAGTTCATTCTACTACAACTACTAGTATTAATAAATACTATCATACAATACAATAAATATAGTTAATATACTGTATTTAATGAACATGCCTTGGAATGTAAGTCGTACGCAAGAAACGTAACAACATTTATAATACATTCATCCAATCCAATGTAAACAAATAAGCAAATTAGGACAATAAACCATCAATTTTGAACATTTTATAAAATATCATTAGCTTCAGGTAATATTAGTGTTTGTTTGTTTTTTTTTGTGTTCTTATGATGATGTATTTACCTTTTACCCTATATTTTACCTTCATTACCTACATTTACGTTTTAATAATCTTTTGGGAAAAAACGCATTTAAGTCAACATTGAAAACTTAATAAATTATGAGTTCTGTCCCGTAGACTTTCTTGTGTATTTAATTTTGAAGACAAGTAATAGTTTAGCCAATGTTCTACTAACTGCTAGGATTAAAAGAACGGCCTGTTCAGAGTTATATCTAAAAACCATTAGTTAAGATTGATATTTATGGATTGTCTCTGAACTTTTAGTCGTTCAACTATTCAGTTAATTTTTAAATCCCAGCAAATCCTGCATCGAATTATTGCGTGGTTATATTAAATTTTTAGATTTTGCAAAAAAACCAAAGTTCATTGGATGTAATTACGTCAATATTTTTTTTCGACAAGTTAACTTAAAGACTAGCAACAGATTCCTTTAGTTATTTAAGAAATTGGAAGTTAATGAGGGAATCTTAAAATATCCATTTTGAATTTGAAAAAATTGTTGAATGGAACGTTATTGGTAGAGGAGGTACACAATATAGATGAAAGCATTTTCCATATCTTAGCTGTCCTCTGCAGTGCTGCCTCAACAAATGAGTTCCTATTAGCAGTTTTAAACCATCTGCGAGTTTCCACAATAAAAAAGTGAGCACTTCCACCGCACTTGTGAAACCTTCGAATTTTGTAATGGGAATTATGCCTTACAAGATATATATAAAACAGAGAAATTGATCCAATATTTCAATGAAAGTGTCGCAATAAACACGTAAGACGCTGATTTAAATTTTGTCGAAGTAACTCAAGGAAAGCATATTCATGGTAAGATGGCTCTTGGAATCAAGTAACTTGAAATGAGTTTGTCTTGTTACAAAAGAATTGCTCGGGAGATTCTCCAAATATGATTTTATATTTTAGATTAATTGTCAATGTAAGGCTAAAGGATGTTGATTTATTTGATTATGTTGGCTTTAGAACCCTTCCTCAAAGTGTTTAAAGAGAAATTAGTAGAGAAATTATTGTAAATAACTCTCGCAAAAGATTTAATTTTTCAGAATTAATCAAGACTGTGTTTTTTTTTTTGATATTTAAAATCTGATATCTAAAATATATAATTTTTATAATTTTAATTGTTGAAAACTAACAAGTTACAATCGTTGTCGTACGTCACAGAACTAAGACATAATTTTATTAAACAGTTCTTAAATTTCTATTCCAAAAATAATATGAAATTTATTAAAATAAAATAAAAACTGTTAATATAAAGATATTTTCAAAATTGTTTTACATATTTGTTTTTTAAAGAATTGCAAGTAAAAGGGCTAAAAACTTTTGACGACACTTATACTTTGCTGACATACGACTACGATCGTAACTTATTGTGTTTTGAACAAACTTTAAAAATCATAATTTTAAGGACCATCTTTTCCTATATTTTAATATTTACATATTTTGTGATTTTTAGGTATTGTATTTACAAAATGTCTTTTACGTTCTGTTCTATCACCATGCTGACAATATTCACATGGATCTTCAGCTGAACAAGCTAAATTTAATTTCAATGCTTTTTCATTTTCTTGTAAAATTTTTTCATCAAAACCGAAACGGGTTTCTGTATGCCGACAATACTTTAATATCCAATCTCGTTCTTCTCTTGATATTGTTGTTAAATATTTTTCAGGATCATCATGCGAATATATACTAGCATTAGCTGGATTCATAAAACCATCTTCAGCATCATAATAACCCTTTGGTATTTTAATAGCAATTTTTTCTTTTGTTTCATATGATTCGTGTACTGGCGGTATACCATATTCCATTTCAACATAATATCTACGATCCGAACCTTGACAATATGGCCAATCTTCTTCTAAATATTCTAATCCATTTGCAAATGTTAATTGTGTATATTCAATACATCTACCAAATCTAAAAATACCAGATAAACGAAATTTTGTTGGTGTTATGATAGTTCCTTCACCATGAAAATGACCATTTTTAAATTCACCATGATATTCAGTACCATCTGGATATGTATATACACCACGACCATCCCATTCAACATCAACTTCACCAACATATTTACTACCAGAACAATATTCTTTTGAAATTTTTTGTTTTGGTTTTTCAGACATTTTATTAAATGATTCTCTTAATTTGGTTTAATTTTGATTATTATTTTAATTTTTTTTTTTTGTATTTTTGTCAGTTTGTCTGTCATTACGACTTATTTTTTTTTTTAAAAAAAAAATTTTTATATAAAAATTAAAATTAATTGTTTTTGTAGTTGTAAATCATAAACGAGAATGATGGTAGTAGAGGATACTGTGTCAAATCTAGGATAACCGCATATGAATGAAATATATAGACATTATATCATCGGTTTAATTACTTCAAATACACAAATACACAGCCTAATAGACTTTGAATAGCAAAATTTCAGACATTCAGTTTTGTTGGTGGGAGCTTTCCGAACTTGGGAGTTTGATCAAACTGGCTCTTGCATCTCAATAGCGGTGATGGCTTTTGTAAGAAACAAATTTAAAAAAACAAATTTGTCTTAAATTTAGAATATTAATACCTACTTCTTTGCTTTATAAAATTATTATACCAATTGACCTTACCACCCTTGATTTTTATAGTCATCTACATCTAGTTTTTCTTAGCACATTAAATTTTTTTGATTTCGTCAGTGGTCTGTATTAAACTTAGGTTTGTATTAAAACTTCTGTCTATAATATTATTTCCAAAAAATTTTTTGACCCAGACAAGTAGGGTTTTACATATGATAAAATATTATAAAAGTTTACCTTCAAGGCTTCATTTTATTTTACTCATACTTTAAAGTTTTTTTTCCAATAGTTATCTATTATTACTATAAACAAAATTAATTGAATAACTTTAAATTTAAATCTTCTAGACTCATATAATTCTTAAGTGAAGGTGTATTTTGCACTCTTTAAAATGCCATTCAAAGTTTTATCATTATTTCTAAATAAATTTAAAATTTTATTATTTAATTTTAACCAATTTTTTAATCCATTTTTTTATTAAGTTTTGTATTCTTTAGATTAAATTTTCTAATAAAACCTCTAATCTAAAACCATTTTTTTATTTACTTCAAATTAATATTTCATTTGTTTTACAATTATTTAATTAAATATTAATAATTATTTAGAAAAAAAGTTATTAAATATGTACATAGACAAATTAATTTGGTGAATATATTGATCCAGCTTCATTCGGCATTTTGATGTTGAAGAACTGATGTCATATCAAATTGTAATAAAACAATTAAATAAGATGTTGCAGCACTTACTGCCTAAAAATATTTGAAAAAAAGATAAAAGAAATTAATTAAATTTTACTAACACTCATTACTTTTTTTGCTTGCACAAGTAAAACACATCAATGTTTAATTGATGATTAAATTTTTATTGAAAAATTCATATACATTTCAATCTGTCCATCCATCCATTAAACACTTATCAATATTTTAAATACATATACTTACTATCAATATGGTAAAATTCAAATATTTAAATAATTTCCATCAATGAAACATTGACGATTAAAATTGATATGTAATAATACCCTTATAAAGAAATACTTTAAACAGTTTCCATACAGAAAAATTGGAAAACTATTATCAGAACTAAATCGCTAAAATTTTACTAAGTACAATGTAACTCTAAAGTTTAACCAAAAATCCAAAGCTTTGCCTAAGTTTACATCTGTATTAATAAGAACAATTTTGAAACACAGATCAACTGAGCCGGACACTTACACATAAACTTACAATTAATTTACATGATTTACAATTAAAGAACTTACCGAAAATATAAATGTATAATCCAATGAAAATAGACCAGTTCCACTGAATTGAAAATAACGTTCCCAATGTAAATATTGTAATGTAAAATTTTTCATTTTTGTATAATAATTATCATCTCTTAACATAAATGATGGTTTCTTTTGCATAATTTCATGTATTAATATTGCTGTATTTCTTGATTCACTATGTGCTTGACAACATAATCTTAATACCAAATATGCTACCACCATAAAGAATATCTAGAATATATAAATTTAATTAATATAAAATTTAATTTAATTAAAAATATAGAATCGTTGTATTTTATTTCTATAACAGGACTCTAGAATTGAAAAACACTGCAAAAAACATCAAGTATTATATACACAGGGATTTTACCCCTTTTCAATTCCGGACCCATTAACACTATATGGTACTCTAACATATAACTAATATAACTTAGATAACAAAAAGATTCTGATTAAATAATAATTAATAACAAGAAGAGCCAAGTGTCACCATATACCAAATACTATCATATCTAAGGGCGAAAGGGAAGTTCTTGGAAGATTTGACTATTCTGAAGTAATCTTCCCAAGGAAGCCTAATTTTAATTTTATATGGCCATAGACAGGCTCAACGAGCGACTGTAGAGATACGAGTGGTTTCAAGATCATAGAGACACAACGGTTCGAACGACTTAACGGGATACGTACGTCAAGCACCAATATCTCTTACGACTTGTGCACCAATATCTCTAAGGATTGAAGGGAGATTCTAAGAGATTTCACTATTGTGAAAGAATCTATCCACTTTCATTTAATTCTTCATGGCTATAAACAAGCTCCACGAGACGCTGTAGAGATACAAACGCTTTCCAGATCAAGGAGGCTTAGGTGTTACGATTATTAACATTTTAACTTATAAGTATATTATAATTAAACTTACCATCCAAACAACAAATGTTACAGCTAAATTATCAATAGCAGAAACTTTTACTTTAATTGTGAATATAACTTTTGTAGCTAAAAATATTCCAATTATGCTTACAACAAATGTTGAAGTCATATACACAACCACTTGTAATGAATATTCCAGATTTGTTAAAAAACCCAATTCATTTAAATTATTATGTAATTTAAATAAAAGAACTAAAAATAATTCATATCTATAAATTTGAAAAATTTTAAATTAATTGTAATTAACATTAATATCAATTAAAATATTTGAATACTGACCCTGAATTTGATTCAATTGGAGGCGTTTCTATATTATCAACATCAGCAGCTAATTTCCAATTTACTTCATTATTTTTGAATTTTTTATTAATTTGTATATTTTTAAAATTATTAATTTTTATTGTTTCTTTATATGCCATTTCAATATTAAAAATATTTGCTGTTGTTTTCTTATCATTATTTATTTTATTATTATCATTCTTTGTTTTTACTGCATTCTTTTCATCATTTACATCATTATTATAATTTATTTTTTCATCTTTTTTATCATTATTACTATCAGTATCAGATTCATCATCATCATCATCATCATCATCATCATCTGATGAATCAAAATAATCTTTAGCATGTTTTGAGGCTTCTTTATCAATTAATTTTAATATGAAATTAATTTTTTTGAAACGTTCAACAATCGCTTCAACGAATAACACTAATTGTGCTTCAACTAGGGCACTCGATAAAAAAGGAAAGATAAGACCACAAGTTGATAATAGAATTCGAACAAAATCTCTATGATAACTTCTATAAAATACGAGTATATAGAAAAAAAAAATTTAATATATTATCAAGTATCTAGTTTAAGTTTTAATGGATTAAGATTGTAAATTGGAATAACTATTAAATATTTACACAATAAACTTATCAATTTACACGATAATCTTAACTTATCAGACAGGTAATCTTAGAAAAGCAAATATTTGCTATAAAGTTTCTATAAACCCCTCTTTTAATGACATTTAATTTTTTTTAAGAATCTTATAATATAGTCTGAACTATTAGGGCTAGCCAGATCAAGATATTTAGATCTAGACCACGGGTATAAATAGGTTCGCTAACATAGATATTTTCTAATATTTCAATCTTCTGAATTAAACAGCAAGTTTGTTTTACCCTTTTGGGGAAGAATAGAGCTTCCACAAAGCTTCTGTACGCACTCTATTGTGAGCTAGTTACTTCACTTCTGCCCACATTCTGCCGTTATTCTCAATTTCCTAAGCGATTGAGTTTCTTCAAGTTACCCTAGGTCTACCCACACTTCTTTTTCCATGTGGATTCAGTAAGTACATTAAATAAATCATTTTACATAGGCATATTAAGATTCATAACAAAATTTCTTTACAATATTTTAATTTGCTTACATTTTCAATATTACAGGCAAGTTTACAGGCAACCGCTTGTGCCTAATAAAAAAGCATAACATTAGAATATATATAACAATTTACAGACAGCAACTAATACATAAAAAAATCTGTTGCCTTTAGAATCTATTATATGCAAAAAATGTATATATAGTATTTTTTATCTTTATTAGCTGTATTTCCTAAACTAACGTCCTAATTAAAAAGTTGAATGAACCAACTCCAACTCCCTGTGATCATTATTTTTTATTTCTTAAAAATCATGTAAATAGGTCCAGTAGTTTTCTCAGAAACTGGGCCCGTAATATGATAATGACCTATTTATATAATGACATAATAATAAACAAATTTAAATCAAAAATGGATCTTGTTTGAATATCTTGCTCATGCTCTTCTTCTGAATCAATCTTGAAATTCTAATTGATGAAGTAGTCTCATGCAAATTACACAAAACATAGAATGACAAATGGGAACTTTGAGGGAGATATGGTGCTAAGGGCAAAGCCTAACCCAACAATACAACATTACAATATAACATGACATAAAAACAATATAACATAACAAAAAAATACTTACAAAAATTTCCATCTAATATCCCATAATAATGCTAAAATTAAACTAATTAATGTTACAACAAATACAGTAATTTTAACATAATCTTTTTCCAATTGAATTTTTTCTTTCAATTTAATTGTACGAAAATTTGCATCAAATTCATTAATTTTTGTATAAAAATGATAAAAAAATTTCTTTTTTTCAAATGCACAATAAACACATACCAGATAACTTAATATACCCAAAAATAATAATGTTATATTACTAACATAACAAACTCGATGACAATCGTCTAATTCTAATATTGTTGAATTTTTCATAAAAATACCAATTAATGCTGCAATATATGCTATCGGTATTAATAATATTCCAAAAAAATCTTGTGGTTGTGTTTTTTCTTCATGATGATGTAACGGTAAAACCCCAAACATCTAAAAATAAAATAAAACAAAATGGAAACTGTTTTATTATACTCGTATATACCTAATTATATTTTTGTTTTAAGTGCTAATTAACTGTTAATCCTTTTCTACACTTTTAAGGAGTATAGGTCATTCACCAGGTCATTTAGACAAGGCTTCAGATTCTTTAATGTTCAATAAGCCATCGATTAATTGGTTGTAGCTATTGTATAAGATTATACATGGCCGATTAATCAACATACAATAGCTACAACCGATTAAATAATGGGCGAATACAAATGCACAATTTTCATAATCTTAATTTATATTACGTACACGGTTCAGTGAATCACATTGAAAATCGTACACATTTTTTTTTATTTAACAAATTTTAATATTAAAATAATTTATTATTTTTCGAACCTCTTTTCAAATTTATTACTTCTTTCTGTCTCCTAGGCATTGATTTTACTAAGCTAGGAGGTAATATTGCCCCATAGTCTTCTTCTTCGAGCTTTTGTTGAAGCTAATTTTTCGATAAAATCGGATAATTTCGAAGTCTGTTATTCAGATTATTCTAAAAATGTTCTATAACATTTAAATCAGGTGATTGGGAAGGAACGTTCATAAAATGTGGGCAATTGTTTAACATCTCAAGTGCAATGTAAAAAGTATGCTTAGGATCGTTATCATTATAAAATGAAAGAATATTTTTCAGTATTACTCAATATTTCTGTACTTCTCTTACCTTCACCCTCAAAATCGTGATCAAAATCAATATATCATCTTGTTCTTCGCTGCTTCTATAAAATGAAGACTTCCAACTCCTGTAGCCGACATACGACCCCATATTCAAAGATATCTAAGAACCACCACCATGTTTAACTTTTTATGATATTTTTAAATTAGAACTCTGTATTTTTTTCAGCACTATATAATTTGTTGGTTAGGTTCTTATTATTAGAATTGATCCGAATGAATTCCACATACAATTTAAATTTATTTATTTATTTAATTGTAAATAAATATCAATTGTAAATATTGACTGATATCATAATAATCCTTTGCCCATTTGGCATTTGGACTTCTTATTAAACTATTATGATACACACTATATTTTTTTTATTAGATATGATCTGACTTCGATTTTAACCCGTAAACTTTCCGATTGAAAAGTCACAACTTTCAACACTGAGGTATATGTCAGATATTCAACTTTAAATTGAGGGAGTGGCCTTATTAGATCTAAAATCGTCTTAGATTTTTAAGAGATACAATCTATTTGATTTTATATTGTAATAATTTTATATTTGAATCAATTCCATCTGCTTAATGCACCTCGACAATAAAATTACTAAAATATTTTTAATAATTTTTAAATATCAGGAAAATTTAACCCTCAAAATCATTAGCAAACAGAGGCATATTAAGTTTTTAGACATTGATAAGATTTGTGTAATTAAATATATAAAAAAAAATATATATTTTTGAAGTGGATATTATAAGTTCTATATTTAAAGTAATTTTAAATCCTGACTTATTTTAAATTGAAATAAAATAAGTAATCAAAATAAAAACACTTACTAAATATTTTAAAAAAAATAATTACAGAAATTTTACATAAAATACAAAAAAAAATTACAAAATAATATTTTAAAAATGAAAAATCAAATTTCAATTACAAAAATACATTAAATATGATAAATAAAATAAAATAATTCCGAAAAATATTTTAAAATTATTATTATTTAAAATAATGGAATTTCCTAAATTACATAAATCAGAATAACATAATTCGCATCCAGTAAATTTTATTTGATCTTTTAAATGTGGATACACTGTCATATTATCGCATTGTATTTTTTCCGGTTGTTCCCAAATACAACCTTTTCTTGTGACATTCATTTTATTTTTTAAATCTTCATAATACCATGTAATACAACTGAATTTTGATGTTATATTTATATTTATATCAACTATACTATTTAGTTGTTCACTTATCATAGATGAAGAATAATTATCGCAAAATATTGTAGAATTAGTCGTTGCCGTTTCCAAATTACAAGATGTTGCTGATGATGAACTTTCAATATCTTTAAAATACAAAAATTAAATTGAATAAAAATAAAAATAAATTATACTTTAATAAATTATAAAATTTAAAATCAAATTAATTATAAACTAAAAATACAAAATAATAATAATTCAATAATTTTATTATATACGAGTAGTAACGCATTGCTAGAGCTTAACGCATTTTTAGCGTACATTTCTTATTTGAGGTTATAAAATAATCAAAGTCAAGAATTAAATAAAAATTTTAAATAAACACTCAACTGGAAAATTAATAAATAAAATCTTAAGTTATTGAAAACAAATTATAATTTAAGTAAGAGATCAGTGATCACAGCGCATTATAATCCCCAAAAAGAGAAATTTATAAATATAATAATAATTAAATAATTTCATTTGAGCTGAATTCATAAATTTAATACGATGGCATTATAAATTAAAAAGTTCATCAATTATTGTATTAATTTTTTTTTTGTTTAAGCGCTAACTGTTCAACTGATAGGCTAATAAGCCAGTCTATACCATAGGTAGTTATTGAATTCCACATACAATTTAAACATGAAATAAGCCTTATAACATGTAGAAACGTCTCAGATTTTTAATATTTACAATTCTATTTTTTGTTTATATTGTAATATTTTGTATTTGAGTTATATGGTATTCTATATCTGCGAGTTATATTATTCAATTAAATTATTTGTTTATATTGTTATATTAATGTATTTTTTATTAAAGATATATAATTAAATTATTAATTATTGATTATGTCATTAATTTGAACCTAATGGCGAATGGTAGCTGAGTCGAATCGAAAACCAGAAAAGTTTTTTCACTTTCACTAGAGTTCAAACCTGCGCCTTTCTGCATGAAAGGTCGGCACTCAACCAATGTGCCACCCAGCCGTTAATAATTATATTAAAAAAATTAACAATTAAAAACAAACAATTTCTCCGAGAATTTTCCGGAAGTAATTAAGCTCCGTTATTTAAATAAAAAAAAAACAAAACTTGATTAATTTCTTATTGCCATTGGAGCCCCAATTATAAGATAAGTTTTAATTTGATTAAGAAATAACCAATCCGGCAAAACGCCGGATATGGTTTGAATATTTAATAACTTTTTAAATTTATTTACATTTTTTATTTTTATTTCAGAATTTTGTGAAGAAAACTTGGGGAATTGGAAATGGAACATGTCACAACAGAACAGCGATAAAAAATTACGAAAACTTACGGAAAATGTACTGGAAAGAGCACAAATGTGCGAAGCCGAAAATGGTCACTTTCGGAATATAATTTTTCTATTAAGCTAAAAATATTCCCCATTAATATACCGTATAACAAAAAAATAATAATAATAATTAACCATTAAATAAAAAAGTTATTAAACATTCAAACATTTGCGCCACCCTGTATATTAATAATAAAATTTTTCTCGAAAGAAAACCAAATATTATATTGTAAAATTAAACCGCTTTAATAATATCACTAATATCACAAATTGACACTTTTATTGGAAAAGCCTATAGGAGGAGTTGGTACCTGGTATCCATTATTTTCATTTATAAATAAAATTGTTTTAATTGGTTAAATTAATAAATAATTTAATTTTAAAAAATTTTTAATTGTACCATTTTTATAAATAACTAATTACTCAATTACGTACTTAAATAATTAATTAATAAATAAATGTATATTAATTATATTTCATATTACCTTTTATCAAATTATTTATAATTAATATTGAAAAAAATAAAATAAAAATATTTTTAGACATTTTTTTTTTTGTCTTTATTTCTTTTCTGCACTACTAATTTTATGAAGTTAAAATTCAATACTGAAATTGACCAATTATAATTGTATTATAATATAAGGAACTAAAATTTTTAAAATCTATATATATAAAAGCGAAAGTTTGTTTATTTGTTTGTTTGTTTGTTTGTATGTTTGTTTATTTGTTTGTTTGTTTGTAGCGAATAGACTCCTAAACTGCCCAGCCGATTTTCATGAAAATTTGTATATAGAGGTTTTTGGGTACGGAAGGAAATCGTGGCCCAAAAATTTTGCTCTAACGGACCGCCAAGTTGGGGCTGTGGTGCAAGTATTTAAACTTCTTTGTTCTAAAATGAAAACGGTTTGACCGATTGACTTCAAATTTTGTATACGTGTTGCTCTTTAAGAATTGATTAGACACTATTAACAGTTTTGGAATTTGTTAACCCATGTTGGGCCGACGGGTGGTCAAAAAAAATTTTGGGTCCAAATTTTGTCCGATTTTACGAAATTCTGCTTTGGCTTAAAAGAAACCCCCAAAAAAATTTTTGTTGAGTTCCATTAACCCATTGCGGCCCAACAACTTTTTATAGGTTTTTTCAGTACTTTTCTCTAAATTCGAAACGGTTTGACCGATTGACTTCAAATTTTGTATACGTGATGCTCTTTGAGAATTGGACACTATTAATTGTTTTGGAATTTGTTAACCCATGTCGGACCGACGGGTGGTTAAAAAAAATTTTGGGCCCAAACTTTGTCCGATTTTACGAAATTCTGCTTTGGGTTAAAAGAAAGCCCCAAAAAAAATTTTGTTGAGTTCCATTAACCCATTGCGGCCGAACAGCTTTTTATAGGTTTTTTCAATACTTTACTCTAAATTCGAAACGGTTTAACCAATTGACTTCAAATTTTGTATACTTGATGCTCCTTGAGAATTGAGTTGACAATATAAACAGTTTTGGAATTTGTTAACCCATGTTGAGCCGTTAACCCATGTTGGGTGGTAAAAAAAAATTTTTGGTCCAAATTTTGTCCGATTTTACGAAATTCTGCTTTGGCTTTAAAGAAAGCCCTAAAAAAAATTTTATTGTATTGCATTAACCCATTGGTATTGCATTAACCCATTGGAACAGCTTTTTATAGGTTTTTTCAATACTTAACTCTAAATTAAAAACGGTTTGACCGATTTTCTTCAAATTTTGTATACGTGCTCCCCTATGAGAATTGAGTTGACACTATTAACAGATTTGGAATTTGTTAACCCATGTCGGTTGGTCAAAATAATTTTGGAAGCTAATATTGTCAAAATTTGCGAAGTACTGCTTTGGCTAAAAACAAAGCCTCAAAAAAATTTTGTTGAGTGATTTGGAAGCAAATTACGTCCAATTTTGCGCAATACTGCTTTGCCCAAAGAGAAAGTGTAGTTCCGTTAACCCAGTGGAGCACAGTGGCTTTTAATAGATTTTTGCGTTACTCAAATTTTATATGTGTGAAGCAACTTGAAAATGGAGTTGAGACTGTTAACAGTCGGTCCTACGATTGGTCAAAAAAATTTTTTTGGAAGTAAATTACGTCAAATTTTTGGAAAGTAGTTTGTACTGCTTTGAATTACAGAAAGTTTCAAAAAATCCTAGGATAATCCTAGAAAAATCGTTTTAAAAAGATTGCTTTCATACATTTTAAAATTTACATGTGTAAACCGTGTGTAATTTTTGTGTTAACTTTTTGCAGTAACATCAACTTCAATTAAACCTCCATTGAGAGGCGCAGCAACGCGCACCGGGTACTAGCTAGTATATATATATAATAAAAATAAATTATTCAAATAAAATTATAGTTATTAATAATTATCATATTTTATTAATTATAAAATAAATAAAAATAAAAACTTTAATATAGTGCAAATATCGTTCATCAATTGAAATTGTTAAGGTCTTATTTCGAAAAATTGTCATCAAGTTTTTATTTATTCTTATCAATATTTTATCAATACGGGCAGGGCAATAAGGGCAGTTTACAATATATATCTGAAGAATTTTATAAATAAATTTAGATTTGGTCTGTTTTGATATTTAACGACGACCTTCTTTAGTATGTAATAGTATTAGTTTGTTATTAAAAACAAAATTAGGAAATGTAAACTACCAGGTTATCCTGGTCTCGAAAGAAACCTACAAACTTGTCACTTTCAATTATACATACTTTGTCAGTTCTATATAGTTGCTTTGAATAACACTCCATTTTTAAGTGCATCTAGACCACAGCTGACGAAATTCCAGTACTTTGGTACTAAAGCAAAAAAACCAGTACCAATATTATTGGTAAAGATATTTATTAACATTTAGGTATTGTTAGAAATACAAGTACCAGTAACAATATTGCTGCTAGGAACAACCATTACTTTAACAGTACTTACCAGTACTTACCAGTACTCACCAGTATCTATTGCAATATAAACCAATATTGATTGACAATTTGATAACATAAACCATATTGATACTGGTTAATACTGGTTGATACTAGTAGTGCTGATAAGTACTCGTAATGTACTGGTTGGTACAAGTGAGTACTGGTTAAGTAATGGTAGCTTTCAGTACTAGTATATTGTTTCTGGTACTTTCTTTTTACAGGTAAGTACTGGTAGTACTGATAAAGTAATTGTAGCTTCCAGTATTAGTATATTGTTTCTGGTACTTGTTTTTTTCCAGTACCATTAACGATATCTAAATTTAACTGAATATTTTTTTCAGTGTTAGGTACTCGTACTTGAAAAATGGCAGCTCTGGCAATATCGATATCCACAAATTCACCGTTTAA
This sequence comes from Dolichopus griseipennis, assembly GCA_963082915.1. NCBI lineage: Eukaryota > Metazoa > Arthropoda > Insecta > Diptera > Dolichopodidae > Dolichopus > Dolichopus griseipennis. Next base: position 29,060,254 of record OY720442.1, on the reverse strand, counting down.
CCAATCCGTTAATTTAAGCAGAAAAGAAACGAAAGGACTCATTTTTATTAATAACAGCTAGAATAATTCAATTTATAAAAACTTACATACATAAATTATTATTAGACTTACTTATTAGATTATTACGGTCAGCCAGTACTTTTTTGTAGAATAAAATACAATACAATAATAATACTAAATAAATCTAAAAAATTTAATCAATTTCAAACCACTTTCTATTAATAATATTTTTTAAAACACCCTTGAGATACTTCGGACTTGTATTAGAAATAAAAAACCTTTTACAAATTTTAAATATTTTTTTTTTAAATTTTCTAAATTATATCGTTCTTATGGAGTCATTAATCTAATTTATTATTTATATTATACGAATTCGGATCATGATCGTATTTTTATTATCATATAGGCTGAAAAAAAATGTAATTCTACTTTGTAATAATTAGAGTAGGGATTTTTTTAAATAAATATTATTAAATTAATAAATAGATAACGCATGTTATGTATATATAAATATTAATTGATAAAAAGCGATAACTTAAAGAGTGCAACATATTAATTTTGCAAAATAGTTTTTAATCTATAAAAACAAATTGCTATACTAATAGATTTTATTTAACAAATATTTGATTAAATGCTTCTTTTTATTTACATAAAAATTTAATTTAGGGTGGTCCAAAAAAACAAATATTTCACTAGGCCTGATATTAGTTTAAAAAGTGGAAGAGTGTAGTAGAGTAGACTGTGTCAACTCGTGAGGTACCCGTATTACCCTTATATTGAGATTATACCATTCGGTTAGAAATTAATATATCATCCACAAGAAAATACAAGTTGAAAGGCAACTCTTCGAACCTCTTCCACTACACCAACTTTATTTTGTCCAGACGTTGGCCATTAAATTCAACTACTTTTGGCAAAATTTCAAGCATCCAACTTCAATAGATACAGAGCTTATATAATGCTTATATAAAAGATGAAGTTGCATGACAACCACTCGAACCCATAAAACTAAACTATTTTTGGCAAAATTTCAGACACCTAGTTTCTTTAGGTGTAGAGTAATGCTCATATAAAAGAAGAAGTTGTATGACAGCTACTTGAAACCACTGGCCTAGATCAACCAAATTTTATAAACACTTTGGTCATATAACTAAACATTATATTCCTATTATAAGAATTCCACATACTATTTAAACATAAGATTGCATTAGGCCGTAAAACGTGTAGAAAGTCTTAGATTTCCGATACATACAATTCTATTTTGTTATATATTGTAACAACTATATATTTGAATTACAGAATATTTCTCTATCTGTGAGTTATAATAATCAATTTAATTATTTGTATATCCCATTAATTTGAACTCAACGAAGAATGTTAGCATACAAGCCGAGTAGAAAATCAGATTTAAAAATTTATTTTTTCACTTTTACTGAGACTCGATTCCAATGTGAAAAGTCGATTCTGTGATTATTATGCCACCGAGCCGTCAAATAGTCTCAGTCATAAAACTTCAGGATTCGGGATTGAATAAATTATATTTAAATTCGAAGAAAAAGTCTTCAGTTGACTAATCAATTGAATCAAATTTTTATTAAAAATCGAAGTCTTGTTAATTAAAATATTTTCTTTCATATTATTCTTAATTTATTTTAAATTTATTTATATAATGAGCTTCTTAATTTAAAATAACATCGCACTATAATTTTAAAAATATCCAAATTTTAATTAATAAATACATAGTTTTTAATTAGTAATACTCAATTTATTTTAATTAGTAACTCAAATTACTTTAATTTCTATTTTATTAATTTACCTTTGACACAAAAATGAAAAATTTCTGAAAATCTATATTTAAAACCAACATTTTTTTCAGATTTTTATATTAATAAAAGACCACCAAAATTTAAAATTTTAGAAACCTTAAATTCGAACTTTATACTGCGATTTTCTAAAGAAAACTAAACATAACAAATTTCCAAAATAAAAATATTCAATATAATTTGATGATATCCAATATTTATATATATTATATATACATATATTTACGCTAATAAATGTATCAAGGGATTCCTTCTTTGTCGTATGGACATAATATATAATCTAATATATATTATTAATAATTATATTATGTAAAATGTATTTTTAATTACTTCTTGATACCCGATTACTTCCTTTTAAATATTTTTCCCTTATCTTGTGTATCTTTTTTTGTAGTAATTTAAGTTAAAAAAGTGAAAAAATAAAGTAAATAGGTAATGAAAAAAACCAAGGGTTTCTACACAGTACAAGTAAAGTGGGAAAAAAAGAAATCTATTCTTCTCTACGGCAGTGAAACATTACTACTCAAAAACTCCTCAACAAATAGGCTCCAAGTATTTGAGAATAAATGTCTCCGAACAATTCAAAATATAAGATAGCCCAGGAAAATTTAAAGGAATTACTAAAAATATTGGAGCAGGAAACTATTCCCTACCAAATAAAGAGAAGAAAATGGAGATGGATTGGTCATACACTTCGGAAAAAAACTAGCCAGAAATCATCATTCGCCAGGCACTAGACTAAAAATCCACAGGGAAAAAGAAGTGTGAGTAGACGTAGGATAACTTGGAGAAGGTCAGTTGCTAAGGAAATTGAAAGTAGTGGCAGAACGTGGGCAGAATTGAAACAAGTAACTCACAATAGAGTGCGATACAGAAGTATTGTGGAAGCCCTATGCTCCCCCAGGGGTAAAACAGAAAGAAAAATAAAACAAATAAAATGTACAAGTATTCGAGTTACTGATGTTTAAAAATAATGAACTTTCAGTTTTTGAACACTTACAAACCCTAAACGGAGGGTGACAAAAAATTATTTTCTATTATGACTTATTACTACATAAGGACTTATCTCCAAAAAATCTCACAACTTCAAGTTTGTAACTTAAACCGTTTAGAAGATATAAGGGATCAAAGTTTTTTATTTAAATATATAGTTTGGCAACCTCATACATCAATTTACTTACATTTTTTAATTGCTGATACAAAGCTTGCCATTCTCAAATTGAAAAAATGTACTTTCTAGAACTTACGACAGCGGAAACTCCATAATGGATGAGTTTTTGAATAAATTGAACACAGTGTGAAAGTTTTTTAAACAATCAGACTAACACTGTCAAAAATTTTTCAAAATTTTTTTCAAAATTTGCTAAAAATTCCTTAAAATATATTCGTCACGTCTATCTAAATCTCAATATTTTTTAAATTAGGGTTGCTAAATTAACTAGTAAGTTTAGAAGTTGTACAAAAAAATAACCAAAATAAATATTTTAAATTTAGAGAGCGATTGATAAATTTAGAGTGAGTAGTTTAATCTTTTCTTTTTTGTATTAAATATAAAATTTCAATATTTTTATCATTTTGCACCTATTTGTATGCAATATTTTTTAAGACCACCTTTCAATATATCAGTTAGACGATATCAGATATTATAAGTTTACTATGGGATATTTTTTTGGTCATTTTATTTATTTTGAATAAATTTTAGTTGATATATAGCAGCCACTAAGTCCGAAAGTTCCATTAGTGGAATATAGCAGACTTAATACAAACAAATTTTATAAAATGTCAAAAATTTTATTATTTGGCTACTTTGTAAACTAAATTTACAATAGCCATTTTATTAATAAATTAATAAAATAAATAATTAGTTAAATTATATGTATACATAGTACATACGTATAGACCATATTATATACAAAAGTAAAATTTTCTATTGTTATTTAAAATGAAATGAAAAAAATTTATAGGAACAATATAAAAAAAATGGTTGAAAACTCCTTCTATTGATTTGTACGATTATTATTATTAACTATTTATTTATAATAAATATTCTATATGATTTTTAAGGTGTTCGAATATGGATATTAATTTTTGATAATAAAATATTATTCAATTACTGGAAAGTGGTTTTATTTGTTTTAATTAAATGCCCATCATTATTATCAAAATAAATATCAAATATAAGTCATATCCCCTAGGCATTGAATAAAGTGACCATTAGTCTTATTTTGTACCACTGAATATTTATTATAAATCAATTGTGTTTTCATTGTATTTTTTTTAAATAAATGTCTATGGTATTTTATATAGATATTTATAAATTTTTATATATAATATAATGGAATTCTTAGTTCAGGTCTATCTTAAAGTTTGAAGGGTCACATTGTAAGAGACCACAAAGGAATTACTAAAACTTTTAAATATTTTTATGTTATACATGATATAGACTCTAAAATAAATTTACCCAAGTTGATAACTATTATAATTACTTAAACTTAACTTTAAAAAAAAAACTGTGTTGAAAATTGATTAATGTAGGTTATAAGCTTTAGTTAAAATAGTTATTATATATAGGTATTATAATTAAAAGGCCCATGAATTAGCCAAATTAGAAAATTTTATCGCAACGCAAACTTTAGGAGTATTTTTAAAACATTCATACTTAAATATTAAAATAACTATGTCGAAAGGGCCTCGGTGGTATATTGGATTAGGTAAGAATATTATATATTAACTGAGGGAGTGTGAGTTGAATTCCTGTACAGCTTATAGATTTTAATTAGAAGAAAAAAATACACTGGCAATGCAATGCGCTAAGGCTCGCATTGTCAAGGTGTTAAGATAGCATACCCTATCGTCCAATTAAAATAATAGCAACGACGATATCGAGAAAATCCCTTAAAACAACAAAAAGCCCCTTCTAAAGGTTCACAATTAATTACGATGAATTAAAACAAACCTTCAAACTGTGGGGTAGCCATGGGGTAACTATGGGGTAATTGGATGTGCTATAGAATTTAAATTAAATTTTTTTATTCTTTTGTACCTTATTGAAACCAAATCAAGTAATTTGAGGAGTATGTATAAAACACCTTGATATTTTTCTTTACTTTACACTTAAACAGAAAAATACTAAAGGTGCTGCCTATATTAATCAAATTCTATTGAAATTTGCAAATACCTGCAATAGGTGCACAAATGTATTCATCCTGTCACCCAAGAAATAAAACCAAACAAAAAATCAGAAATGCGTGAGAATTTCAAATGTAAATTTTTTTTAAATGTTAATATCATCCTTACGGAAATGAAATGCAATGTGAGCTGCGTTATTTTGTTATTCTATTATTTTGATGTTGTATACTTTACTCTATGGTAATCACCTGGAGATTTTAGGATTTATTTAAAAAAATAACATTTTCATTTATTAAAGGTATAAAATTATATACCTTTATATAAATATAGATTTCATTGTATATATGTATATATGTATTTGAATTTATTGAGGAAAAAAATTATTGTCACAGCGAATTCTTGGTTTCAGCAAAGGTTTTATTTGAAAATGTGCACCTTGCTGTTTATATGATATGCACCTCTAAAAACAAGGACAAAATAAACATAAACCTGTGTTTTATATACCTGTGTGTGCAAATATTTTTTCAAAAGTATCTTATTTACTGTATTGTTTTTTGTTTTTTTTTTTTTTTGTAAAAATGCACGGATTCATTATCAGAAGGAGACAAATCCTTATTCTTTATATACATTTACTTCCGATTCTACTCAAATTTAAAATGATTTGATGTGGAGTTATTCCATAATGTATAATCACTGTAGATGTAATCTGTAATCGTCTGTAATCATTTTATTCATCTGTAGAAAAATATAAAAATTTCGTAATACAACCAAATATGTTCGGTCACAAAAAAGCCGCCACGTGTCTGGTACTCCTTAAGCACATCCCCAGACCTAAGTCAAACTATTAAAACCTACATTCGGACTAAGTTAAAATATACTTCTCATTTATATCTTGAAGCAGGCAGGACCGCTCCTCTTTATGCAGATAAGATTCAAAAAGGAGCTATTCGTTAAAGATAATGATGTAATAAAATACCAATATTAAGAAGTTGCTCGTTTATCTACTACAGGTAATTTGTCGGAATACAAAGTAAAAGTAAAAAAGCTAAAAATCAAATATGTCCACCAAAATACTCGTTTAAGGATAAGGATAAACTTATATACAATACATCCTTTAAGAACTAGAGCTTTGTATAGGTTTTATTAGTATAAATTTTACAGACACATTCAGTATTACCATACTTTCCATTCTATAAATAAAATGATCATCCATTGCTAAATATTCATATTAAAAAAAAAACTTGAAATATTCAAAATAAAAAGCGAGGGAGGGAGTCGTTCATTCTTTTTTAGATCAATGATTTTATTACAAATCTTTTTATTTTTATATATACACTAGCTAATACCCGGTGCGCGTTGCTGCGCCTCTCAATGGAGGTTTAATTGAAGTTGATGTTACTGCAAAAAGTTAACACAAAAATTACACTCGGTTTACACATGTAAATTTTAAAATGTATGAAAGCAATCTTTTTAAAACCATTTTTCTAGGATTGTTCTAGTAATTTTTGAAACTTTCTGTAATTCAAAGCAGTACAAACTACTTTCCAAATTTTGACGTAATTTACTTCCAAAAATTTTTTTTTGAAAAATCGTAGGACCGACTGTTAACAGACTCAACTCTATTTTCAAGATGCTTTACACATATAAAATTTGAGGTAAACCGGTCAAATCGTTTCTAATTTAGAGTTAAGTAACGCAAAAATCTATTAAAAGCCACTGTGCCCCACTGGGTTAACGGAACTACACTTTCTCTTTGGGCAAAACAGTATTGCGCAAAATTGGACGTAATTTGCTTCCAAATCACTCAACAAAATTTTTTGAGGCTTTCTTTTTAGCCAAAGTAGTACTTCGCAAATTTTGACAATATTATCTTCCAAAATTATTTTTACCAACCGTCGGGCCGACATGGGTTAACAAATTCCAAATCTGTTAATAGTGTCAACTCAATTCTCACAGGGGAGCACGTATACAAAATTTGAAATCAATTGGTCAAACCGTTTCGAATTTAGAGTTAAGTATTGAAAAAACCTATAAAAAGCTGTTGGGCCGCAATGGGTTAATGGAACTCAACAAAATTTTTTTTGGGGCTTTCTTTAAAGCCGAAGCAGAATTTCGTAAAATCGGACAAAATTTGGACCCAAAATTTTTTTTGACCACCCGTCGGCCCGACATGGGTTAACAAATTCCAAAACTGTTAATAGTGTCTACTCAATTCTCAAAGAGCATCACGTATACAAAATTTGAAGTCAATCGGTCAAACCGTTTCGAATTTAGAGTAAGGTATTGAAAAAACCTATAAAAAGCTGTTGGGCCGCAATGGGTTAATGGAACTCAACAAAAAATTTTTTGGGACTTTCTTTTAAGCCAAAGCAGAATTTTGTAAAATCGGACAAAAATTGGACCAAAAATTTTTTTGACCACCCGTCGGCCCGACATGGGTTAACAAATTCCAAAACTGTTAATAGTGTCTACTCAATTCTCAAAGAGCAACACGTATACAAAATTTGAAGTCAATCGGTCAAACCGTTTTCATTTTAGAACAAAGAAGTTTAAATACTTGCACCACAGCCCCAACTTGGCGGTCCGTTAGAGCAAAATTTTTGGGCCACGATTTCTTTCCGTACCCAAAAACTTCTATATACAAATTTTCATGAAAATCGGCTGGGCAGTTTAGGAGTCTATTCGCTACAAACAAACAAACATACAAACAAACAAACAAACAAACAAACAAACAAACAAATAAACAAACTTTCGCTTTTATATATTAGATATAGAAATATATATGTATACATATAGTTCAAATCTTGTTTAATGTTTATAAATATACATATATATGTATGTATACGTCCTTATCCTTAAAGATTCCTTTATTTATTCAAATGGAAGTATAGTTGTATAGAATTCTTAGTTCAGGTCTATCTTAAAGTTTGAAGGGTCACATTGTAAGAGACCACAAAGGAATTACTAAAACTTTTAAATATTTTTATGTTATACATGATATAGACTCTAAAATAAATTTACCCAAGTTGATAACTATTATAATTACTTAAACTTAACTTTAAAAAAAAAACTGTGTTGAAAATTGATTAATGTAGGTTATAAGCTTTAGTTAAAATAGTTATTATATATAGGTATTATAATTAAAAGGCCCATGAATTAGCCAAATTAGAAAATTTTATCGCAACGCAAACTTTAGGAGTATTTTTAAAACATTCATACTTAAATATTAAAATAACTATGTCGAAAGGGCCTCGGTGGTATATTGGATTAGGTAAGAATATTATATATTAACTGAGGGAGTGTGAGTTGAATTCCTGTACAGCTTATAGATTTTAATTAGAAGAAAAAAATACACTGGCAATGCAATGCGCTAAGGCTCGCATTGTCAAGGTGTTAAGATAGCATACCCTATCGTCCAATTAAAATAATAGCAACGACGATATCGAGAAAATCCCTTAAAACAACAAAAAGCCCCTTCTAAAGGTTCACAATTAATTACGATGAATTAAAACAAACCTTCAAACTGTGGGGTAGCCATGGGGTAACTATGGGGTAATTGGATGTGCTATAGAATTTAAATTAAATTTTTTTATTCTTTTGTACCTTATTGAAACCAAATCAAGTAATTTGAGGAGTATGTATAAAACACCTTGATATTTTTCTTTACTTTACACTTAAACAGAAAAATACTAAAGGTGCTGCCTATATTAATCAAATTCTATTGAAATTTGCAAATACCTGCAATAGGTGCACAAATGTATTCATCCTGTCACCCAAGAAATAAAACCAAACAAAAAATCAGAAATGCGTGAGAATTTCAAATGTAAATTTTTTTTAAATGTTAATATCATCCTTACGGAAATGAAATGCAATGTGAGCTGCGTTATTTTGTTATTCTATTATTTTGATGTTGTATACTTTACTCTATGGTAATCACCTGGAGATTTTAGGATTTATTTAAAAAAATAACATTTTCATTTATTAAAGGTATAAAATTATATACCTTTATATAAATATAGATTTCATTGTATATATGTATATATGTATTTGAATTTATTGAGGAAAAAAATTATTGTCACAGCGAATTCTTGGTTTCAGCAAAGGTTTTATTTGAAAATGTGCACCTTGCTGTTTATATGATATGCACCTCTAAAAACAAGGACAAAATAAACATAAACCTGTGTTTTATATACCTGTGTGTGCAAATATTTTTTCAAAAGTATCTTATTTACTGTATTGTTTTTTGTTTTTTTTTTTTTTTGTAAAAATGCACGGATTCATTATCAGAAGGAGACAAATCCTTATTCTTTATATACATTTACTTCCGATTCTACTCAAATTTAAAATGATTTGATGTGGAGTTATTCCATAATGTATAATCACTGTAGATGTAATCTGTAATCGTCTGTAATCATTTTATTCATCTGTAGAAAAATATAAAAATTTCGTAATACAACCAAATATGTTCGGTCACAAAAAAGCCGCCACGTGTCTGGTACTCCTTAAGCACATCCCCAGACCTAAGTCAAACTATTAAAACCTACATTCGGACTAAGTTAAAATATACTTCTCATTTATATCTTGAAGCAGGCAGGACCGCTCCTCTTTATGCAGATAAGATTCAAAAAGGAGCTATTCGTTAAAGATAATGATGTAATAAAATACCAATATTAAGAAGTTGCTCGTTTATCTACTACAGGTAATTTGTCGGAATACAAAGTAAAAGTAAAAAAGCTAAAAATCAAATATGTCCACCAAAATACTCGTTTAAGGATAAGGATAAACTTATATACAATACATCCTTTAAGAACTAGAGCTTTGTATAGGTTTTATTAGTATAAATTTTACAGACACATTCAGTATTACCATACTTTCCATTCTATAAATAAAATGATCATCCATTGCTAAATATTCATATTAAAAAAAAAACTTGAAATATTCAAAATAAAAAGCGAGGGAGGGAGTCGTTCATTCTTTTTTAGATCAATGATTTTATTACAAATCTTTTTATTTTTATATATACACTAGCTAATACCCGGTGCGCGTTGCTGCGCCTCTCAATGGAGGTTTAATTGAAGTTGATGTTACTGCAAAAAGTTAACACAAAAATTACACTCGGTTTACACATGTAAATTTTAAAATGTATGAAAGCAATCTTTTTAAAACCATTTTTCTAGGATTGTTCTAGTAATTTTTGAAACTTTCTGTAATTCAAAGCAGTACAAACTACTTTCCAAATTTTGACGTAATTTACTTCCAAAAATTTTTTTTTGAAAAATCGTAGGACCGACTGTTAACAGACTCAACTCTATTTTCAAGATGCTTTACACATATAAAATTTGAGGTAAACCGGTCAAATCGTTTCTAATTTAGAGTTAAGTAACGCAAAAATCTATTAAAAGCCACTGTGCCCCACTGGGTTAACGGAACTACACTTTCTCTTTGGGCAAAACAGTATTGCGCAAAATTGGACGTAATTTGCTTCCAAATCACTCAACAAAATTTTTTGAGGCTTTCTTTTTAGCCAAAGTAGTACTTCGCAAATTTTGACAATATTATCTTCCAAAATTATTTTTACCAACCGTCGGGCCGACATGGGTTAACAAATTCCAAATCTGTTAATAGTGTCAACTCAATTCTCACAGGGGAGCACGTATACAAAATTTGAAATCAATTGGTCAAACCGTTTCGAATTTAGAGTTAAGTATTGAAAAAACCTATAAAAAGCTGTTGGGCCGCAATGGGTTAATGGAACTCAACAAAATTTTTTTTGGGGCTTTCTTTAAAGCCGAAGCAGAATTTCGTAAAATCGGACAAAATTTGGACCCAAAATTTTTTTTGACCACCCGTCGGCCCGACATGGGTTAACAAATTCCAAAACTGTTAATAGTGTCTACTCAATTCTCAAAGAGCATCACGTATACAAAATTTGAAGTCAATCGGTCAAACCGTTTCGAATTTAGAGTAAGGTATTGAAAAAACCTATAAAAAGCTGTTGGGCCGCAATGGGTTAATGGAACTCAACAAAAAATTTTTTGGGACTTTCTTTTAAGCCAAAGCAGAATTTCGTAAAATCGGACAAAAATTGGACCAAAAATTTTTTTGACCACCCGTCGGCCCGACATGGGTTAACAAATTCCAAAACTGTTAATAGTGTCTACTCAATTCTCAAAGAGCAACACGTATACAAAATTTGAAGTCAATCGGTCAAACCGTTTTCATTTTAGAACAAAGAAGTTTAAATACTTGCACCACAGCCCCAACTTGGCGGTCCGTTAGAGCAAAATTTTTGGGCCACGATTTCTTTCCGTACCCAAAAACTTCTATATACAAATTTTCATGAAAATCGGCTGGGCAGTTTAGGAGTCTATTCGCTACAAACAAACAAACATACAAACAAACAAACAAACAAACAAACAAACAAACAAACAAATAAACAAACTTTCGCTTTTATATATTAGATATAGAAATATATATGTATACATATAGTTCAAATCTTGTTTAATGTTTATAAATATACATATATATGTATGTATACGTCCTTATCCTTAAAGATTCCTTTATTTATTCAAATGGAAGTATAGTTGTATAGTTTTGTTATTTTTTTTTTCACTGCATTTGAAAAGAAAAAAAAATACACACGATTAAGTGCACATCCTTTGAAGATGAAGTTTATCCCCTGGGAATCCTTAACATTTTTTATCTTTCAATAATATAAAAAAAAAAAAAAAAAACACATTTACAGGATAAACATCAAAAGGAATAATATATATTTGAATATAAAAAAAAAAGAAATAAATAAAAAAAAAAACAAAATAAAAAAAAAGGAAAACGGAAGTGAAGTTTTTTTTTTTTTATTCTTAGATTTCAGAATATCGGAAGAAAGGTGCTTCGCGATGCGTTGTTTCTGTTATACACATACATATATATTTCCTTTTACCTATGAAGATATTTTATAAATGTATTAACATATATTTATATGTACGTGATATATATACGTGATAAATCCTAGACGATTTTATTAAATTTTTACGATTGAATTACTTCAATTTATTTCAAGAACTTTATCGTAGAGAGTTTATCACTTTGATGTTCAAAAGAATTTTGCAAAATTTTATAAAATAATTGAAACATTCTATAACTGTAAAATAATTTGTTCAATTCATTTATAATGCATTAAAATCAATTGAATATGATAGATGTTGCTTTGCTTAACGCAATTGAAGCTCGTAATTGATTATTTATATAAAGGACTTCATGCGTGTCTTGTATAATTTGGCCGTGCATATAGATTATAGAGGAATTTAAAATCTCACGTAAAATAAGTTTAAGGGAATTTGCATAATTTCACTTTAAAAATCTAATTTGAATTGCACATATTCTTCTAGTTTAAAAGAATTCCCATACTACTGCGAATTCTTTCAGTTCATAAGATCAAAATGAAAAAAATCCCATTAAGCTCCAAAACGTGGAAATTAATCCAAAATGGATTGTATAAGTTTTTCTTCTTGCATAATATGGTTTGTATTGGTTCTTTTATATTTTAGCCCCCCCCCCCCCACCCCCTTCTCTCCAAAATGCCGCGAACCAATTTGGCCCATATACGAAAACGTTATTTATTTTGGCAAAAAAAGCATTCATACTACATTTTATTAAAATCGGTTGAGATTTTGATGAGTTATTAGACACTCCTACAATCTATAGATCCCATGACACTAGAATCAATTTATGAAAGATACTTTTGATACATGGTACTTTGTACTTTGATACATGAGTTCTCAAGACTATTCTATGTACCAAATTTGAGCTCAATCCAAAGGTTAGAACTCGAGATTTCTTGAAAAATTTTGTGTTTTAGTATGGGAGATGCCGTTGTCGGATTTGTCCCATGTATGATTTTAATCTTACTATTGACGAAAAGTTATAGTGCTCACTTAGTTATAGTTTTATTAGGTCGAGAAACTTATAATCATTTCTTCCATAGTATTGATCCTGAAGAAAAGCTAAAAGTATACCCTATATATATATTTTCTTGGAAACTTTTTAATGGTGTCAATTTTTTTTAAGCTCTAATTTATTCCAGTTCAATTTACTCCAAATATTTAAGGAGATTATACCAGAGATATTTGAATTAACTCTTTTAATTTAAGTTCACTCTGATTTTATTACGTAGAATCAAGTTTAATTTATTTGAAATACATAGAATTTTCAAATATTTTTTTACTATTTAATTTAGCCCCAAATTTAAGGCTGGAAGACACAATGGTTGGTGTGCAGATTTTGCACTCGAGAGGCCTGAGTATACTCATGATTGTATAGTCAATGTGTCTATTGGAAATTTAAGACTTTTCTATACATATTTTAATGTGTAGCACTATCTTATGTTTTAATTGTATCTATAATTCAATAAAGTCAATCCTAATAATTAGAAATATGTTAAATTCTTCCCTCTAACAAGTACCTATTTAATTCTAATTTAATATTATTTGTATAAACACTGATTTACCAAGGGGTCGAACTATATTATCTTATCTTAAAGCTTTCTTATTATTACAGATCACCGGGATTACAGAACACCTAATTACTACTTAATTAGTTAAAGGTATCTTATTAACTGTTAAATATGTAGTAAACCTACCTAGAAACCTTTAGCTAATTATACATCCTCACCAAATTTAAAAATCTTTTTTATATAAAACTGTAAAATCTTCTTTTTTAAATTTTTAATATTGCGATCCTTAACACACCTTCACAAATAAAAATACTACATAAACAGGTAATACTAAATATACTCCAATTAACGTAACTTCTATATATATTTTAAAATTTTTAAATCTGGGATCGTGTGAATATTTTTTATTTTATTTGTTTTATTTTCCAGAAAAATCCGATATAGATTATATCCTGCTCCTGAATATAACGTGATAAAAAAATTTTTTAATAAAAATATTAACAAGGACGAATCTTAAAAAACAGTAAACAAATATAAAATTCTCACGATTTCATTTTTTTTTTATTATTATTTTCATATTTGTTTTTATATGGAGGAGACGAAGAATATCGCAGTAGCAGCAACAGGATCACCATCAACTCCTGTTCAATTTTCTCATGCATTTGAAAAAACTATAAACCAAAAAAAAAAAATTCATTCATTAATTTGATGAATGATTTTTTGTGAATGAATTTGTTGTTGTTTAGGTTTTATTTTTTTTGGTTATTTGTTGTGGTTTCCGCGAAAAAAAAAACAAAAACAAAACAGAATTAAAAATTTACGCGAATATCCTCTAAATATTAAAGATAATAAAGTTATTGTTTGATTATATATAGATGGCGATTTTTATAATATCCGTTAAAAAGGCTAACTATTATTATATTTTAATGAAATAAATTATGTATGTATATGTTAGAGGGCAATCCTGATATGATATGATCCAATATAGATGGATAGATACAGATATTTCAACTTTTCCAAAACAAATTAGCCGTTAAGTTTATTCCGTTGTTTTTTTCGCAGGAGTTTTTCTTCCTTCTAAATACTCATATGGGTTTTGAGCATTATATCTTTTACACCAAAATCTTAAACAACAAAATCTTGCTTTCGAAAATCTTTCAAAACAAAATTTTCTTTCCAAAATGTTCTTGGACCCTGACTAATTTAATTATTGAAGCGAAATTTCGTATCCAATACTAAAGTAAAAACAATAGTATATGAATTCGGCATACCTATTTCATACAAAAAATAATATCAACTAATTCAGAATCTTACAAATGCACATGTTTAATAAATACTAAAGTAAAAAGAATGGTATATGAATTCGGCATACCTATTTCATACAAAAAATAATATCAACTAATTCAGAATCTTACAAATGCACATGTTTAATAAATATTCTGAATCTGACCGATAGCTCAGTGGTAAAATGATGGCTTTTCAATCGAAAAGTTTTAAGTTTAAAACCTAGTCGAATCATAGGTATCTAATAAAAAAATATATTGCATACATATTACAATAATTTAATAATAAGTCCAAATGTCAAATCGGCAAAGGATTAATATTATCAGGCTATATTTACAATTGTCTGGTACTACAAATAAATAAATATTCTGAAAAAAAGCTGTAACTATGCTTTTGAATCCAACTCTAAAATTAAAAAAATTTTATTAATAATAATGATTTTTAATAAATTAATTTAAATAAAATAACTTACATCAAATTCACCAACAATTTCTAGCTAATTTTTTTTATTAATGAATAAGATTGACCCAAAATACAGAAAAAAAATCAATGTACAAAATATAAGTAAAAAATTTAGAAATCGCGACCGGATATAACCATTTTTTTTTTGTACTTCGTTTATTTGTTTTTGTTTTCATTTTTCTAAACTTGGAACACTCATATTGGTTAAGAACCCTTGAACCTTCAATATAAGGAAGTAGCATCAGATTTCTTCTAAAAAGTACTAAAATAAAAAAAAAATAAAAAAGTAAATAAATAAATTGACCATCTTGAACTAGAACTTGTTCAAAAATTTGTTTTTTTTTTTGTGAAATTGTACTTTGTTGTTTTTTCCTGTATTCAAAACTGTTTTTTTTTTTCTCAGAATTAGGTAATCAGAATTTTTTAAAACTGAAACTAACCTAATTTTTAAAAGGAGTATAAAAAAAATATAACAAGTGAAAAAAAAGAAGTTTAAGAACACTACGACTCAATATTTTGTTGTTGTGGTCAGGTCTGATTTGCTATCGAAGAAAGTTACACATATGTAGGTACTTAGAATTTAGTTGGTAAAACACTTCGTATTGACTTTGAAAAATTGTGTACTATGTACCTACCTAATAATTTTTGTATTTTTAGAAAATTTTTTTATTAAAAGCCTTAAACCATAATATACAGTGGAAACCGCTTATAGTCACACAAAAAAAATCAGAAAAATTTGTGATTATAAGCGGTTTGTGCCTATAAAAGGAAAAAAAAAAAAAATTCTAAATAAGGCCCCCAGTACCAGCGAAAAACAAAACTAAACATTTTTTTTAAATAAATTTGTGCATTTATTAACTAAAAACAATATGTAAAAACAAAACAATAAATTAATAGCCTCTTCTAACTCTTAAATAACTAAAAACAATAAAAAAAAAAACAAAATAATTCATATATGTACATAATATGTATGTATGTAGGAACTTATATGTACAATGGTAATTAAGGGTGAAATTAAAAATTAAATACTGCAATTGTGAAGCACAATTCAGCTTATACATAGCATACGTTGAATTTTGCATCACAACCGCAGTGTTTAATTTTTGATTTCACTCTTACTTTCTTATAATATGTATCGATTATTTCGTGTTAGTACCAATATTTCCCACTTGTAAGATTGAAAAATTCAATAAATAATTTCTTTTTTCCTCGCTCTACAAAAATTTGGCGTTTTGTCGACAAGTGACTATAAACAGCATTACATTATATTAAATTTAAGATTTTTGGCAATTAAATTATATGATAATAACCGGTATATGACTATAAACGTTCTTGACTATAAACGAAATAAAATACAAAGAAAATTTCGAAAATAGATGTTGTCAAAAAAATTATTGATTATAAGCGAATTGTGACAATAAACCATATTGACTATAAGCGGTTTCCACATGTAGACACGTGATAAACATTTCGTAGGTCCTAGATACCTTTATTAGCGAAGCGACACTTTCAATAAAACATTCCTTTCCTACTACTCATTACTGTATTGTATGATTGGATGAAGATTAAAAGTTCTATTTTTATTTTGTAGGTACATGTAGGTATACTAAGTAATTTGAAAGGATGAGGCATAAATAGCTTTAAAATATTTAAAATGTTTCTAAAAGTTGAATTAGATTTAAAAATAACTATTAAATAATAATAGTACCTATACCAAATAACTATTAAATAATAGTTTTTGATTGCTAATTGTATTTTTAAAATAATATTGTACGAACGCTATCATTTATTCTTGTATTCTTTCTTGTACACACACACATACATACATACATATGTACGTAGTTCAATTTAATGTCCAAACGCTTTATTTTAAATTTAGGTATCCAACAGAGTGACAGCTAGAAAACTTTCAGAAGGGTCATTTTAAAGGGACACTAATGCCCAAAGAGGGACAAACTCAAATTAAAGGGACAGTTTCAAACAAAAATCGTATAGTAATTAAAAAAATGATATTTTTGATATGTTTTATTAATTTTAATGTATTTACTTTTTTTTTCAATGTTTTACAAGTGTAACTGTAATGTAAAATTTAATGATATTTTTTTTGTTCAAATAACAATTCATAAAAATAAACTTACTTATATAACAAAAAATAAAATTTTATAATATCAATTCAATATCTTAAATCTTAATATAATTGAGAAACTTTGTTATTTTTTTAATTTAAAATAATTTAATCATATAATTAAATTAAACTTTTAACCAATTCAGAGCAAGGTTGAAAATTTGTGCAATTTTGATTACAATATGATAAATATTGCTGGAAAGACATTATGCTAGTAATAGTTTTATATTTAAATCTATTAGTTTTTTTATTTTTTATTAAGTTCAATTGCGAAAAACATCTTTCAGCGGATGCACTACTATGTGGTAAAGACATTAAAGAATTAGCCATTTGACAACTATTTATATCTGTTCTGTTCAATTCAATGTGTTAAATACAATGACAATCTTTAGCGATCAAGCAAAATCAATTATTTTTTGTTTTGATTTAATTTTGTAAAATAAAAAAAAAAAATTTTTTTAAAGAATAAAAAGGGACATTCAAAGGGACACTTAAGCCAAAGGGGGGACTTTTGGGACAATGAGTTTGAAAGGGACACTTTGTCCCGATCGGGACACATGCTGTCACACTGGTATCCAAACATGTAAGTTTTACCGATTTATTAGATTTTTAAAAATTCAAAAGATTGTCATTATTTGTATTTTAAAATACTATTACTAATACTACTAAAAACATTTTTAACTTAATGCCACAAGGATTAGGTAGTTAGGTAAATTAGTAGAAATTAAAAATCCCGAAATCTATGATAATAGATAAATATCTGCATATGCAAACATATGTAAGAAGTATTTTAACTAATAAGGAAGCAGCATAAACAGCCTCACACGTCTTAAGTTCCCCTAATTATTTTTTGTACAGTATGACACGTATGACATTATTTAGAACCAACTTGATTATGTTAATATCACTGCTATCTGTAATAATGTATGCATTCACCAAAGAAATCAATTCAGAACTGATTATTTTATATATACATACAATATTTTTAGTTTAAACCAGACCCGTGCAAACAGCGGCCTAAAAAAGATATTGTGCGGCCCATTTAATAATATATTTTTTCATACTATTTCATAATATTTTTTTTTAATTTTTTTCAAAATATAATTTTCTTTTAAACATAAAACCACAATTATGTGCGTTTCGTGGAGTAAAGTTTTCTATTTCTAACATATAACATAAATTGTATAACCTTAGGTGTAAGTATAAAATCTCGGATCAACTTCAAAATCTCTTTGCGTCTCAGATATTTTGTACTTGTTAAAAAATATAAATGTGAAACTTAAAAATTACAATTTTTTTAATTAAACTGCAAACAAAAAACACAAGATCAACATTAACTTTTGGTAAATTTATATATATTTTTTTATCATTAGAAAAAAATATTTAAAACAGACAAAAAATTTGCAACTTCGCAATAGTAACCACAAAAAATATTTGTAACCATACCAACCATATTCAAAATTAAGATTTTTGGATATTATTTTCTTGTGGAATTTCATGCTAATGAATAAAATAAAATTATTTTGTATTTAAATTTAAATATACATATTATATATATTTTTCTAAATTCATGTTATTAATCATAGCATTTCATGCGGCCCATTGCTATACCCAAGTTGTAAGAATGGCCCGAATGTCAAAAAAGTTTGCACCGGACTGGTTAAACGCAATTATGCTGTTCGAACATTGACCTACGGCTTGTCCGAAACCTAAAATTATGAAAATTTTAGATTTTGGTATCCAGTTGCAGACACCAAATATTTTATTTAAAATAATTATTATTTTTAACTTTAGTATTTTATATGGCTACATATAATATATTCCTAATATAATATTTCTTCTATTTCTAAATTATTTTAACAAAACGTTATGTTCGAACACTAAAACTATTTGGATACCAAAACAACTTTCCTAACCTACTTGAATTTTTTGATATGCATATGCAGCTATGTTAATTTTAAATGTACCAAAGTTTCTATATTTGTATTTCGTAGCGTAGCCCATATAAAACTAAAAACATACAACTAACCTACTATGTTATGTACATATATATTATTGTATATACCTATATATTTTGTTTAATAAATAATTATACTAAAAATAAACATATATGTTTATATATATATATACATACAAATTATTATACATAGGTATATTTTTCATTTTGATTTATTAAAATATTATTTTAACTTACAATAATTTTAAAAAGAAATACATAATATTATAAAAAGTTATTTAAATTTTTTTTTCAATATTCAAAAAAAAAACCTGGCAATACTTTTTTTTACATTCTCTTCTTTTATACATTTTCAAATTCCAAAAACAAATTAAAAAAAAAATAAGAAACTCACCAATTCACCATACCGGTAAATAATTTATTTTAATTTTCAAAACAATCAAAATTCCAAATTGAAAACAAATATTACTAACTACAAAACTACAAAGTTCTGCAAAGACTTATTATAGTAGTGTAGATTGTAGTTTTCCCTATAGTAAATAAGTTGAGTTGAAAAGAGAAGATATGCATATGACTATTTCAGTGGAAACTAAAATGAGTGAAAAACTTAATTTGAGTTTTAATTGTTGTTTTTGTTTTGTACAAAAGCATAAAAGTTAAAATTGTGATCTGTGGTGAAATGTAATTTTTGAGTGAGATGAGTAAAGAAACGTTATTTCATATTTTATTGACTAAATTAATCATTTATAAATTAAAATTATAATAATAATAAGTTTGCAAAATTGTAAAATATATGTACATACACACATATTTACACATTTTTTAAAATGAACGAACTTTTTGGTTTTTTTTTTCATTTACAAAATTATTTCAAATTTCATCTTAGTAAAACAGTACAGTTAATCACAATTCTCAAACGTGACACATACATATGTATATCAGAAGAAATAAAAATTAAAGATTTTTAATTACCTACTACTAAAAAAATTAGTGAAAAGAACGGTGTCATTTGATTTAAAAATATCCGATGGTACATACCTACCTCTCATTATCATACATTACTGTCTAAATTCCAATATATCGACGTCTTAAAGCTAAAGCCTAAAAAATTATCTATTAAATATATTTTTAATAGGTTTACCTACCTTACTTTATTCATTTTTCATTTTCTTTCAAAAAAATTATTTTGTTAAATATTTAGATACTAGTAAACTGCATAGGCATTGCTAAGTTGAGTTAGATGTAACATCTTGAGCACAATGAGCGTAGCCAATAACGTTGAAATTCTACTTCAAAAGTTAAACATAAGTAAAACAATGCAAATTCACACAATAAAAGTAATAACAAAGTTTCAACGCAGCCTTGACACAAAAGTTAATCAACTTTTGCGCTATTTTGACAGCTCATTGTTTATTTTTCAAAATTGAAGAATATATAGAATTAAAAAAAAATTAAATAAATTTGTTATACCTACAGATATAAATAATAAAATTTAAAAAATAAATAAAATTTTTACTTAACTAAAAGTTCATTGATTGAAAAATAAATTATGTATATTTAGTTAATTCGTTTACATTAAATGTCACATTTTGCATTGTGCTTGAAAAATTTGATAGCTACGTTTTTTAATATTTTGTAATTTCGATGCTGCGTCATGGCTACAATCATTCTGGCGAAGGCATTAGGATTGAATTAAACAAATTAAAAAAAAAACATTTTGCAAGGTATAGGTCTAATTCAATAATTTAAAAAGAAAATTTTAACTTGATTGAATTTGTAACATTAAGCTTTTGAAAAAAACAACGTACCTAAATTTGAGAATTGCAGTATATTTTGTTACGCTTAAAAATAGATGTACACGGTTACAGCTACTTTTATGACTTTGTAAATTGTACCTATAAAAATAACATAAAAAGCTGTACCATATTACCATGTTACATATTATAAAAGAAAATAAAATCTAACAAACTACAAAAATATTTAACATGTACTACAAACTACAATATATCTAAATACCATCTGCTTTTTTGTTTCTTTTAAAGTTTAAAATTATTAAAGTCCAATTATATTCAACAAATTCAACATAAAAATTTCTCCAGCTAATAATCAGTTATAAAGAAAACTAAAAAACAGCAAAAGTCAAAACAATCACTACTTATTACACTAGTTATTTAAAAAAGCGAAGACCTAACTAAAAACTTTTTATAGAACTTTGTAAAATAAAATAGATTTAAGGAAAATTTCAGTTTCGTAAAATTTTCGTATTTAGTAGTTAGGCTGTATTTAGTTTAGTATCATAGGTACCTGTAAATCTAATTTTTGTATTGTAATTGTAATACATTTTGATTTTCTTTCTAACCTTTTCGTGTGTCTCCTCTCGTTTTAGTGTTTTTAAATATTGCATTGATATTCAGTATTGCTTTGCTGAACTGCATTTCATCATTCATGGTGAGTATACATACTAGCGAAAGAAGATTTAGTAGTTTAGTATTATTAACTAGTAAATGTATGTAATGTAGTGTAGTGAAGTGACTAGACTATTGAGTGAAAGAGTAAAATATTTCAAAGTAACTACACTACACCAAGTACCAAACCAACTAGTTTTTATATTTTTTAAATAATTACTGTTACTAACTACACTGTTAAAAAAAACAGCAAAAACAAATTAAATTTAGACCCATGAGAATGAGAAGATAAACAGATGCACATTGCTCATCAATAAAATAAATATTTTTAATTTTTATACACAACTAGTAAGTAGTTGGTATGTAAACGTAAACTGTAAAATTTAGGTCCGTCTTTATAATATTAGTCCAAAAATTGAAAAATCTAATACCTATACAATTCAATATTATTACTTTATAGAATATAATATGTACCTACATATTTTGTATTTCTACATTGCATTAATTCTACAGTTAAACTCAACAAAGTAGAGTAACATTACAAGCTTACAACTACATTATCATTTCTCAAGTTAAATGCATTTTATTTTGATGCATCTATCGTTGTCATCATGTTAAAAATTTATTTTGACTGTACAATGTACATTACTTTAATCTGCAAATCATCTGCAATTTTATTTTTATTTTACCACTTAAGATTTAAGAAATACAATCCAAACCACACTCAAAGTCCAAAAAACTTGAAGCAAAATTTTTGTAGTCTACTACAACTTAATACTCATCAAATTTTTAAACTCAAATTTCAATCGTCTTTTTTATTATTTTGTTTTTCTGACAATGTGCAATGCTGCAAATGCAATGCATTAGCATTGCATTTTTTGTTCTTGTTTTTTAATCATTTTTGCTTTTTAGGTATCAAATTTTTTATTTATTTTATTTTATAATGAAATATCAAAAGAAAACAATTTAGCAGCTGCCGCTCTCTTCTTCAACATTTTTTTTATTTCTTCTTTTCTCTGAATTTCTTATTCTCATAATTTTCCATTCTCTTTTAAATTTTCATTCCATCCATTATCCATTTGTCAAAATAAATACATAAAAATATCCATAATAAAAAACCAAAAATAATAAACCATTTTTGTTAGCAAAGAAAGAAATGCATCTTCAATCGAATACATACAAACAAACACATTGAAATAAAATTGTAAATTTGAAAATAATATCAAAAAAATCAAAAATCCAAATCCAACAACAATTTATGTGTGTTTGCTTGTGTAGTGTACACAAAAAGCAGCTATTCTACAAATACATTTTTTTGTGAGTTTGACAGATTCTCTTTCTCACACTACACAACTACAAGTTTAATATGTTTTTCTTGTAGTAAAAAGGTTAACATAAAAAATGTATTGAATAAATGCTATGGTGTTTGTGTGTTTGAAAGCAAAAAAATGAGAATGAAAATTTAAACGACACCACACCACACAGTATAGCTACAAAAAAATATGAAACAAAAATTTGAGTTAAAAAAACAAAAACAAAAAATAAAAGAAGAAACGAAGAAACAATAAACCAAAAGAAAAAAGCAAAACAAACAAAAAAAGAAGAAATCGCATCGCGGTTCTCAGAAACTTTTACCATCAAATTAATTTAGTATTGAAGTATACGTGAATGAATCGGGTTAAATTTGAGATATACTTTGCGGAATATTTTTTTTTTTTTTATTATTATTTTTAAAAAAAAAATCTTCTGCTAATCTTTGTTGATTTTTTTCAAACAAACTACAAAATTATTGTGAATTAAACTGCTGTTTGTTTATTTTGCTAAAAAAAATATTTATAAAATTCAAAAAAAAAAAAAAATTCGCAAAGTTTTTATATTTAATAACAAAAACAAAATAAAAAAAAAAATTCGGAATAAAATTATTATTAAAAAAAAAAAAACAGTTAATAAAGTTATTAATAATTCTTCAGCTCCGAACAAACTTCTGATGCTGCTCATCTCTCATATATTCAAAGAAAGGATTAAACAAAAATTACAACAATTGGATTGGATTTTTTGTTTGTGGATTACAATTTTTTTTTAATTATTATAAAAATATAATTGTGTAAAAATTTCAAAAAAAAATTTTTTTAAAAATAAAAATTTATATTTTGTGCCAGTAATAATAAATTCATACATACACGTATATATAATTTATTTTATATTAATTACAATTTAAAAATAAAAATTACATACATATTTTAAAAGAGAGTAATTTTTTTTGAAGTTAAAATAGAACCGTTAATCGTATGACATATTATCAAAAAAAAAAAAAAAAAAAAAATATTAAATTGACATCTAGAATAAAATATTCGCACAAAAGTTTAAAAATACAACAAAAAATTAAAAAAAAAAACAAAACATGTGCTTTTTGAAATTTTAAAAATAACACAATAAAAGTAAAAGAATTTAAAAAATAAGTGATTTTAAAAAATTGGTAAAAAAATATTAAAAATTTTTAAAAAGTCAAAATTTTTGAAAAAAAAAAGTATGTTAACTTGATCATAAAATAAAAATTTAAAATTAAATTACGAATATTTTTAAAGTGTTTATTATTTTGAATACAAAACGAAACACTTTAAAAAAAAAAGGACAAAACGGATTACTTACTTACAATTTTTACAAGAGAATTTTAGCTGTCATTCATTAAAAGTTTAATTAATAACCAAAATTAAATTGTTTGCAGCATAAAATTCAGTTATTTATCAAATATTCAAAAAAAAAAAAAAAATAATAACAATTAATGTGTAATTAAATAATGAAAAATATTTAAAAAAAAAAAATAAAAACAACAATAAAAATGCGTAAAAAATGTGGATTAAACTATCAAAATAAAATGACTGTTCAAAGAATTTAAATAAAACGAAAAAAAAAATATATATATAATTTCATCTTATATCTATTTATCTTATATTTTATTTTTTTTAATTATATATAATATTTATTTTAAAATACACAACACTATTTTTTTTTTTTGTATCTCAACTCAACCTCATATTTTTTTTCATTGTTGTTTTATTTTAACTAAGTATTTACCATCTTAAAAAAGTTCTTTAAAAATATCATTTTGTTTAAATATATATATGTAAATTACACTAATAAAATAATATACCTACATACATATATAGATATATTTTAAAAAGATCTCAAAAATAAAAATATATTAAAAATTGATTAAATATAAAATAAAAATACTTAAAATAATTTCAATGAAAATAAGTATATAAAAGAATTTAAAAATTATTAACAAGTGATTTATTTTTTTGGATTACATGAATATTTTATAAAAAATATATTAATATAATTAAAAAATTTTAATTAATATATAATTAGTGGTAAATTTAATTATATAAAAAACAACTATAAAAATATACATATATACCTATAGTTATTAAAAAAAAAAAAAAAAAACACTAACAAAATGCATTGGATTAAATTATTTTTGTTTGCATGGATTTTTACCTTAGTGATATTCGTAAATCAGGTAAGTTAATTTAAACCAATTATTTAATTAATTATATTATAATATTTTCTAAATATTAAATTGTCAATTTTTAGGCAAAATTATTTAAGAAACAACAAATTATTTTAAGAACTTAACTATAGATACTACTCCAATCATATCATTTTTATCAAGAAAATATTTTATAGAATCATCATTATACATAAGTAGTCAGTTTCTTCAATCAAGATATAATATTTTTTAGAAAAAATCAAGATACTTTCCACTATACTACCGAGTACATATCAAGCTAATATTAACATATAATTAGTTTTTTAAAAAAAAAATAATGATAAGTAATTTATCTTTAAATCAAATATGAAAGTCGAATCTTCTTAGCTAACTATAGATACTTATATACATGTTACCTATTTTTAAAAAAACGTACTTCTTTTATGTTTGACTTATGCACCCTTACTTATTATCGTTTTTTTAAATAGCAAAATCAAATTTAGGGTCCGTAATTTTTTTTTCTTTTTATTAAAATCAATTCTTAAGAAAACATTTTTGTATTTTTTTTTTTTACTTCGTATAGGTATTCGTTATTTTAGTCAATATTTTTTTCACCCTTTTTTTTTACGTTATCAATGCTGAAAAAAACAACTTAAGAAAAAAATTCAGTTAAAAACATATTTTGCCGTTTTTTTTTTGCTTTCATATTTCTCTTGTTGCATACCTCAAAAAAAAAAAAAATTAATAAAAAATGACTTACAAGTAAAAACTTATAAAAAATTAAATGAAACATCTGCCCTTGTTTTGATGCAACAGCTTAACCTTATTAGTTCTGTCGTTACAGTTTTGTGACAAATACAAAGAAATGTATAAATATTACAATAGTTCTAAGTTTAATATGTAAAGGTCAAAATTTTCTGGTAAAATTAGAAATTAAAAAAAAAACAAACCAAATAAGTAATCAATTCTTTTGTTTAGAATTTTAAAAAAATTGCATAAGTTTTTAGGTAGGTAGGGTAGAGGCACTAGTATCCGAACAGTTAACATATTTTTTAACTTTAACTTTACTTTATTTTTTAACTATGAAGGTTAGGGCAAATATTTGAAATGATTTTAAAATTGAAGATTGTTTTTAATAATATTAAATTGGTTAAAAATAAGTTAAATATATATTTTAATTATTAATTATGTTTTTTGAAATAATTACGAAAAGCACTAGTACCCGAACAGTAGAATTCAATTTCCGAACACTTCTATTCTAGTATCCGAACACAGAAGGGTTCATAAAATATTAGTTGTTTTTAGATTCCATAATTAAAAACAATGTTATTATTGTTTTAAAATTATATATATATAAAAATATATCTTTAATTCATGTATTTTACTCTTGCATTTAATGGATATAATCCACATTTACGGAACCATTTTTGTGGTGGCTACTTTATCATTATTTTTTATAATGGTCTGATTTAAAAGTGGGCAGAACTTGGTTTTTGTAAGTGTTTGTCCTAAATTTTGCGATTGCCATTCACGAACAGTGTGTTTCCAATCGGATTTCAAAGATTTATTAAAAACACAAACGTCCGCTGGCTGCATAATATGTGTAGCATTTGGTGGTAATGCGTACAAAATAATCTGCTCTTTAGAACAAAACTTACACCATTGAGCAATTTGTGTCTCCTCCTTAGTTGTTAAATAAGGATCTGGCCCCATTTTTGTTGGTTTTTCATCAACTCCTTCCTTTTAACCTATCAAATAGCGTTGTTGGTTATAAGCCATATTTGGCAGCTGCTTTTCTTATATTTAATTTATTAACACGAATATCTTCTAACGCTTTTGATAAGATATCTGCATTCATTCTTTGAAAAAAGCAATAATAAAAAACATTATTTTCTCTACTCATGACAAAATATCTCAGATACGTGACAAAATATAAACAAAATAAAGTTATTCGGATACTGAAATTTGACATTTTTCTCATATTTTTAGAATCCGAACAGCCTGTTCGGAAACTAAAAATATGGAAAATTTCGGTTTCAGTATCCGAACAGTGAATATTTTGCTAAAAATAGCTGTTATTTATTTATTTTAATATCTTACGACACAAATGAAGTATATTTCAATAAATACAAATCATTTTCGTATGATATAAATCAATAGATAAGTCTAGAAAACTAACTTTTTTTATTACGTCGCACTATTTTTTTTGCAAGCAAAACGCAACTTCGACTATCACACATAGACTTCCAAACACAAAATGATGTATAACTCTGGCAAAAAAAGATTAATTCAATTGAAACTTCATAAGATTTAGTATAATACATTTAGAATTATGTTGTAGTATTTATTTTATATTGTTATCTTATAAAATTTCTTATTTTTTTAAAGAAAACAAACATAGTGTTCGCACACTAAAACTGTTCGGATACTAATGCTTCTACCCTACCCAAAACCATTTTTTTTTTGTACTTGTGGAGAATATACCAATAGCTAAGTAAAAAATTACTTTTAAAAAAAATAGGAATTAGGTTGCATTAGGCGATTTTTGCAAAGTCAAATAGTTAAGTAATTTAATATTGATACAAATTAGTTTATTATTTTTAATGTGTTTTTTTCTATGTTGGTACAAAAAAGTAACAAAGTAAATAATGTACTTAAGAATATAAGGTTAAAAGTTAATCCTTTAGACTTTTTTTCTTTGGGTTTTTGTACAATTTTATTATCTAATTAAAGTAGTTACTTTTTTTTTAGAATTTTTAAATAACCATCTAATGAACTTGAAACATGTATTTTCATACGATAATAGCATATAATAAAATTTCCGAAGGAAAAAAAATGAATTTATACTTAACTAAGTAGGTACTTACTTACGTAATAAAATGGTTTTTTTAATGATTCCGAAAGTCGCTAAAATTTTAATTTAATAAAAAGAAAATAAAAACAAAGAATTAAATATAATTTATAATTACTTATCTAATACTTACCTAAGTTTTAAACTTTTTTTTTTCTATTTAAAGAAGAAAGAAGAACTTGTCCAAAAAAAAATTTAATATGTAGTTATAGTCACCTTTTGCTAAAAATTAATTATACTAGAACATATTGTTTATATTTGTTTTTTCTGCAAAACTTATGGAATTATATTTGTTCTTTATTTGTTTGTTGAACCATTAAATTAATACACATTTACTTGTGTTCTTGTAGTATGAATATATACATAACTATTATATATATATTTACATACATTTATGTAATAATTTCCATTTTTTTGATAGCTTTATTCTTGTATTTTATATTTTAACTCAAAGATGGTTGTTTTATAAGTAAGAAATATTTTTGCAAAAATTAAAACAAGTTGTTAACTTAACTTAAATGTGAGAGGTCCCGTGTCAAAAACATTTTCGCGGCATTCTCCTAACATAAAATTTAAAATTTTTTGCCAGGTAATAAATTTTTAAAATTAATTTTTTTTATTTTTATTAAAGATGATTAAATTAATTTTAAGCGAAAAAAAAACATTATTAAAACTTGTAAATTTGTACTTTAAAGTATAGTTAAGTACTTAATTTACTTTTTTCTTATTTTTATAATTACCAAATATTAGCAAGCATTTTATTTCAAGTCAAACTTATTAAAGATTTATAGTACAAGTTAAGTCATTATTTAATTACTTTAGTACTTATTGCAAGTTTAAAAAAATTAAAATTATTATAACTAGTTTTTATTTAAAATTTTATCATCACTTTTCATTTTTTGAGATTTAGAAGTGCCCAAAATACATATGTTGATTTGTTCATGTTTTAACTTAGTTTTATTGAAGATAGTTACAATTTAGATTAGCAATTTAATTAATTAAAATAACTAAGTATAAGTTGTTATAAGTATTAATTTATTTTTTAATATTTGTTCAAATCATCTAGATTCTACTGTAATTAAATAAAAACTTACTTAATGAAATCTTTTTAAAAATGCCGTGATATTACAACTATTTTTTTTATGTAAATATACAATATAACTTTAATTTTATTAAAAAAAATATAGATATTACAGTATATTTAATATTTATAATAAAAATTAGGTTGATTCCAACTAAAATATTAAACAAAAAAAAATAGGAAACAAAAGAGAAAAAGACAAAGTAAAAAAAAAAAACTTAGTTAATTCATAAATAATAAAAAAATTAAAGAAAATTGCGTGTTATGAATGAATTTTTCACATATCTACCATCTTCTTTTCTACAATTGTTATGTAAATATACATAAATTCCGTGTTTTTTTGTTTTTTTTTTTCAATTTATAATTATATTATAGTTAATAAATTCTTTTTTTCTTACATAGCTGTGATTAAATAACCGTAAACTTAACTATTCTAAATACAAGAAAAAAAAAAAAAAAAAACAAAAACCAATTGAAACAAATAAATTTCATGTATTTGTTATAAATTCAAATTCAAAAATTGATAATGAAATAAAATAATAAATTATTCAAAGAATAAATATTAAAAAAAAAACAATCAAATAGAAATATTTAGTATATAAATTAGAATATTTATAAGTAAATAAATTAAAAAAAAAAAAATAGTATTATTTTATACCAAGTTATTTCTGTATATTTCAATATTTTGCATACGGAAGTTATTAGAATTGGAAAAAGTAGAAAACGGTAATATAATTACAAATTAACAAGTACTTACATAACGTAACGATACAATTTATAACTTATTTATTGATTTAACTGATCTTATTAATAATAAAAATAGTTTTACTTAAAATTTTTATTGCAAAAGAATTATAATTGAATCTAAATTAGAAATACTTAACTAAGAATTTAATTAATTTTGATTTTGTTTATTTAGTTTTTCCTTTTAAGCCCTTCTCCGTCTTTGTTGTGCAAGTTAAGTACTTAAATATTGATTAACTACCTACTTATAATTATATTTAAGTATTTTTAGTTTTATTTTTGATTATTAATTAATGCATATTGCACACGACACAAATTTTACAATAAAAATATAGTTATGTTTTAAAATATTAGTTAAATTTTGGAATTTTTAAGTACTTGAACAATAAGTAGTTGTTTTTTTTTTCAATTATTTTGTTTATTGAAATTATTGGAGCGTCTTATAATTATATCATAGGCAATACTTATTTAGCTTAATTTATACATTTAGTTACTTAAGTTATTTTTTGGTTAATTAGAATGTATTTAATATTAATTTTATTGTGTTTATTACTAGTACTCAGTATAATAAGCGATTTCAGTTAATTAATTCATAATTAAATGAATAGTTAATTTAAAGAATTTCATCAATCAAAACAATTTTTTTTTTGAAAATTACTTAAAGTCAATTTAAAATATTATGCGACGGAATGAAGAGAATTTAAAACATTCAGTAACTTCTTACATATTTTACTAATTTTAAGTATTCAATTAAAACTAGTCAAGTACTTTTTAATTTTAATTATTTGAAAGTACTTAAGTAACTAAATGAATAATTCAAACTAACAAATTTTTAAAAAGTGTTATCATAACTACTTACATATTTAAAAATTAAAATAAGTAATTCTATAAAAAAATACCAAAATTAAAAATTTACTAAATACTTACATGTTAGGTATATGTTAGTATACTGATCAAGTTGTTATAAGTCCTCGTATTTTACTGAAATTTTTGTCTGAAAAGAAAGTAAGAAAATAGAGAATAAAATATTTAAGCAATTTTTTACAAAATAAACCTTTAAAATTTTTTGTACCTATTGCACTTTTAATGCAAGTGGAATCCTTTATGCGATATACCAAAAAACCGGTATTATAGTTTAGCTAATAGCAACAAATATATATTTGCCATTTATGAATACTTACTTATATATTTTTTTATAAAAACAATTCATATAAAAAATTTTCTCATCACCTTATCCCATTTTTTTTTAAAAAATTGTGAATTATTTTTATTTTTGGAAATTTACTTTAGGCTAAAAAATAAAATAATAAGAAAAAACAAAAAAAAAAAATTCTGAATCACCTCGTTTCACTTTCTGATGCATATAAAATTTTAAAAGTAAGTAAGTACTTCTATTTACTTTACTTTTATTTCATTTTCTATCAATAAGTAAGTTTTTGTTTTTTTATTTTGATTTTTCATTCATTCTTATAAAGTAACTATTCAATAGTTGCTTTTAGCGTTTTTATCCATTTTTGATTGTTGGAGTTCACTCATTACTTACTTATTTATTCGCTTACTTGCTTACTTATTGATTACTTTTTGATTCAAAAAAATTAAAATACAGGTTCTTTTTTCCCTATATTTATTTTTTTTGGATAGAGTTCGTTTAGGTTCAAATGAACTTTAATTTTTGGTAACAAAGTCAAGTAAAGTATTTAGTTGCATGTACTTACAAAATTTAATAGAGAGATTTGTTTCGCATTGTGATATTTAGACAATAATTAAAGTACAAATTTAGTTACTTATATGACTCAATATATTAATACCTAACTAAGTACTTGCATTTATAAGTCCCAAAACTTAAGTTCTTTCTAAATAATTGGTTAGAAACATAATTTAAAAATTTTTCTATTTAAGTAACTAAGTATTTAAATTTAAAATAAAATTAAAAATTAAATCAAAAATACACGAAAAAAAGGAATGCCATAAAAGGAAAAATAAGTACTTTTCTCATCATCATTTTCATATTTTTATTTTTTTTTTTTATTACAAACAAACTTACAAAACTGTATTCATACAAATCAACTATTACTTACAAATACATTCATACAAATTTTTAAAGATTTCACATTGATTATCAAAAAAAAAAAAAAAAAACTAAAATGAAAATATCGACCCAAGGCTAAGGAAGTATTTCATATCGTCATAGTTACTTACCTCAAAAAATAAAAAATATAGTATTCAGTACTCATTCACTTATTTGCCGATTACTTGGTTTTTTTTTTCATTTTTTACATTTTCTTTCCTTTATATTTTCTATGATTATTTTGCTAGGTATAGTTCACTGTCTGATATCTTTAAGCTATAAATTTAATCGTATATTCAAATGTATGTATATATATATATATATGTATATATACGTATAAAACTATTTAATTATATTAAGTACGTTATGGATGATGCATTTTTATATTGTAACTATATAGTATAAAAGAAAATGAAGAAGTAAATGAAGATGATCATTTTTTTTTTTAAGTACATATATGCATATATATATATATATATAAAACTATATCTTGTACATTACCATTCACCATAAGTATTATTTACTATAATATTATTGTGAATATTATTATAGTGAACTATAACACACTCTAGTGTAATACATAGATTACAGATCAAAAGAAACTGAATGGAATTCAAGTGAAAATACATGTGACTGAACTGTTTTTTTCCACATATGAATATGTACCTTGAACATACACATATACACTGACATATCTAAGGAACAAAAAATTTTTATATATATGTATATGGATGGATAGTAAAATTAATAAAGAATCAAGTACTTATTGAAGAATAATTTTTTTTTAATAATTTTCTTTTTTAAAACAAATTAGTTACATTTATTTTTCATATAAATATATAAAGTAATAAAACATATGATTATATAGTTAGTTTTCTTTATTTTTCCATATGACTATTTTAAATACTTATTTTCAGGTTAATTTTTAATGTCAAAGAACTTTTCTTTAATAATTTTAATTTTCTTTTATTACTTTTCTTATTAAAAATGGAAAAAAAAAACAAGAAAATCAATTGGTTATGGTAATTTTTTTTTTTTCATCATATTTTTTCCCAAAGAATTTTTTAAAAATAAAAAATTTTGTAATTAAAATAAAATAACTATAATTGAATACCGAAAGCGTAAAATGAATACTTAAATAACTAGTAAATTACAAAGAAAAAAAAAAAAAAACTCATTAGAAAAATAAATTGTTATCATGTATAGCTTTTAGTGATAATAAAAAAAAAAACGGTTTTTATTAAGTACTAATACTTAAGTACTTACACAAAAAAAAAACCAATGACTTCAACTTATGACTTCAAAAATATTTGCATAACTAAAGGGTTGAAAATTATTACATACCTAACTATTAAGTAAAAGTACTTAAAATATACAGTAGTTTAACTATTAAAAAACTTATTAATTACTAAGTACTTCTGTTCTTATATTATATTATAAAGTTAATAGTTAGTATTTATTACAAAAAAACACAAAAAATTTTTATTTCAAACACTAATACACTTCATTAGTATCCTGTACTTATAGTTAATTAACCGTTTTACCAAGTACTTTTTTTTTTCTTAAAACTTAACTTTAAAAGAATTCAATAACATTAAAAAAAAAACCATATTAAACTGACATAGAATAAATAGCAATTCATTAAAATAAAATTTTATACAATTACAAGTAACTAAATATATATATATAGAAGTACTTATCTTATATATTATTTTACTACTTTATAATATTTTTTTTTATTCCTTATTTCAAAGCGTTTCCCAAACAACCAACTACAAAAAAAAAGCACATCGTTTCCCCTCATTTAACTTTTATTATTTTCATGTCCTTTTTTTTTGTCTTATTTTAAAAGAAAAATTATTTTAATGTTTACAAGCTACAAAATCATCATTAAGAATTGAAATAAATAAATATTAAATACAAAAAAAATATATATATATATTGAAAAATACTTTAGTATTTATGAAAATTAATATTTACAACTAGATAATGATGATCATTTAAAGACCACAATAATATTTTTTTCAATTTTTTCTATATAATGTAATCATCAATCTATAAGTATATCTATATATAAGTACTTATAACTTACTATCTAATATTAGTATATCTAAGTATATATGTTCGAGTATATTTTTTGTCCTCCAATATCCGTCCTTTTTAAAGCGGTTTTTTTTTTTTAGTTTAATGTTTTGCAAATAAATATACAAACAAATTGTACAAATATCACAAATCATTTATCATTATTTTCATCATCATTTACTTATCATTGATTATAAATATATAATATACAAATAATGATGATTACTTATAATGATTATAATGATTACTTCGTCATATACGACCAGTATAAGCAAAAAATGAAAAGAAAAAAAAAATTTGCAAATAAAATTGAAGAAATTGAAAAACCAAAAAAACACGAAAAAAACCCTTCATCTCTTGTCAATTTAACTGCAATCTCATTCTATCCACTTGAATTCATAATGATTTCTGTTTTTATTTTTTGTTGTGTCGTCTCGTAAATGATGATGATGAGTATTGGGTAGTGGTTATTCAGAAGTTTTTTTTTTTTTTTTTTTTTTACAGTACTTTTGTGGTTGAAGTCTTTTGTTTTTGTTTTGGCAAAATTTGTAATATTTATGTTCTTTGCCGCGGTTATTTCGCTGTGGTGCGATAAAAAATGAGTTCAATCCGTATAAGAATTATTATAATTTTACATTAATTAAATATTCTTAGAATAAGTACCTAAAAAAATCTTTAGTTACTTAATAGATAAAGTACTCAATAGGTTCTTATTTTGGTTAAATTAAAATGTTGTAGAAGATGTTATCGTATTTAACTAGATTAGAATAGTATGTTTAACTGATGATTTTGTAAAAGAGATGTCTATATTAATACATGATCTATCGAGTCATAAAAATAAAAAAAAAAAAATAAAAAAAAAAAGGAAAAACAGAAGAAAAGTACTCTGTTGGTTCGCGGTTAGATTTAATGCAAAATTTAACACAGAATTATGTATTTGCTTATTTTTTTTGGTTTTTTTTTTATTTATTTGTATGTTTATAATTGAAATAAGAAGTCATTCAATCTTTCAAATTTCCATCAATGAACAATAAATGATTCAATATTTATTTACTTATTTTTTTTTTTTGTCTTCTTTTTAAGTAAAGTGTGAGTTTTATTCTGTTCTTTTCATTATTAATTTAAGCTTTGTTTTATTATATTGAATAAGTGTATATGGTGTGTTATTTACTGATATTATTTATTTTTTTTCATTATATTGTTATCCACTTAATTTGAAAAAGGTTGAACTTTTATTGTTTGATGTGTAAAAAAAAAAAAAAAAAAAAAAATTAAATTTACATAAAAAACAATTTATTGCTTTCTAATTATGTATAAGTAAGTATTTTTTTTTGAACTTTACTTACTTTACCATATATTCCATAAGATTATTATCAAGTACTTACTTACTAAACATTCGATTGAATTGATGTTTTTTGTTTTGTACATGATGATGACTAAGCTGATTTAAATAAATGTTTCTTATAAAGTTTTAAATAAAAAACGGTGGCATGAATATAATTTTTTTGCAAAATTTATTCTATTTCTTAGTTACCTTCAATCTTTTATCTTTAAATCGTGGATTTTTTTTTTGTTTATAGTATCTGCCGCTAAAGTTTGGCAATACCTTAAATGTATGCAATTACTTTTATTACTTATTAAACACTATTGTAGATTTTTTCAACAAATTTTACATATTTTTTGTGATTTAATTAAGCATCGAATATATCGATTTACATAAATAATCGCGATTTTAGTCTCTTTGTTATTTTCCGCATAGTATAATTAAGTTTTTAAAAAAATAATTAAGTAAAACTGTGTTTTTAAGTAGTCATACATACTTTGATGGGGCAGTCAGTAAGTACTTATACTCATTAAAACAATTTTAATTTTGTTTAGGTAGTTATTTAGTTGAAAAAGTAATTTTTACTCATTTTACTTGCATTAATATGGTCATTAAAATAAAATATTTTATTTTTTTCGTGATTTTAATTTGCAATTCGAATCGATTACTTTTTTTTTTTAAATTGTAACTATTTTCATTATACTTATTCAATTTACTTAAATAAGTAAAGGTATATAATATATATATATATGTATAACAAAAATTAAGAATTGGTAACTATGTAAGTACTATAATTTTTGTAGATTTGTTCTACAACTTTTAATATAAAAAAAAATATAAAAAAAATAATATGACATAATAAGTACAATCAAAAGACATAAGTTATACCAATTTAAACTGATTGGTTTTTTAAAACTTATATGAAAAAGAAAATAAACTGTTTTATTAGAAAAAGAAGTACAAATCAATTGAAAGTTGTATTGTGCAAAGTACTCATGTATATGCAATTTTATTTTTTTTAACAAGTTTTGCTAAATATCTAATAAATAAAAAATACTCAATTTAGTTTTGAAAAACTCATTTCATTTCAATTAATATATATATATATATCTATTTTGTGTCTATCAAAATAACAACCAATCGTTTCGATTTAATATCGAAATCGAATTTTTTTAAAAAAAAAAGTGAATCTCGGCTAAAATAAAATGTAACAGAGGAAAAAAAATTATGTTTTAAATTGTTTAAAATTACACTTTACGATACTTAACATAAGAGTTTACATTTTCATTTTATTTTATTTTTTAAATAAAGTAAGAAAGTAAGCAAGTAATTGTATATATATATAACGCGACTTGCGATGCGATCGATTTTAAAAAAAAGTTACAAATATACAAAATTGAAATAAGAAAATGAAAGAAAATCAACAAGATAATCATTGTCTCACTATAACTATAATAAAATAAATATTTTTACATTTGGTATTTTATTTATAATTTTTTATTTAATTTAATTTCTTGTTTTTTTTTTTTTATTTAATTTTTTTTTTTACAATTTGAAATCGTCGTCATTGTCATTATGTAAGAAATAGTTTTAAAAACAAAAAAATTAACTACTTATCAAATGTAACTATTAAATTTTATTCGATCGTTTTTTTTCAAATACTACTTTATTTTTTAACTTACGAGTATTTCGTTTTTTCTTTATTTTCAATTGAAAGTGTATTTATTTTAATACTTGTATTTCTTTATTTCGTTCAATTTCATTTTATAAGTAAACAGGGAACTTAAATTAAGTCATAATTTTGATTTTATTATAAAAAAAAAAATTAATTCAATTCATAAAATATTTCAAATTGTTAAGTAAGTACTTATAGATTTTTATTTAAAGCGTATAGTTAAGTGTTTGTTATTATTTTTATATTTATTAATTATTTGTATTGAAAAGATTTTATTAGTTATTTGTTTAAAAATATTATGTTATACATAATAATTAGTGTATTTAACTATTAAAAGTTGTTTCGATTTACTTATTTGCATATATATTTAATAAAAGAGCAATGAACTTACATATTTGTCTGTATCAGTACATAATTAAGTACTTTTTAAAGTACTTACTTAATTATAATTTTATTCTTAGCTTTTAGTGACTAAGTATCCATAAAATATTAATATGTAAACTAGTTACTAAAGTAAAAAAACTTAAGTACTCAATTAATTTAATTCCTGATTGTATTTAACCTAAACGTTTTGTATATATACAATATATATTTTGTATTTAAGCTACACCCAACAGGATATTCAAGTACTTTACTTTAAGTTAGTAAGTACTTATTAGTTATAATTGCATACATAGTTAATAATTACTTAAGTATTCATAATTATTTTTGAAGATATCTATTAAGTACTTAAGTACTTCTGAAATTTGTTGTATTTAATTGATTATGTATGAGAGTTAAAAAGAGTATAGTTACTTTAGTAAAAGTAATTTTATTAGAATTTGACAAGACTTTTATAAGTAATTACTCACAATTGATTAAAAGTTTTAGAAACCTTTTAATTTGTTAAGAATTTTTAATTTTATTTTTAATATAGAAACAAATTGTACTTATTGAGTTTTAATTCTGTACCGTTAATAAAGTTACTTCCTTTTTATTTAATTTTGTTTTATCTAATAACGAACCAAAAAAAAAAAGTGTATAAAAGAAAATAATAGTTAAACTTTATAAATAAAAAAAAAACAAGAAGATCACAAAATTTTAAAAAATAAATAATAAAACTTGAAAAAAAGTAAAAAAAAAAAACAACAAAAGACTCAAGTAAAAAATAGAAACATTAAAAAATGATTTTATGACCCATTTTCCCACAATAGTAATATCTTAGTTAAATATATATAAGTACATATGTATAACTCTAACAAAAAAACAAGAATAAAAATAATAAGAAAATCTATGTACAACAACATTTATGAACTGTAATATTATCTGTAAGTTAAAAAAAAAACAGATTTACTTTAGATTCTATAAGATAGTTTTTTTTTATATACTTTTATTTTAGATTCTATTATAGTTTTTCCTTTTAGTACTTATAAAAAAAACAATAATAATTTATACCTTAACTATTGTTTTTATGTTGTTTATTGTTTCATTTCGTCCGTTTGTAATACAATTCTTAACAAAAACTGAATATTATTTTATTTTTCTATTTTACTTATATTTTATTCCTTCTTTTCTTTTATTTTGTCAATTCCTTCTCTTTCTATTATATGCTTAACTTTCAACTAGTTTATATTTATTATATAATTTATACTGATATTATTTAGTTATTGTTCGTTTTCATATTTTGTCCCCCCTCCCTTTCCAACATTTAGGCCCCATCCAATATGAAAAATTCTAATATTCTTGCTTATTTAAAAAATATGGTTTTTATATTAGGTTTGGTTTGGTGTTATCTACTTATATTGTGGTCTATCAATAGAAGACAGGAACTTTATTTTTATTTTATTTTTGTTTTTTTTTGTTTTTGTGTTCTTTGGTACCTTTTCCTTTTTAAGGTTTTTAAAGATAAAAAAAGGAAGGGTATACATATATAAATATAAGGTTTACTTGGTTACTTAGAATATTCATTTTTTCATGAAGAATTAACTAAACTATAGTTTCACT
Source organism: Dolichopus griseipennis (assembly GCA_963082915.1). NCBI lineage: Eukaryota > Metazoa > Arthropoda > Insecta > Diptera > Dolichopodidae > Dolichopus > Dolichopus griseipennis. The sequence continues at coordinate 29,021,316 of OY720442.1, read as the reverse complement.
TAAAATAAATTCTTCAATTATGTATTTATAGTTTTTGTTCTTATTTGTTGCAAACTTTAATGGCTTTTCATACTATATATGTTATAACAACTGATTTTTATCAGCTGATATAATTTTTATAGATATTTTTTTCAAGTTTTTCATTTTTTTTAATTAACTTAAAACATTTAAAGTCAGTTTAATGGAATAAAAAAAGAATTAAATAAAACAAGCAAGTAGAACAAAAACAAAATAGCATTCAATAACAACTATTATAAAATGTTTGATTAAAACCGCATTTTGCAACAAACAATTCTTTCCCTTAATTTTTTTCACACTCTTTTTGTTTTTGTAAATTTTTCAAACCCACTTAGAAGTTTGCCATCAGTTATACTAAAGAACAAAACAAGAACATAAGTAGTTAACAATCTGCTTAACAGTATGTTTATTTTTACCAAAACATACCAAAACATCTAACTAGGTATTTATTTAATCAATCATAAAAGTAAAATAGAACAATTACATTAGAAAGTACACATATTGTCCTTAAAAAAGTTTTAATCTTTTAATTAAAAATTTTTTTTTTGAGAAATACTTAAAATGTTAAGTAATTCTTTTTAGGAATTTAATGGAAAGTACTTAAGTATACATACTTAGTTATTTGATTCTTGTCTTTATAAAAAAACTAATAATGATTGAAAATGTCAAAAAGTTTATTTTTATGAAAATGTAACTGTAAGGACTTATAAAAGTACATTAGTTAAAAAAATTCTCCAAAATCCTTAACATGTTTTCTATCATCAAAAATGTTTAAACTTTGTTTAAATTTATTGAATTATACTAAAAATATATGAAAAGGATATTTTGTTTAAGAAGTCTCCAAAGTCTACATAACTCTCCAAAATAGAAAAACCATATGATTTACCATAGAACCATATAAAATTAAAAAAAATATACTAAAAATATATTAATAGGTTATTTTTTAAAAGTCTCTAAAACTCTCCAATGCAGGAAAACCATATAATTTGATGAGAAAAACGCATTTTTAATATAAACAAATTTCACAATTATTTAAATATAAAAAAAATTTGAATACTTATATATATATATATAAGTACATAATTTTACAGATTTATTTAAATTTATATTTATTGATTAGTAATTTTTAATATAAAATTTATCATTTTCCCAGAAAGAATTTAATATTCATTAAGACTAAAACACATTAAGTTATGAAAATCTAGGTAAAGATTTTAAAAACTTCATAAAATTTATTTTTAAAAATCATTTTCATCTTTTGATAAAAAAAAAAAGTATTTATAATTTTTATGAGAATAGTTTTCAAATAGAAAGTAATAAAAATCAATTTATATATATATATATACATCTATATAAGTACTTAAGTATATATAAATACGTATTTAAACACTTTTTTTAGTCATACTTATATATATATATATTTATTTATTTATTTTTATTATTAATTTTCTTCCATCTTGTCATTATTTTATTTGCTATTACTTATATGAAGTTTGCAATTTGCCAGTATTTTTTTATTTATTTTTAGAAAAAAAAAACATTTTTATAAGAAAAAATTGAGGTTAACTATGGGTTATTATAGAAAATTAATAACTATAAATATGTACATTTTTTTATTTATTTTTAATAAGTATATTTGAAAATATACAAATTGTAATAATTTATAGTATGAGCATTGAATAGAACTCTGTGTGTGTTGCATTGCATTTTTTTTCTAATGTATGATTTTTTATTTTTATTTTGTGAATAAATTAATTGATAATAAAATAAATACTTAACTACAACTGAAATTTTGTAAATGATGAAATTAAAATATCTGCAAGTAGTTTCTCCTTTTATAATTTTGAAATTTTAAAGAATCTTAGTAACATTCATTTGAATTTAAACTTTTGCTGAACTTATACTTCAATGTTTTGATTGATTTGATTGACACTCAAATTGCTGGAGTGATAATCAATAATAATCATGTGTTAAAAATTTAAACTTCTAAGCCTGCATGAGATCAAGCATGTATGTCAGTTAATCCTTATATTGTTAATACAATAACAACTTTTTTTTTGGAGCTACCAGCTGTTGGAAGAAGGATCCTATAAAAAAAGTATTAAGTATTTTGCTTTCAAAAATTCAAATAAGTAATAAACTCATTTTTTGTAACTAACTTATACTTTTTTTTTAATTGTTTTTGTTTCCCTTTCAGTCCCTTACTTTTTCTCTTTTTTTTTCAGTTTTTGGGAAAAGAAAATTTAATTCTCACTCTTACTTGTATACGACGTTTAACCTTTACCAATATGTTACTGTTTTTTTTTTTTTTGTAAATTTTCCAAAACTTGCAATTTTTTAAAAGCGCATATAAACATGTGAGTATCCATATTTATATATAATAATATAATGTATATATAGATGCTAGTTATGCGGTAATGTGACTATGTATATTTAAAAATATAACTATTATTATATATTCTAATTCAAATATGTTGGTTTATACAAAATTTAACTCTCTTTCTTAATATGCCTAACCTATAAGCAATTTTTGAACAAAAATTTTTCAATGTTCTCTCTAAAATTAAACCATTGGTACAGGTTGGTTGAATCTTTGGTTACTAACAATTACTTTGGTTACAATTACTTATATATATATATAGGAATAAAAACTTTGAACCTATATCAATATCTATACTTACTGTAAAAAATTGGTTTTTAACTCTTATACACACATGTTATATTAAATATATATAAATATATATAAATACATGCATTTAAAAAAAAAATTGTTTCCTTCAGAAATTTTAAAATACGAAAAAATGCAAAAAAAAATAAAAAAACAGATCTGGAATCCTCACAAAAAAAAAAAAAAAAAAATACAACACAACTTACCAATGTCCCAACATACTACAATATACTTAACTACATAGGTACTTATGCATTTTAGTGTTGCTTTGCTATGTTTTTAAAAAAAATTCCTCTGAAAATATTTTTTTCCTTAACTTGAAAAAAAAATCCGAAAAATAAAAGAGAAACAAAATGCTACAGCATTTTGTGAGTATCAAAAGCATAGGAATGGAAACAACACTTTTTTTTACCAATTCTTTCTATACTTTTTTTTTTACTGCAAAATTTTTTCGGTCACTTATTTGTTTGTTAGTTTATTTCTTCTATGTTGTACTGTGATGCCTGTGTTGCCTGTGATGTTCCTTCGCAACAAAAAAAGAATCCAGTAAAAAAAAAACGAACGGATTGAATTTTGATCGTTTTTTTTTTCCTTGCTTCAGACCATACGGATATGAACAATCTGTTGTGCTTGTTATTGCAAATGTTTAAACTTTAATAGGGTTCTATAAAAAAAAAATTTAGTCTTTATTTTGAAGATACTTTTATATTTTACCTATAAATAAAAAAAATTTAAAAGTGCAAGAAAAAAAGGAAAACTGGTAACAAAAAATCTCTAACAAATATTTTTCGTATATCTATTGAAAAACCATTTATTTTTGTTTCTATTTTTTTACAACAAATCCGAGTTTCTTGTTGGAAATAGTTACAAGAGAATCAATCCAAAAAAAAAATTACAAAAAATAGAGACACGGTAAATATGTTTTCTAAATTCATTGTTAAGTATTTCGTTTAATTTTTTTTTTTAATTCTCTTTGTAAAAATCCTAAAAAAAAAAGGAAATCTACAACAAAGTAAAGAGTTACATTATCTCTCCAAAAATTAAAAATACCAATGCACTTAAACTGATAGTTCAGAAAATACCTAAATTAATAAATTAAATTTTTTAAATTCATTAGTTTTTTTAAAAAAAAGCGTTTTTTGGTATTACCAATTAGATAGTCTCCAAAATCTAAATAAAAGTCTCCAG